>CATNUY010000042.1:600000-1169864 GCA_951217065.1 Baccha elongata
ATATATAAAAAAAAAACAATAAAAAAATATACAAAATAAATTTAGAATATAATATTATGTATTAAAAATAAATTTGAATAATATTTGAAATACTAGCTATTATTATACATTTATATCTGGCTTTTCAACCATATCATTTTTAGAAAATTCACTTTGAATTTTCTTTTTCAAAGGGGGGAAGGATGTAGTGTTCGCACTACAAATCATCCTATCCATATTCACCCAGGGTGGTCTCTCTTCACAAGAATCACATCTGTTTCCCATGATAATGACCGTTTCACATTTATTTCATAAGATTCTTTTGCCCACTGACAATATCAACGAATCGTGTGTATCTCCACATAAACATATGTCATCAATAGGTACCTAAACTCATTCTGCCTGATAGCTGACTAATATACAATTTGCATTACATATTTCAAGTGTTCTTGGTAATGGATATCTAATATCCGCTTCCAAGGGCAAACACCGCAAATATGGGTCAGCGTAGTGCTACACAGAATGAAGTGTGAAATATCTGTTGATGAATGAATGACGGAGGTACACTACACTATATTGAGGGCAGTCTTACGAAATATGGAAGTGACGAAATAGTCATAGGAAATGCAATGTGTATTTAATATGAATGACCTGCACAACAGTGCAGGAAATATAAATGTTGTGGAAGGGATGATCGTTCTGGATGATGACTCTTTGCATTTTAAAGAATGGTTGAAGAGTCAGAGTTAAGTCGGTTGACCAACAAAAAGGTTAAAATCATATATCATGAAATAAAAGGTTCGATCATACATAGATAATAAAATTAATAAATAATAAAATAAATAAACTCTATTGTTATTTTCCTTTTAACTTACTCTCCGTTCCTCACTCTTCTCGAAGCAATTCGAAAGCACGGTGAGCGAACGCAACAGACCCTCATGCTATAAAATCCAGGGGAACCTGCAATTTTCGAGGATGCGGGTTGGTACCAAGGTCGAGTCAAGCTTGTTGCCTTTGATAGTGAGAGGTCAAGTGATCTGTATAAACTCGCTGTAGGCAGCTAAGAGGGCCTATGGCCGAATGCCAAACTCGAGGTTGTGGCAAGGGAGAATATCCCGTGCAGACCGAGAGCCCGCACACATGTCCCGGCCGAACTCTCCAATAAATAAGTAATCCTCAAAATGCTACAATATGGTAATCCATCCTTGCCTACTCACGACTGGAAGAATGCGAACTTGAGGATCCACTGGGTTCTTATAGATCAGCTGTCGTGGTGATGAATAAGGACTCATTGGCTCCATTGGCTAAAACCCAAGGCGTGGTTAGGTTTGGATAGTCTACCATCACTCTTAGTGTACAAAAAAGACGAGGAAAACGCATCGAACGCAATGCCTTCAGAATCTCAGGATGTGTTCTTAGAGAAGGAACATACCTCGGGTATCAACCTTCAGACAATGGAGGTAGATACATCATGCACCTCCTCCAAAACCGCCATCTGCTGAAGAGGCTCCAAACGTCGACAAACACTCCGACATGGATATTGTTGACTCCGCAAACGAAACCTCTTGCAACGAGGACCACCTTCTGAAATCGGATTTCGATTCCGATGTAGATCTCGACCAAACAATGGTGGGGGTTGATCTACCTAGCTGTAACCAAGATGGGTGTTAATACAGATTAACACCCATCACTCCAAATTGGCTTCGGCCTCCCTTCTTCTCCGTCTAAAAAACAAATTGGAAGACATCGTCCTGATCCAAGAACCCTGGATTGTCAATTCCACTGTTCAAGGACTCAGGAATCCCGGTTACTACTTGCTGTATGCATCAAACAAAGGTGAACCTAGATCCTGCATATTAGTAAAAAGTAGCATTAATGTATATTTACTCCCTGATTACAGCGATCGTGATATAACCGTAGTTAGACTACAATCACGGGACGTACTGGACGTACTGGTTAGCATCAGCTTAACTCGGCCATGACCACCTCGGACCTCTCCTTGGCGACAAGTTAGAGACACTGATCAGGGAATCAGAACGACAGAAAGTCTGCCTTATCATCGGGTGCGACGCTAACGCCCATCACACCGTCTGGGAAAGTACAGACATATATGCAGAGGTGAGTCACTTTTTGATTTTATTCTAAGCACTAACCTTATAGTAAGTAACATTGGCAATTAACCAACATTCATTACCAAAAACCGAAAAGAGGTTCTAGATATCACTCTTGTCTCCGACACGATTCATCACAAGATCAAAAACTGGAAAATTTCTAAGGAACATTCGTTCTCTGATCACAGATACATCGAATTTTGCCTTGATGAAGAAACTAAAAAAACAGCCAGCTTTCCGTAATTATCGGAAAACCAACTGGCAACTTCTTCTTCTTCTTCTTCGTCTCCTTTTTCCGACGATGCTATATACGATCTCGAATGGGATCATATATTTCCCACTTCTCCACTTCACCTACTGATCTGTGTGTGGGGTTCGTCGGGTTGACCTCAGAAAATGTCGGCAAGCTTCCCGGTTATGGATTGTTCCATGCCTGAGGCCAACTGAATGCTGATGTCGCTGCATTTGTTTTTTCCAGGAATTTTTCGGCCTGCCTCTCTTCCGCGATTGTACTGGAATGATGTATGAAAGTGCCTTTTGAACGGGATTCTCAGCGTCTCTTCTACGTGCCAGTACCAGCTGAGTTTGTCGTGCTGTATTTTATCGACGATGGTGCAAGGAAGAAGCATTTTCACTTATGATGGCTCCATCATCAGCAAAGAATAACTGAGTCACTTTAGGGTCTCTCACCTTATCTTCGAGTAGATAATCAAGGACTGTTATAAAGAGCAAAGGACTCAGAACGCTTCCTTGGTGTACACCAACTTCTATTCTGAAATTCTCGGTTACTCCTGCAGTGCATCTGACCTTTGTTTTGACATGCTCGTACATATCCATGATGATCCGCACGTAGATTTCTGGAACTCCCCGTTGTCTAAGGGCCACCCATATCAGATCTCGTGGTTGTCGATCGAATGCTTTTTCAAAATCTACGAACACAGCATGCAAGTTACTTGAGGAATCGCGGTGTTTTTCCATTCTGATTCTTACACTCTGGATTGCATCTGTGGTTGATTTGCCCGAGACAAATCCACAATGGTCATTGGAAAGCCTTATTATTTTTCGCAAGCGGCCATCCAGTACACGCTCAACGATCTTCATAGTGTGTGACATCAGCTTGATTGAACGGTAATTATCGCAGTTTCGCGTATCACCCTTCCCCTTGTAAATTGGGAGAAGGTAACTTTCCCTCCATTGATTTGGCATTTGGCTACCGCTGATAAGTTTGGAGATGAGAACCGTGAGCCATCTTAGCCCGATGTTTCCCATCTTTTTCCAGAAATCAGACGGTAAACCGTCTGGCCCAATTGCTTTTCCCTTTTTGGAGTTTTTCACGGCCGCACTCACTTCTTCGACAGTGATGTCGGGCACTTCTTCGCAGTTTGGTTCAGCTGTTGGAAAGTATCGTCTGGGAAACTGTTCATTTAAAAGTCCTTCGCAGTACTCTCGCCATCTGTGAAGAATTTTATCATCATTCACAAGAAGTTGGCCTTGAGCATCGTTTATGAACTTTGGTGAGCAAATCTCCTGGGCATTTCTCCTTCTTTGTGCAGCAATTTTAAAGATAGTGGAAAACCAACTGGCTACAATATAGAGAAACTTTAGTAAGATTAGTTAAACCATCACTCTTAAGTATCCCTACTAATAAAAATGATCTTGATGATAAAGTTCAAAGATCTTACCCTAGCTCTTAAAAAATCAATGGCCATTTCTTGTCCTCTAACACAAATAAGAGGAAAACAGATACCACGTTGGTGGAACTCGGGACTAGAACCGCTCAGGAAAAAGTGCAGACAACTTTTTAATCGAGCTTAACATTCTAGAGATAGTCTGGACTGGGAATTTTATAAAGAATCCCTAAAAATTTATAAAAAAGAATTAAGGAAAAATAAAAGAACCTCCTGGAGGAACTTCTGTGGAAAAATAGAAGAAACTTCAGAAGCTTCTCGAAAAATTCTATCAAAAAATCCTACAATGCCTATCTCCCTAAAAACAGCTAACGGCTCTTGGACCAACTCTTGCGAGGAATCGCTCACCTTGCTACTAGACACCCATTTTCCAGGTAGCTGATTTCTAAGGATAAACTGAAATGGGCCATAAACAACTTTGATCCATACAAATCTCCCGGACCCGACGGCATATTACCTGCCGAGCTTCAATTTGCCTTGGATATCATAGGTATTATGATCCTAGAGACTATCCTAATTGGTTGCGTAAAATTTACTTACATTCCCTCTTTATGGAGAGAGGTAAAGGTTGTCTTTATACCCAAAGCCGGAAAATGCTCCCAGGTAAAACCGAAAGATTTCAGACCAATTAGCCTATCATCGTTCCTTCTCAAAACCCTAGAGAGATTGATCGATATCCATCTGCGTAATGCTATAGATCCTAATCTGGTATCTACTGCACAACACGCTTATTGTAAAGGAAAATCGGTAGAAACGGCCTTACATACACTGGTACGTACTATCGAATACTCACTGCATCATAAAGAGTACACTCTAGTCGCATTTCTCGATATTGGGGCGCCTTCATCCTTAGGTGGCACTCGTGAAAGAAGATCTGTCAGCAGAGGCCCACCTCAAGGTGCAGTCCTTTCCCCACTCCTATGGAACATAGTCGTTAATGAAGTTTTAGTGAGCCCAGAAAGAGAAGGTTTCAAAGTGATCGCGTAAGCTGATGATGTTGCCATTGCAATATCGGGGAAACATGCTCAAATTCTCGTTCAATTAATGAAAAATGCTCTAAATATAATGCTCAAATGAGCAGAAAAATGCGGACTGGGTATAAACCCAAACAAAACTGAACTTGTGTTCTTCACAAGAAAATATAAAATTCCCCAAATAAGACCCCCATCAATTATGGGAACTCCACTAATTTTTTCAGATGAAGCTAAATATCTAGGCCTCATCCTGGACAAAAAGCTACATTGAAAAGCAAATATACAAGAAAGAGTTAGGAAAGCAACAGTAGCACTCTTCTCTTGCAAAAAAGCTATCGGAAATAAATGGGGCCTATCACCATATATAACCAACTGGCTGTACACAGAGGTCATCAGACCGATACTAACTTACGGGGTAGCAGTTTGGTGGACTGCTCTGGACAAAGTTACATATCGTGACAAGTTAAGAAAAGTCCAACGGTCAGCCTGTATGTGTATTAGCGGAGCTCTCCGTTCAACACCTTCAGCTGCCCTAGACATTCTACTTAATCTCGTACCCCTCGATGTTTTTGGCAAACAAACGGCCGCGAGCACAGCCATTCGTCTCAAAGCCATCTCTCAATGGACCGATAACTCAATTGGTCACTACACTATTCTGAATGCATTCGGACCAAAATTAAGTCACTCCGACTACTCTACACCCCAGATAGTTTTTGATAAGAATTTTCAAGTCACCATCCCACCTGGGTATCACCTGATGGAGTCACTCGTAACCAAATAGACCACGTGTTGATAGACCGTCGCCACTACTCGAACTTGATGACGGTACGAACGTACCGAGGCGCCAATATCGACTCGGATCACTATCTTGTTGGTATGGTCTTCCGAGGGCGGATTGCCTTGCGAAGACGTATTGCATCCGCCGATCAAGTTCGAATCAACACGGCTGCCCTGCGCAATGAAAATGCCAGTAACACCTTTGGTAATGCGTTAGGACTCGCCCTAGAATCGCTTGATTTAGGGAGAGTAAGTCCTGGGGCCAGTATGCTGGGCGTAGATGAGAAGTGGACACGCCTTAAGAATACTGTCATTAGTACTGCCAACTCCATCTTAGGCAGCAGTCGTAGAAATCGGAACGACTGGTTTGATGATGAATGCAAGCTAGCGACTGAACGTAAGAATGTTGCGTACCGAGCAATGCAGCAATCTCATAGAACGCGGGCACGCGAAGAAGAATATAAAGAGCTCAGAAGAATAGAAAAACGGCTTCACAGACAGAAAAAATCAGCCTGGGAGAAGAACTTAATCTGTGAAATAGAAAAAAGCCGAGAGCGAGGTCCGCACCAGGCGCGGAAGTTCTACCAATCCATCCGAAACATGACGCAGTACACACCACGCTGCACATACTGCAAGGACGGAGAGGGAAATCTGATCACCGATCCACAAAGCATACTGGAGCGATGGGAAGTGTACTTTAATGAATTGCTAAATGGTCAACTCACTGCAGAAGTGGAGGCTCCACTGCTTCAAGACGAATACCCTATGTTGCCGTCACCAAGCATAGAAGAGGTTGAGAAGGCTATAGACCGGCTAAAGAAAAACAAAGCCCCGGGAGCTGATGGTATACCAGCCGAATTATTTCAACACGGTGGGCCAGCTCTACGTCAGGCAATTCATGATATTATAGTGCACGTGTGGGAGCGTGAAGAAATGCCAGAAGACTGGCGAAAAGGTATAATATGCCCCATACATAAGAAAGGAGATGTCACAACGTGCAGCAACTATAGAGGTATCACGTTGTTGAGTACCGCCTATAAGATACTCTCCTCTATCCTACAAGACCGGATAACCCCATACGCTAAAACCATCATCGGACAATATCAGTGTGGTTTCATTCCAGGCAAATCAACAACTGATCAGATCTTTACCCTTAGGCAGGCGATGGAAAAATGTCTAGAATTTAACATCCCAACATACCACCTGTTTATAGACTTTAAGGCCGCCTATGATAGCATAGCCAGGGTAGAACTTTACAAAGCCATGAGAGAATTCGGCATCCTAAATAAATTGACACGACTATGTAGGTTGACCATGACCAACGTAACAAGCCAAGTAAAAATATCCGGATTGCTATCCAGACCAATCAACATCTTTAATGGACTCCGACAAGGGGATGGTTTGGCCTGCCTCCTCTTCAACCTGGCGTTGGAGAAAGCAATCCGTGACTCTGGCACGGCAACAAGAGGGACCATCGTCAACAGGTCCAGCCAGATACTGGCTTACGCAGACGACATCGACATCATCGGAAGAACCGAGCAAGCTGTACACGATTCCTTCATCCAGATCGAGCAGGCGGCACAAAATCTGGGGCTGCACATTAGTGAAGGTAAAACAAAGTACATGGTGGCGTCGAATGCGAGAGGAACAGTTGGTCAAACAATCAAGGTAGCGGAACACGAAATTAAAGTGGTGCAATCCTTTAAATACCTTGGGTCAATAGTAGCTGCCGATAACAATATAGAAGAAGAAATACGCGGGCGGCTTCTCAAATCGAACAGAGCCTACTACAGTCTGTCAAAGCTCTTCAAATCCAGAAATCTCACCATAACTTCAAAACTGCTGCTGTACAGGACCATAGTCCTGCCAGTACTCACATATGAATCCGAGACTTGGGTGCTTAGCAAAAGGCACTCTGACCTCTTAGCCGCGTTCGAGAGAAAAGTCTTAAGGAGAATTGTTGGCCCCATATGTGAGGAAGGACGATTCCGGAGACGGTACAATCATGAATTGTAAGCAATCTACCTTGAAGCAGATATCGTGACAAAAATTAGGCTCGGTAGACTCCGGTGGGCAGGGCACCTAGCTCGCATGAACGAAGAGGAACCTGCTCGGAAAGTTCTTTGTGGTACATTCTATAGCAGACGACAGCGTGGTAGACCATGCTTGCGCTGGAGAGATGGCGTAGACCAGGACGACCGGAGCCTTGGGGTGGGCAACTGGATGGCGTCAGCTCGAGACCGGGATAGGTGGAGAGACTTGTTGAAGGAGGCCAGGACCGGACCCCGGTTGTCGAGCCGATGATGATGATTATCCCACCAAGATCCACTTGGGAAAATGAGGGATTCTTGAAAGATGAATCAGTTCATTTTTATACTGATGGCTCAAAACCCGAAGATGGGGTTGGTGGTGGCGTGTACTCAGACAGACTAAATTTAAGTCTCTTTCCGTCTCCCTGACCATTGTAGTGTGTTCCAAGAGGGAATTCTGGCGATTAAAGAGGTATTATCCTGGTTAAGGGAAAACGTGATATCTGCATCGGATATCCGCATCTTTTCAGACAGCCAGGCAGCCCTTAAATCAATCTGTGCTGTTTCAACATTGAGAAATAAATTTAAGTAGCTGCTCAGACCCTCAATGAATTTTTAGAAGATCTGTATTAAAATCGCCACACAAGATTATATGTTCATAGTAAGAATTAAGATCAGCAATGGCAGAGAAAAACGGTCCATGTGAATATGCTCTGTTCGGATTGTATGCACCAGATACAATGCACTTAGTAACACCTTGGGCCAATTCAAGAATAAGATACTCAATCCCCACTTCTATTGATTTATATAAAACTTTGCAATCAATACCCGTTCTAAAAAAATTGCAATTCCACCACTAACTGTATCAGTTACACGATCATTTCGAAATAAATTGAAACCATTTATGTCATAAAAACTGTCTGGAATATCAACATGAAACCATGACTCTGCAACTCAAATAATATCAGCAACAGAATCATCAATGACATATCGCATAAAATCAAATTTTGATCCATTAAAACTCCAAGCGTTAAAATAACAAACCCCTCACTTGCATTCGATAGAACCTTAAGTATAGCACGAACTGACAAAGTACTTACACCACCAGAAAAGTTACTAACCATGTAATTTGTTGTTTATTTTTTACAAGCACAAAAGCAAATATGTATGTAGAAGAACGTTGAACAATAATATTTAGAAAAGAAGAGAAATAGGAAGACAGAGGAGAAAGAAAGAACAAATTATTATACTTGAGTTTTAATAAAGAAGATTATATATATGTTTAGTTTAGTTTAGTTTAGTTTATTTATTTCGTTAAAAAGCTAACACTGTAAGATATAATCTTATAAGCTAGTGAAAGTTTAGGTATTAACATTGTTCAACAGAAAACAAAAAAATTATAATGAAAAAGAATCATATTGATTTGATAAGTAGTTAATCATAATTTTATGTACAAAATTAAGAAATAAAAATTAAATAAAAGAAGTATAATTGAATAAGAAAAATATAGTAAATAAAGTTTAAGGAAAAAGAAGAAAAAGAAGAATGGAGAAAATAATTTGAAGATTAAATTTTATTTTTTATTTTTTTTTTTTTTTTTTGAAGAAGTTAGTTGCTTTGATTGTGGAAAAAAACCTTTAGACTACTCTGAAACTGTTCCATGTTGCTTAGCTCTCGCAGATTCGATGGTAGTGAATTCCAAAGGCGTACTGCAGCAATAAAAAACTGTCTCTTAGATGTTAGACAAGAGAACCGCGGAAGTATTACACAATTTGTTCTATTTGATGCTGGGAACCGAATTTTTTCGAATAGATAAGTTGGTTGACGTGTTCTTATAATATTAAAAAACAGTTTTAGTGTTCGAAACTTAAGGAAATTTTCAAAGGACATATTTAAAAGATTGTAAGACAGATGCGAGACAAGATCATACCTTCGTAGCCCGTAAATGTACCGAATGGTGCTGTTAAACGCTACTTTTAATTTGGCCTTACTAGCAGAATCACAATTAAAAAATATTTCACAGCCGTATGTGAGAACTGGGATAATCAAGGCCTTGGCAAGAAGGATCCTTGAATTGAGTGGGGTAAACTGCTGGACAGTCCACAGATTTCTAAGGGCTCCATAGGCTTTCCCAACAATTGAATTTATGTGATTATTCCATGTCAGAGTTCTATTAAAGACAATGCCAAGATTTTTTGATGTGTTAGCAAATTCTAGAGGGCACTTGTTTAGCAGTATCGGAGGAAAATAAGATAAATCTAACATTTTTTTTTTTGAGATAACTAAGCACTTACACTTGTTTGGATTCAGAGTAAGACCATTACTTTCTGCCCAATTGAAAATCCGCTCAAGATCATCATTAATTAAGGAGACACAGTTTTGGATAAGTCCCAGGGGGCAACTTTTGTAAATCTGGATATCGTCATCGTAGAAGTGTTTAGAAGCTTCAAGGATTATTGAAGATATTTCATTGATGTACAGAGAAAACAAAAGTGGTGCCAAAATCGAACCTTGGGGGACACCTCGTATTATTGGAAGAAACTCAGACAATCGATTATCCACACATACGGCTTGCTTTCTATCACCAAGGTAAGACGAAATCAGTTTTACCGCTTCTGGAGAAACACCAAACTTATAACGCAACTTATTTAAGAGCAAAGAGTGGCTAACCATATCGAATGCCTTGGAAAAATCTAAAAGGACGAGAAATGTAACACGACCGTCATTAAACTCAGCCCTTATATCTTCAGTAACACTCAGAAGGGCAGCCGATTATTGGTTTTGTGAAAAAGAGCAACACGTTTAAGAACCGTATTTCTTTCCTTTTTAGAGTCGAATTTAAGTATGATGGGGGAGTCATGCAAACCAATTTTGTTAGACTGTTTAGATCGAAAAGCAGCTTTCAATGCGACGGGAGTGCACTGGACGGTGTGACATATTTTATCAAAATTTGATTTTAAATCTTCTTTTGGCAACTGAGGTATACCAAGAAGAACAGCGTCGGCAGCAACTTCCTTTCTCTCGAATGTTTCACATCTTTGCTCCAAGTTAGCTAAAGCCCCTTTCATAACACTTATTGGCTCTAAGTGGGTCTCGCATTTTGTTACTCGCTCCTTAAGTGAATCTGTCGATTTGTTGGTATGTTTGATGTGAGCAGATAAATTTTGTTCGATGGTTTCAAATCGTTTTATAACCTCGCTTCGTAAGCACGCAATTTCCTTCGTTATTCTGGAAACGATATCCTCGATAATATTTTTGACGAGTTTTTCCATTTCGGACTGAGAAAAAATTGAGGCTGATGTAGTTTTTCCTTCTTCGTGCAAGTTGGTTTTTTGAATTGGAGAGGCAGGTTGTGTTTGGGAAACTGGGGTATGGACCTCAGATTTTTTGGATGCTAAAGCGGCTGATCTATGTTTGTCTAACCTTTCAGACTTGTTAGAGGAGACCGTTGGAATGGCAGCCTTCAGGTTCTCTTTTCCATCCTTCCCAGATCGCATTTGACGCTCCATATTTTTCAAAGAGAAGCAAATAACACTTGTTTTATATTAAAGAGTATTTGTAGACAAAGAAGAAAAAAGAAACGGAGCAAAATCACAACGATGTTATAAAATAATTTTTTAGTTTTATTATGTTAATCTCAGATCTTTGAAGCTAAGAACAAAAATTAAAGTTCCACAAAACGCAAGTAACCCAATCACGCACTTAGTAGTTTTATATGTATTTAAATGATACAGATACTGGTGTTTTTGCCGGACAAAGCACGTCTATTCGCTCTTGAACATATTAAAAAATTCAAAAATTATGTAATTAATTATTTAAAGAAAAAGAATTCAAAAATAAAGAACTAGATTTAAAATTCAACAATTTATTATTATTATTATTATTATTAATTTTATTAAATGGTAAATAAATTACAAATTTAATAATTACTTAAACTAGAAATTAGCTGCCAGGGCTATCTACTAGGGAAGTTAAATTTTTAATTGTAAAAGATAAGAGATATATACATAGGTAGTTAAAATAAGCCATTGATTCAAAATAATAATAAAATTATAACAAAACTTTAATTAGATTTAGTTTTTTCGGCTCCGATTGCAATCATTACTTGCTTCGGTCGGTGTCAATAAAGAGCTTATTGTTGCAAGTCAGGTGCAGGTTGCAGTTCGATGGTAGATCTTTTCCCAGCGTCCACGTTCAGTGCCCTCGCAAATTTTTGTATGATGTCTGATCCATGTTGTTGATGAACTCCACTTATCTTTGAAATAGAACCACATTCATTATCAAACAACACTCAAAATATCGTCAAAACATTGCATAGAATCAACCAATAAAGCTTCTGAGTTTTGATTTGCCTGATATAAACATTTCCGCGAAAAGAGAACATTGATGCAATTGTAGTATTTTTCTTTAAGGTTAATGCTTGTTTCATTAAAGCATGGTTTTGTTTCGCTTAAGACTCATGTATATGCACTATGGCATCTGATTTTAGCACAAAGTTTTTATCGTAGGAAGATTTGAATTTTAACATTTTAGGAGAAGCGTAAAATTGTTTTTGGACCGCATGCGGTAAATATTATTTAATGAAAGAGCTTCAATACTGAGAGAGTTACAAAGAGTGTTAAACATTGATTTAAGATTTTCATCCGAGGATAGTGGAACTCTGCGAATTAGAGCATCAGCTGCAACGGCTCTATTCTCTTGAGGTTCCACTGTTTTTTTTATCTCGATTAATTCGGCTTTAAGAGTATAAACAGTTTGATTTGATTCGAGTGTAGTAACTCTTTCACTAAGTTTTACAATGTCAGATTTCATGGAAATTGTTTCACAATCAATGTTTTCAATTCTTTTAAGAATTCTTTCTCCAGGTTCCGATATTTTTGCCGACAGAAGGCCAACAATTAGCTTACTTTGTTTGGAGCACTGTTCTTCTTGGACTTTCATGTTACCTTTATCGGTCTTTCTTATAGGATTTTTACGGGGCGGCTCAAGTGGGGATCGAGGAGTTTAGAGTGAAAGTCCTTTGCTAGGGTTCGAACAATTGACGACATTTAATAATTGATTTAATTGCACTTTTTTTTAAATATTTCATAGGATTAATTAATTAATCACCAGGGAACTATTTGCAACAAGTTTTTGACCATATACTGAACTGATAATTTGCTAAAAATTGTGAAACATCAGGAGCAGAAACAAAACACGTTCACTCGAGTACGCTCATAGAAGGCGTAATTTTTACACAAATAGGAAAACCAACATTTTAATTCTTCTTTTGTTTTCCTAAAACTTCAAATGGAAACTAGTTTGCGATAGATTTTATGTTTTTAGGACAAATTTCTTCCTGGACGTGTAGGCTCCAATATTCTATTTCTTTTTAATTCATGTGTACTTCGTTTTGGGCAGTAAGGAAAGCTGGCAAAATGGCATGAGGCTGTAGAGTTTACATCGACAGCCAGCAAAATTAGATTTACACTTATATAGAATTATAAACATTTGTATTCGTGTTTGTTTTTTATTTTAACATTTTAGGAGAAGCGTAAAATTGTTTTTGGACCGCATGCGGTAAATATTATTTAATGAAAGAGCTTCAATACTGAGAGAGTTACAAAGAGTGTTAAACATTGATTTAAGATTTTCATCCGAGGATAGTGGAACTCTGCGAATTAGAGCATCAGCTGCAACGGCTCTATTCTCTTGAGGTTCCACTGTTTTTCTTATCTCGATTAATTCGGCTTTAATAGTATAAACAGTTTGATTTGATTTGAGTGTAGTAACTCTTTCACTAAGTTTTACAATGTCAGATTTCATGGAAATTGTTTCACAATCAATGTTTTCAATTCTTTTAAGAATTCTTTCTCCAGGTTCCGATATTTTTGCCGACAGAAGGCCAACAATTAGCTTACTTTGTTTGGAGCACTGTTCTTCTTGGACTTTCATGTTACCTTTATCGGTCTTTCTTATAGGATTTTTACGGGGCGGCTCAAGTGGGGATCGAGGAGTTTAGAGTGAAAGTCCTTTGCTAGGGTTCGAACAATTGACGACATTTAACAATTGATTTAATTGCACTTTTTTTTAAATATTTCATAGGATTAATTAATTAATCACCAGGGAACTATTTGCAACAAGTTTTTGACCATATACTGAACTGATAATTTGCTAAAAATTGTGAAACATCAGGAGCCGAAACAAAACACGTTCACTCGAGTACGCTCATAGAAGGCGTAATTTTTACACAAATAGGAAAACCAACATTTTAATTCTTCTTTTGTTTTCCTAAAACTTCAAATGGAAACTAGTTTGCGATAGATTTTATGTTTTTAGGACAAATTTCTTCCTGGACGTGTAGGCTCCAATATTCTATTTCTTTTTAATTCATGGGTACTTCGTTTTGGGCAGTAAGGAAAGCTGGCAAAATGGCATGAGGCTGTAGAGTTTACATCGACAGCCAGCAAAATTAGATTTACACTTATATAGAATTATAAACATTTGTATTCGTGTTTGTTTAGTTGAAAATTTATATTTGAAAAAATTTATATTTATAATTTAAGATTTTATTACGATCTACTTTTTTAATGACACATTGATGCTTAAACCCCTACTGCCTTATTAATAAAAAATAAAGTGTAATTTTAAGTCTTATTTTTAAGTTAACTAATATCCATGGAATATTATTTACTGTTCCGGTTGGTTTCAGAATATTTGTGATCCATGAATTAGTTTTCTCTATAACAAGACTTGAAATTACAGATATTTTTTTTTATTAACAATGCAGATAGTTATGTGAATTAAAAACTTTTTAAGAGATAAGTTTTTATTTTTTCGAAATAAAACAAAGAACAAGTTAAACAAAAATTAAGTTGAGACAAAAATTGAAAAGGACCCTTACCAGTTGTTGCAAATCTGCATAACTCCTTTCCTTCGTTTTGCATATTTTATTGCAATGCTTCCCTAAGTTTAAGTGGCTATTAGTTTGAGCACCAAAAAAGTCTGCTTCACTCGTATGATCGAAATCGTAGCTTGATGATATTAAGTGATCAGTGTTTGTTGTGAATTGTTTTGCTGGAGTCGATACATTATTATTCACATTCGTTCGTTGTGGTAAACTAGAATCAAAACTTATAAGACTCGATTGTTTCTCTGCAACAGAAGAGGTTGATGTTCTCTTTTGATACTCTCTTATAAGATCTTCATAGCTGTTACGAGTTGAGTCCGAAATTGTTGTAAAAGTATTCTTTACTTTGGCTAACTTGTTTGTGGGAGGTGGTAACGAAGAAGCTCCACTAAACTGTAATGGATTCAACAAATATAATTCTCTATCCTTATCATGTTCGTCATCGTTTCCAGTTGTTTTCACGTTTTCAAAGCAATTGTAATATTTATTACACCTTCCCACACTATTTGATAAATCGTTTGATAAACCGTTTTTCAAATCGGATGATGATGACGAGCTTACCAATGGTAATGGAAGTTCAGTTGTCCCTATTGAAGTCGTCAAGTTATAACCTGTTATAATTTCATTTATATCTTTAATTGAACCTTCTGTTGTAAGTGTGTCTGCTTCACTCAATTGAAATATTGGCTTATGTGACATAGTTTCTGTATTTATTTTAGTTACCGGTATCCAGAATTCTTTCTTTGAGCTATTATATAAATAGTCTTCTCTAGTTTCACTGGTACTCCCATCAAGAATGTGATCGCCACGTGCAACTGAAACATGTTCAGTTGTAACCATAGATGACTTAACTGACAGAGATGTTTCCAATTGAATTGATTGCTTTAAGATTCCAGCTTGATAAAGTAGTTGATTCAATAGTTCAAGAGGCGGCACCTGGCCTGCAAGTAGTGCATTTTTAATTACTGCGCCATCTTTTTCATCTAAATTGACAGGAATCCCATTAATAAGGAGAATTTCTTCCTGGTGAACAGATGAATTTTTTTCGCAGTCGACTATTTGCACTTTTTCTCCAAATATTGAATGAACTATCTTCAAGATCTCATCATCCATCATAAATATGCTCGTCTTAATGATGTTATCTTCATAAACATTTGTTTAGTTTTCAAATATTTCCAGTATTCCATGTAGGCTTTCGAACAAAAAGTGACTATTGAATTCCATTACATATTTACCTTGGATACACCAATTTCATATTTGCTTATTCAAATTATTGGCATGTATCTGTGGGCATTACGTTGTCATTTTTTATTCCATCGCTGCAATTGAATACATCAAAAAAATAAAATATAAAAAAAATAAGGAAATAAGATAGAAAAGCAACTAGAAAACAATTGTCAATGTATATAAAAGTAAAACTTTCTTCTATAAACCTACTTAAGCACTATTTTATAGCTTTTGCATACGTCAGTGCTCACAGAGAGGGGTAGGTGCACATGCAACGTAAATAAATACATTGTGTCTTATTTTATAAAGACCAAATTAAATAAAAATTCATGTTTTGTTTGTAAGAACAAATTGTTCTGATTGTGAAATTCGATCATTTGAAATGAGCTAGCGTTTGCCGGTGCGTAAAAAAAACTCTGAAACAATTATTACTAAGACAAGAAATTATCAATATAATAAAAAAAACGCAACAAAAATGTCTCAATAAATAATATTAAAAATGTTTAAAATTAAGCTATTGTAATTAAGTGTGATAAACAATCAGTAAAAACATAAAAGCGGAAGTCAACAGATCAGAACAGTCCAGAACAGAAATTTAAAATCAATGATGTAAAGATTCCTATTCCAAGAAAACCACGAATACAGTGGAAATGAAAAGGAAGATCGATGAAGTAGAAGTACACAAGAAGAAGTAGTTAAAACAGTTATATCCCAAAATCCATTATTTATTGAAACAGACATATGTTTACATATACAGGGTGATTCACATAAGGACTGACAAAAAAGATAGAGCAAGTAGGTTGGGTTAAGATAATAACAAAATGATATGAGAGGGGGTCTTTCCCCCTTGTTTAGGTCAGAGGGGCAATTTTTTAAAAATTTTAATTGTTACAGACAAAAAATTAAAAAGAACGGTAAAACCCACAATTCCAAATTGTACTTTTTTGGAAAGCCAAAAATCTATTCTTTTATGTTATTTTTAAATAAAGTTGTTTTAGTGAATAGTTTAAAAAAAAAAAAAAAAAAAATTTGTTTGCAACATAAAGTTAAAATAAATTGTTAATTTTTAAAACATAAAAATACAATCGTTTTTATTTTAAAAAATAAACATAAAAATACAGTTTTTGTAAAGTTAGTTTTCAAAATTAAAAATTAAGGTTATATCAAATAACTATTGTGAGCTTTATCATGCGACCAGTGAAATATATATGACTCATCTAGAGTTGTCCAAGAGCATGAGTGCAGATGTGTTTGATATGTGTGATCCACTCAAACATAATCAAAGTGAGAGAATTGTGGGAAGATGTAGCGATCGACATTTAAAGAAATATAACACAACATAAAACAAAGGTAAACAGTATAGAAAAAGATAAATGCGCGGCGGTTACAGTGAAAAATCTAACAGCAAGTGTGACAAGAAAAGTGAGACCAAAAAATTACAGAATGCAAATCACTTATTAATAAAATAAATATCATACCGTCTTGTACTTAACCATCATACGTAGAGTACAAGTTAACACCCTGTACCAGTGATGCAAACAAAAGTTGATAATTCGGCAAACAAGATACCGCAATCTAAATGTACCAAAAGTGGTAAACAATGTACCGTCAATTCTCAACTTTAACTTTTTCTTCGGTATATAGCTGTGTAAAACCAAGCTAGTCTGTTCTTGTAAGCTGATCAACGACGAACTCAGCTCTGTTTATACCTAGTGTTTATTCATTTACTGGCGCCCAACCTTTAGCAACTCGATTGATTTTTTCGATTCTTTAAAAGAAAAAAATCATACTATATATCGTCCAGGAAAAATTGTCAGTACATGTCTTATGGGGGAGCTTTTTTTAAATCAGTGCAACTTTCCCATTTTCCAGTGGAAAGCAAACATAAAATTAACCTCTGAAATCCATAACAAAACACACAGCTACCACGGCATTGTTTTTGTAACTCCATACTTAATGCTTAATTAAAAGTCGTTCATCCCCTATAACCTACTTGCCACACTGCTGAATGTGGAATGATCATCCAATCAGGATCATTCGTTGTTTTGTTCGTTGATAATGTAAGAGTTACATTTTCTAAGCTAACCAACATCAACTACTCCTATAGAAAGGTTGTGTGCAAGAGCTTGCAGAATATATGCTTTTTCAATACCAAAACAAGAGTGAATGAGGTCGTGGTTTCAACTGGTTGGTATTTTATTAGTTCGTAGAACAGTTGGTTAAAAAAAAAATCGTTCATATGGGTCTGCTCAGAAGGAGTGAAATGCAAAAAGTAATAACAAAGGTGTGAAATTATAAGTGAAAGATAAAATGTTTAATGTTTTATGATAAATGGTGCTAAAAACGCTAATATAAATGACAAATATAAAGCCAAACTGAGATGCAAACGGCCTATCTTTCCTGTACTGACAATCTTTTCTGGACGAATTATGAATAAAAAGTATTAAAGAAAAACTTTTGCGTTGCAATAAGATCCCACCAAATTAGTGTGCCGAGAAAAAAAAAACACATGCTGCTAATAACGGGTGTCAACATATCAAGTAAATTCGTACTGATCATAAGAAATTATGTTCACGAACAAAAATCAAATGAAACAGGCATATTTAACAAAAAAAAGGTTACACATATTGAAAGACTGTATGAAAAACGGTATTAAAATAAATTATTATTTCTTTTGAGGGGAGTGCTATTTTCCCAAATTATTGACAGTTTAGAAAATTGTTTACGGAATGTGGAAATTATTACAAAAAAAGAAGTTATTGATTATTGTTTTTGTAGCAGGTAGATAAATAGTATGAACTCTAAATTTATCTCTTTTTATTAATATTATTTTATATTATCACAGCGAAAGCAAATAATTAATTTTTGATAAAATTTTAAACTGTAAGGTGGTAAAAAAATATATATATATTTATACCAATGAAATTTATTTATTTATACCAATAATAATGAAAATCAATTTCGTGCAATCCAGGCCGCAGTTGAACAGAGACAGCAATCTTTTGAGACCCGAATGAGTGAACTTACGAAGACTTTCTTCTTTGGAAACACCATTCTAATGATAGCCTGAAGGTCACTTTGGTCTGGTTCCCAGGTCACAGTGGTTTTCAGGGAAATGAAAGGGCTGATGAGCTTGCCAGGCAAGGATCGGCCCTTCACAGCTCACATGCCGAAGCAGTTAGTATTCCGCTGGGGGCTGTGAAGGGCATTTTCTTGTCTCATTATCTATCTGTTTCCAACCGTAGATGGAATGGTCTAATTAACTGTGCCACCTCAAGAAAGATGTGGCCCAGCTATGACAAGTCCCGCACAAATGAACTCTTATGTAGAACTCGGTCAGACATAGCCAGGATCATTGCAGTTAGCACGGGTCACTGGCCAATAGGAGAGCGTGCAGCAAAAATGGGCATTCCGAACAATACTCATTGCCGTAGCTGTGGAGATGAAAGGGAAAAGGAAACAGTGACCCACTATCTCTGCTACTGCCCTGCCTTGGCAAATCCAAGATGCCAATTCTTCGGTCAGTACTTTATTGAGAACCTTAACGAACTTTCTGTTGTGAGCATAAGTAACCTCATTACCTTTTTGAATGCAAACAAATGGCTATAAACGTTACAAACCATATCAATATATCACCTCTTCTATGAGTAGATAAGACGGATCAAGATAACTACATGATTTTTGCAGGAACCTTTTCTCTAGACGTGTAGGCGGGCTAAGTCTACTGCGGGCATCATGTTTTTCCCTAAATCGAACTGATCTCAACCGAAATTCGTTCCTACCCAAAGCCATCCAGCACCCTGCCTGTTTAGGTTTTTAGCGAAGACAGACATATCGGAGCTAACAGCCTGGCATAAAGCCTGGTGGGGGGAATGGGCCACTTACCTTGGGTGAGGTATCCGGGGATCTCCTTGCCTTCCTATATGGAAGTTGGTAAATAAGGGATTTACTCCCAATCAAAACAATTTCAAACCTTATAACATAAATCACCGTACCAATATCTCACCTTTTCCATGGGCCGAAAAACGGATCAAGAGAGCTACATGATTTCCGCAGGAACCACGTCCTTAGCCGTGTAGGCGGGTTGTGTCTACGGCGGACATCATTTCTTTCCATAAACCGAATCGATCTCACGAGAAAACTGGTTCTACCCTAAACCAACCAGCACTCTGCCTGTTTAGGTTTTTGGCGAAGACAGATATATCGGAGCTAACAGCCTGGCATAAAGCCTGGTGGGGGGTATAGGCCAGTTCCCTTGGCTGAGATATCCGAGGATCTCTTATTTTCCTATGGGAAATGGTAATAAAGGGATCACCTCCTAACACAATTCCACACCTTAATACACCATAATCACCAAAATGATATCCCAACCTCCACATAATGATAGGTCTCATGAGTTTATGGAATCAAAACGGCGCACCAAGCGCTAATTGGGTTTTTACTCTAGTAGAATAGCCGCCATTCCTACCTGCCTACCTACCTTGGAAACACCATCAAGGACTGTAGAATATAATGAGGTTACAATAGATCGTCATGTTAGATGTGAAGCAACATAAGATGTTGTCAAATCTCTGCCAGAGTTCCAAGGTGATGAGTTTAGTTATGTACCGTGGCGTCAAGCTGCATTTGTCGCAAATGAGATTTTTGAGGGTTCTGTATTATTACCAGGCTTTGATTAGGAATAAAGTTGTAGGACGTGATGATTCTGGTTTATCGACATTCCTATCTCTTCAAGACCTGTCGATATGCCCACTGCGAGAACCGACAAGAATAACCAAGAATTCTCGAACATTATATGACTATGTGATGACAAATGTTCTGAAGAGAGTTGAAGCAAATACTGATAGTAAATTTAAAATTGGTGATCTTGAATCGGTGATAGTAAGTATTAAGGCTTTATATATAAGGAAGCAACTTCAGAAGAATATAAATATATTAAAATAAAACTCAGAAAGATTTGTGTCTAAACTACGTAACTGTGATTTCTCTGTACCTGATAGCAATATATCGGTTGACGCATTAACGAATAGGTTTTCTGAAAATATATTACAGACAATTAATAGTTCTATAATCCGTAAAAATATAAACAATAAAAATAATTGGTTTAATGAAGATTTAAGATTAGGTACTTAAACATTTAAAAAATTGCAAAATATGAGAAAGCAAAAGTATCTTGTCTTATTGACATATAGATTTAAAAACTCAATTGACTGTGCCAAAAACAATTGTTAAATGTTTTTGTGAATGTGTTAAATTTTAAAATTGTCTATTAAAAGTGGTTTATTTCAAAATAACTGTAAAGAGTCCCTTATTGTTCCAATTCCGAAAATCAAAAACTCTAATAAAGTGGAAGGCTTCAGACCTGTAAATATGATAAATCTTGAAAGTAAAATAATTGAAAAGATCGTGTATAATAGGCTAAAAAACTATTTAGAATCATTCAATCTGATATCGCTTTTTCAATCTGGCTTTAGAAAAAATCACAACTGTGAGTTACTCCTCAATCTATTTATCACAAAGTGGAAAATTGGCATTTATGATAAGAAAGTAGTAGTGGCGGTGTTTTTAGACTTAAAGCGAGCTTTCGAAACAGTGGATAGATTCAATTTAATTAAAAAGCTTAAAAACAATAGAACTCGAAAGACAAAATCAAATGATGATGTATCAAACTCTATTTCTGTTCTTCATGGCGTCCCTCGAGGATCCTTACTTGGCGTTTTATTGTTCCTGGTGTATACATTGACATGGAGAATGCTGTTCGATTTTCAAAAATTGTACTGTTTGCTGATTATGCCTTATTGTTTATATCTGGTTGTAATGTTGATGAATGTATCGATAAAATTAATGTAGACCTACAAAATTTACAATACATGTTAAAATTTAATATAAATAAAACTTAAGCTATGATAATGCATGGTTCAACTCGCAATTGCAAAAGTTGAAAACATCAAGGGTTAAAACTAATAAGAAAGCTAACCAATACGGTAGAAAATTGGTCAATATATAGATCTGTTCGAAATAAGTATAAAAGTGAAATAAAAATTACAAAAAAACAACTAAATAACGTCTCAAATAAGATCTAAATCTGGCAACCAAATAGAAATGTGGAAAACTTTGAAAAGAATTGTCTAAAAGAATGCAGCATCGAACAATATTGAAAGTGTTGAAATTGAAGAAAATACATTTGCAGTTCTAGCGGAACTTTATTCCTGGTGCGTTTGATTAGTTTTTTATTTATGTTAACTTGTAAGATTATGTAAAATCTGTTATCCTGTGAAGTTTTTTTAAGCTTTCCAGGATTATATATTTTTCTACATGGAACCCTTATATGGAAATAAAATGTTTTCGTTAGTCACTTTTTGCATTCAAATAATTCGTTTTCAAGAACGTTTTAACTGATTTAGTTAAAATCTCACTAACATTTAGGAATCAGTTAAAGACCATATTTTTTACAATTTTAAAACTCTATCTCTATATTTTGTTTTCCATTTTTTAATCCATAGCAAAAGTAGTGCCCCGTGGCGTAGTGGTTAGTGTGTCGGACTTCAACTGTGAAAGAGTGCGGACGTGTTGACGACTTTCTCAGTGTATACAATAATTTCCGTGTGTTCGAACTGAATTAAATTCATTTTTGCATTTTAATTCAATTTTTATTTTCAATTTATCTTATAACTACTTAAATGCTAGACAAAAACCTTAAAAACTAGCTTACAGAATAACTTAACTAACTTACTGGCCCCATACGGGCACTCTAAATTATACTATAACTATATATTAAAAATGCCTTTGGGCGTAAAAACTAACTTAAATTAAAATTCAAAATTACTTAAAACTAAACGAGAAAATTTTTAAAAACTCGTTTTTCAAGACTTTATTTTATTTAAAAACTTAAAACTACCCTTTACCTAAATAAGACTAAATTAACCTAAATAAAAGTAAAATATACGTAAATATACGTAATTAACTTAAAACTACTTAAAAATACTTAAAATAACTTAAAACTACAACAGCCACCCGCAGCTTTTTTTTTTTTTTTTTTTTTTTTTTGCGCAACAGTCAATGCATATATGCACACCCGCTTAGAAACATGTATGTATTTATATATATACATATTAAACAGCGTCAAATGCACATACACACCAACAAATGCAGTTTATGTGTTTTATATTTATTTTTTTGGTGCCACCACTGTCCTACATAAATTATACCTATTAATACTTAAAATACGCAGGTCGGCCAAGGCAACAACTATGACTAACCATCAATATCGAGGTGGTCACCCAACCACCAGTATTTTTGAACTTGCTTATAAAAGTCCCTTTTGTCCCGAAGGGGCACAGCTCTACTGAACCGCAGAAGCTCTGCTCCGTTCCCAGAGCCGACGTCTCGACCATACAGGATTCGCCGATCCACAGTTCTACGGCCGACGTGGTAGATTAACGGAACCGCCAATCTATCCTGTATCAGCCCCCGACTGTCTAAATAGAGGAATGTCTCGGGCGGGATGAAACCGTTAAGACAAACGCTCTCACTATATTCTTCATTGGGGTAATAAGCCCCGAAAATAAGTCCATTGGCTGAGGTCATCGCTCTTGCAATGTGACCCCGAATCAGCTTAATTAAAAAGTTATCTATCCTGTTTATATTGGCCCCGTTGTATAAGACCTCGTTGGCATAATAATGTTTGTACTCCGACTCTGGTGTTCTGTGTAATCCAAGACAGGTCCTAAGACACTGCCTCTCAAACACCCGAATCTTTTCCATTTGAGATGGGGCAACGTTAAACCACACAGGGCACCCGTAGGCAATCATCGGCCGGATGAGGGCCATGTAGCAAATCACCTTCACCCTGTTTTCAAGGCGGCTGCTATAAAACAACCGTCTTGTCAGAGCAAACGCTCCCCTAGCTCTGGCCAGAGCAGCATCTATATGTCGATTGAAATATAGATACTGATCTAGCCAGATACCAAGGTACTTTACTACATCTTTACTCGCCAGTGGATGTCCACTTGGTCCAACGATCACTAGATTTCTCCAGTTCTTTCTTGTATCCCTAGAAGCCTTAGACAAAGGGGTTCTAAACAGGATAGTTTCTGATTTCTGAAAGTTAATTTTTAACTTCCAGTCATCACAATATCGCTGAATCTTGTCGAAGTCACGCTGCAAGAGAATTCTGATGACTTCAACTTTTGGACCCGTCCTGTACGCTACAAGGTCATCGGCATACGCAATCGCATGAGTGAGACTACCTATCAGATCGCTGGTGTAAATACTAAAAAGAATCGGCGAGTTCACAGCTCCTTGCTGTAGACCGTTTTTAATATCAAAAGTTGTGGTGGAAGTTACATTGCCACTTTTGACAACAAACTTTCTACCATTGAGCATGTCATGAAGCATATACAACAGTGGTTTACTTATGCCAAATCTGGTTAATTTCAGATAAAGACCCTCTAACCATTCGGTGTCGAAAGCCTTCTCTAAATCAACAAGAACGGCACCCGTGCATTGATTTTTCGCTTTGTTCCATTGAACATCAGAAACTAACTTAGACGCGGCATGAATAGTGTCATGTCCCGCCTTAAAGCCAAACTGATTGTCTGGAATAATATTCTTGTCCTCAGCCCACTTGAACAGAGCTCTATTGAGAATCTTTTCGAATACCTTACTGATACTTGGAAGAAGACTTATCGACCGAAGATTTGCCGGATTGGAGCTGTCCTTTCCCTTTTTGGGGAGAGGATGGACCACAGCTGTCTTCCAACTCACTGGATAATATGCATTATTCAATGCGTTGTTAAACAGTGTGGTATAAATGTCTATGGCTTCCTCAGGGAGATGTCGTAACACAATGTTGGGTATACCATCGACCCCCGCAGATTTCTTTTTCTTTAATGTTTGAAAAATTAAATGAAGTTCTACCTTCGAAATTAACAATGAACTGGGTCCATTTTGCTCGGCGATGGTGGCGTTTGCCAAATTTTCGTCATTGAACCCGGTGAAACCAGTATTCTCAGATCGCCATTGCGTTATGTTATTTCCAAGATAGAAATTATGCAGCAAGGCTCTGTTCTCCAGGTCATGATTCGGACGAATGCTAGCATTCACCTTATACACTTGCTGGAAAGCAGCCCCTACAGCTTCTACCTTTTCCTGAGGATCTTCTATCATATAAAAATTGTCATCGAAAACGGCACCCTCCGGATCAATTCCCGCAATCGTTAGTACGTCTTCGTTATCTGTTGTCCTCTGGAGTTTAAGACATGGAAGATCGTTTTGATCATTTCTTCTAAATATCTTATTTATTTGGGGAAACATACTAGGGTCGCTAGAATTAACAGCCCGAATTCTGTTATCCCAATATAAATTAATAGATAATCTATAGTTTTGTCTAATCAGAACGTTAATGTTTTTGATCGACGACTTCAATGTCCTAATCTCCAGATCACGTGTGTCCGTGAAACGTCTATAAAGAAGTTTCAACCTAGTCAGCAGTCCACTTTTTTGTCGGTGTAGTGCGTCGATTGTCGCGTTCTTGCATAAACCAGTAGGGTCTTGTTCCTTATATTTTGGGATTGTTTTGTCCATTGTTCGTTTTATAGTCGTATCCATTTGAGTCAGAAACCCGTCGATCTCGAGGTTCGTCAGGTTTCTGTCATTTGGTGGAGAAATGTCATCGGAACGTATTTCTCTTGCCAAGGCGTTGGAGAAGCGTGGCCAGCGCGCCTTACTGAAATTGTAAGAGTGCACAGGCACATACTCATCCAATTCCACAAGTTCGCTCGGAAGCTGTATTACGGTGGCAAGTCCGCAGTGATCGCTGTCGTATTCAATTGTTCGTAAACAGTTTCTTGTCTGTTGATTTGTTGCGTCAGTTATAACAAGTCGTGAGTCAAGCAGTAAAAGATCCAGAAAGCCACCGCTCCTAGGAAACGAAGGTCTATCTGTCGCAAAAAGATCGATCCTACACTCAACACTGTGACGACCCATCCAATTAAATAAATGGTACCCTCTCGGATTTTGAATTTGATTTCCCCAATCTTCATGTTTGGCGTTCAAATCTCCTGCCATGAGATAATAATTTTCATCCAAGTGCAGTCTTAAGCATTCGAAAAGTTTTTCGAGTTCTGCGATAAAATTAGCAGGCTGAGGTGCTTCGGGTGCGTACGCCGCGATCACGTACATTCTTTTCCCCTGAAGGAGCGGAATGCAAATGATGCAGGCTTCTAGCTGCCCAAATCTTCGCACTTCACTATTATATATAACCTTATATTTAATGCCCTTTCGTATGAAGATTGCGACCCCACCCCCTTGAGAGGAGTTAGGTCGATCCCTTCGCACGATATTGTAATTATTATTAGTCAATTTGTGTTTCTGGGTAAGCTTAGTTTCGCTAGCCATAAACACGTCAGGACTTTGGTCTTGCAGCAAATGAAAGAGATTTGCTCTACGTTCGGTCCTAATCAGTGAATTTACATTCACAGCTAGGATCTTAAAGGGTCGCTCAGGCAGCGCGCCTTTAACCATTTCGCGTTGCCGGCAGAATGGAGTAGAGGTAATCCACCCTAGCCGCCTGCTCCCTGATCTGTTTTTGCACGTCGGTTAACTGACCATGAATGGTCATCAACACTTGCATCAGATCTGCCTCTGGCACAGGAACCGTAGGCACTTGGACCTGTTTGGCTACCTGTGGTTGAGGCTGTACCGTGTTTCCCTTTCCAGACGCGATTCGGGCGTAAGAAATTGCGGGATTAACGGAAGTTGTTTTTTGGCGTACTTCAGGGCCTCACCTCAACTGTTTTCTTTTGGGCTTTGTTTTGCCTTATCTCCTGAAACTTCGGACATCCCCGATAGTTTGCGGGGTGCCCGGAGCCTCGGCAGAGAGCACATTTTAACTGGGTCATATCTGTGACCCTATCTTGCCCGAGTTTACACTCCACTGTTTTGTGGGTATCTCCACATTTAACACAGACTGGGTCCATACCACAGTTAACTGCAACGTGTCCGAACCCTTGGCAGTTCATGCATTGAAGCATGTCTTTCTGCTTATTTAGTTTTTCCCATTGTACAACTTGGTAATCCAGGACTGTTATATTCCTTAGACCACTCAATTTGCTTTGGGGCGAGAGTTGAACTAGGAAAAATGGTAAATTCCGTTTCTCCCGTCTGGCTTTGACTGTGGTGAACGGTCTGACCCCGATAAACTCGAGATCGTCGCTCGCCACTTGACGGAGCTCAGCTAAGAGCGCCTGCGGATCCGTAGAGGATTCGATACCCTTCAGGAGGACTGTTTGAAGCTTGTCTTCCTTCGGGGTGAAACTATAGTATTCTGTTCTAGTTTGGGACAGAAGGTCTTTCACTTTTTTGTAGTGCTCTAAAGATGAGCACTGAATGGAATGCCTGTCTGCGTTAAGCCGCTTAATTATGAAATTGTTGCCTATGACCGACCTACATATTTCAATTGTGTCTTTTAAATGCATTTTATAAGTATTAATAGGTGGCACCTTACCTTTCTTTGCTTGTGGCTGTTGCTGTTGTTGCTGTTGTTGTGACTGCTGCTGTTGTCTCTGCTGTTTTTGCATCGGCTGCTGTTGGGTCTGCTGCTGTTGTGACTGCTGTGGTTGTTGCTGTTGCGGTTGTTGCTGTTGTTTCTGCTGCTGTTGCTGCTTCTGTGTCTGTTGTCGTTGCTGTTGTGGTTGTTGTTGTTGTTTTTGTTTTGCTTGCTGTTGCTGAGGCTGATGCTGTGGTTGCTGAGACGGTTGTTGTGGCTTTTGAAGCTGTTTCTGTGGCTGCTTCTTTGACTGCTGCTTCTGAGGCTGCTGCTGGTCTGGGAGTGGTTTTTGTTCCTGAGGAGGCTGCTGTTGTAGCGAAGCTTGCTCTTGGAGCGCTTGTTGGCGGGTGCGCTGCTCAAGAGCAACTATGCGCTCCTTCTGCCGTCTTGCCTCCTGCTTCTTCTTGAGCGCTTCAACAAGCTCTATGAGCGAAGAGATCTGCTCTGTTAAAGCCTCGATTTGCTGGTCCTCTTCTACGTCGGACAGCTCAACTACCTCGCCACTGACGTAATGTCCTTCTCCTTCCACAGACATGTAGGAGATGTCATCAGCATTATCGTCAGCGGCGTTTTCTTCGCCGGTTAGACTGGCGTCCTTATCATTTGGATTGACGGCGGCGATCGCTCCGTCAGCCTCTTCGACGTGCCTGTCATCCGCCTCAGCTTCATCGTCGCCTTCTACGTTTTTGTCGTTGTTTTCGTTGTCGTCATCGTCGTTGGAGGAGCTATCCAGCTGCCTCTGTATTTTTGCCTGGGCCGAGGCCTTGGCTGAGCGTCCGCGCCCTCCGATTTTCTGCGCTGCCTCTATATCTGAGGTGCGCTTCTTAACAACCAGATTTGGCTTATATCTGATATAGCGCCTTCTCTTCAGTGGGTCTGGTTCTTCGACACATGCCGCTCCTGGACTTTTCCCTTTAATAGGGCTTGATGTTTTTGCAGTTGCCATGCTGCTTGTTCCGACCTCGGCACGTGCCGATGACGATGTTGTTGTAGTTGTCGTTGCTGTTGTTGTTGCCACTTTGGGCTTTACTGGTCGTGCTGCTGCTGCTGCTGTTGTTGTTGCTCTTTGGGCTGCAGTTGCTCTTGGAGCTTGGCCTGATGGCCCCGCTATTTGGCTGTCGGATGACACATCACCTGATGCTCCAACTGCCTTCCTTGTTGTTGGGGGACCATCTTTCGATGTCCCCGTTGCTTTTCCCATTTCTCTTTCTAGTTCCTCTCTATTTCTGGTCACCTTCTCCCAGAAATTACTTAAAAAAAAACAAGGACCACAGTGGGGCTCGAACCCACGCCGTTCAGATCCTTCGTCTGCCACTCTACCACCTAGGCTAACTTGCCACTTGAAAATGGTAGGTTGAATTAACTACTTAACACACTCGCGTCTCTAGTTGAAATTTACACTGTGAAAGCCGCCAACGATCTGCACTCTTCCACGGTTGCTGAACGACTGAATGAATTAAATTCACTTATACTTTAAGTGCACTCATTGCACAATTTTTAGTGGCAACTCGCCAGGAAAATTTAAAAGGCAAGTTAGCCTAGTGGGTAGCGTGGCCGACGACAGACTGGAAGGGCGTGGGTTCGAGCCCCACCCTGGTCAGGGCTTTTTTTTAAATAAGTTCTGGGAAAAAGTCAACAAAAACCGAGAGGAGAAGGAACAACAGCAAATGATAAAGTCAACGGGGACATCGGACGATGCTCCCCCAACAACAAGTGAAGCAGCCAAAACATCAGGTGATGCAGCAGCAGCAGTTAAAGTAGCTGTGCCTTCCATTGAAGCCCAGCCAACAACGACAGCGCCATCGGCACTTGCCGAAGCTAATACTAGCAGCATAGCGACTGCAACAACTAGCTTTGCAAAAGGCACGATATCAACACCAGCCGGTGCCATAGCCAATTCAAAGGGAAAGAGAAGGCGTATCATTAGATACAAGCCACAACTCATAAATCGTGCCGATAGGAACACCACAGCCAAGTTGGCTAAGGCCTCCACTCAAGCAAAAATGCAGAGGCATTTAGAAAGCTCCTCCTATGAGGATGACGACATAAAAAACAGTGAACATGATCATGAGGGCGATGACGAGGCAGATGCTGACGACGAAATCGCCAAAGAAGCAAACAACGATGCGACCGTTAAGAAGACATGTGAGCATGACGTCACTGAGGTAGATGCCGAAGACATTGCATACATGTCCGTAGGAGGGGAGGGGCACTACGTGAGTGGCGAGTTGGTGGACCTTTCACCTCCAGAAGAGTCAGAAGATGAGCAGGAAAAAATCGCATCACTGACAGAGCAAATTTCTTCCCTCATGGAAATGGTTAAAGCGCTCAAAGTTAAGCAAAAAGCGCGTAGGGAAAAAGAGCGCCTAGTTGCTCTTGAAAGGAATCGACAAAAAACGCTCCAAGAGCAACAAAAAGCAGCACAAATGCAGCAGCCTCCTAAGCAACAACAACCTCTCCCGGAAAAGCAGCACAAAAAGAAGCAGCCGACACAGAAACTGCAGACCCAGCAACAGCATCAGCAACCGCAAGTACAGAAAAAACAACAACAGCAACAACAACAAAAACAAATACAACAACAAATACAACAACCACTTCAATAACGACAACAACAAAAGACACAGAAGCAACAACAGCAGCAAAAACTACAACAACAGCGACAACCGCAGCAATCACAACAGCAGCAGACACAACAGCAGCAGTCACAACAGAAGCAGCAACAGCAACAGCCACAAGCAAAGAAAGGTAAGGTGCCACCAATTAATACCTTCAAAATAGAATTGAAAGACACTATAGAATTATGTAAGTCGGCCATAGGCAACAATTTTATTATTAAAAGGTTGAACGCAGACCGACACGCCATTCATTGCTCTTCGGTTGAGCATTATAAAAAAATAAAAGATCTCCTGTCTCAAACGAAGACAGAATACTACAGTTTCACCCCGAAGGAAGACAAGCTACAAACAGTCCTCCTGAAGGTTATCGAATTCTCTACGGATCCGCAGGAACTCTTAACTGAGCTCCGTCAAGTGGCGAGCGATGATCTCGATTTTATCGGGGTCAGACCGTTTTCCACAGTTAAGGCCAGACGGGAGAAACGGAATTTACCATTCTTCTTCGTTCAGCTCTCGCCCCAAAGCAAGTTGAGTGGTTTAAGGAGTATAACCGTCCTAAACTACCAAATTGTAAGAAGGGAAAAATTAAATAGGCAGAGAGACATGCTTCAATGCATGAACTGCCAAGGATACGGCCACGTGGCAGCAAACTGTGGTATGGATCCGGTTTGTGTCAAATGTGGAGATTCCCACAAGATAGGTGAATGTAAGCTCGGAAAAGAGAGGGTCGAAGACAGGACCCAGTTAAAGTGTGCACTTTGCCGAGGCTCCGGGCACCCCGCAAACTATCGGGGATGTCCAAAATTTCAGGAGATGAAAAAAAACAAAGACCAAAAGAAGACAGTAGAGGTGAGACGCCCTGAAGTACGCCAGACATCAACTTCCGTCAATCCCGCAATTTCTTACGCCCAAATGGCGTCTGGAAAGGGAAAAACGGTACAGCCTCAACCACAGGTAGCCAAACAGGTCCAAGTGCCTACGGCTCCTGTGCCAGAGGCGGATCTGATGCAGGTGTTGCTGACCATGTCAGTTAACCGATGTGCAAAAACAGATAAGGGAGCAGGCGGCTAGGGTGGATTACCTCTACTCTATTCTGCCGGCAAAGCGAAATGGTTAAAGGCACGCTGCCTGAGCGACCCTTTAAGATCCTAGCTGTGAATGTAAATTCGCTGATTAGGACCGAGCGTAGAGCAAACCTCTTTCATTTGCTGCAAGACCAAAGTCCTGATGTGTTTATGGCTAGCGAAACTAAGCTAAACCAGAAACACAAACTGACTAATAAAAATTACAATATCGTAAGAAGGGATCGGCCCAACTCCTCTCAAGGGGGTGGGGTCGCAATCTTCATACGAAAGGTCATTAAACATAAGGTTATATATGATAGTGAAGTGCGAAGATTCGGATTGCTAGAAGCCTGCATCGTTTGCATTCCTCTCCAGCAGGGGAAAAGAATGTACGCAATCGCGGTGTACGCACCTGATGCACCTCAGCCTGCTAATTTTATCGCAGAACTCGAAAAACTTTTTGAATGCTTAAGACTGAACTTGGATGAGAATTATTATCTCATGGCAGGGGACTTGAACGCCAAACATGTAGATTGGGGAAATCAAGTACAAAATCCTAGAGGGAACCATCTTTTTAATTGGATGGGTCAATACAGTGTTGAGTGTAGGATCGACCTTCTGGCTACAGATAGATCGTCTTTTCCGATAAGTGGTAGTTTTCTGGATCTACTCCTGCTTGACTCAAGACTGATAATAACTGACACTGTAGGTCAACATACAAAAAACTGTTTACGAACGATTGAATACGACAGTGACCATTGCGGACTTGCCGCCGTAATACAGCTCCCGAGCGAACTTTTGGAGTTGGATGAGTATGTGCCTGCGCACTCTTACAATTTCAGTAAGACGCGTTGGCCACGCTTCTCCAACTCCTTGGCAAGAGAAATACGTTCCGATGACATTTCTCCACCAAATGACAGAAATATGACGAACGTCGAGATCGACGGGTTCCTGACTCAAATGGATACGACTATAAAACGAACAATGGACAGAACAATCCCAAAATATAAGGAACAAGACCCTACTGGTTTATACAAGAACGTGACAATCGACGCACTACACCGACAAAAAAGTGGACTGCTGACTAGATTGAAACTTCTTTACAGACGTTTCACGGACACACGTGATTTGGAGATTAGGAAATTGAAGTCGTCGATCAAAAACATTAATGTTCTGATTAAACAAAATTATAGATTGTCTATTAATTTATATTGGGATAACAGATTTCGGGCTGTTAATTCTAGCGACCCTAGTATGTTTCCCCAAATAAATAAGATATTTAGAAGAAATGATCAAAATGAACGAAGACGTACTAACGATTGCGGGAATTGATCCGGAAGGTGCCGTTTTCGATGATAATTATTATATGATAGAAGATCCTCAGGAAAAGGTAGAGGCTGTAGGGTCTGCTTTCCAGCAAGTGTTAAGGTGAATGCTAGCATTCGTCCGAATCATGACCTGGAGAACAGAGCCTTACTGCACAACTTCTACCTTGGAAACAACATAACGCAATGGCGATCTGACGAAAACTTGGCAAACGCCACCATCGCCGAGCGAAATGGACCCAGTTCATTGTTAATTTCGAAGGTAGAACTTCAGTTAATTTTTCAAACATTACAGAAAAAGAAATCTGCGGGTGTCAATGGTATACCCAACATTGTGTTACGACATCTCCCTGAGGAAGCCATAGACATTTATACCACACTGTTCAACAACGCATTGAATAATGCATATTATCCAGTGAGTTGGAAGACAGCTGTGGTCCATCCTCTCCCCAAAAAGGGAAAGGACAGCTCCAGTCCGGCAAATCTTCGGTCGATAAGTCTTCTTCCAAGTATCAGTAAAGTATTCGAAAAGATTCTCAATAGAGCTCTGTTCAAGTGGGCTGAGGACAAAAATATTATTCCAGATAATCAGTTTGGCTTTAAGGCGGGGCATGACACTATTCATGCCGCGTCTAAGTTAGTTTCTGATGTTCAATGGAACAAAGCTAAAAATCAATGCACGGGTGCCGTTCTTGTTGATTTAGAGAAAGCTTTCGACACCGTATGGTTAGAGGGTCTTTATCTGAAGCTTTCTAGATTTGGCATAAGTAAACCACTGTTATATATGCTTCATGACATGCTCACTGGTAGAAAGTTTGTTGTCAAAAGTGGCAATGCAACTTCTACCACAACTTTTGATATTAAAAATGGTCTACAGCAAGGAGCTGTGAACTCACTGTTTCTTTTTAGTATTTACACCAGCGATCTGATAGGTAGTCTAACTCATTCAATTGCGTATGCCGAGGATTTTGTAGCGTACAGAACGGGTCCAAAAGTTGAAGTTATCAGAATTCTTCTGCAGCGTGACTTTGACAAGATTCAGCGATATTGTGATGACTGGAAGTTAAAAATTAACTTTCAGAAATCAGAAACTATCCTGTTTAGAACCCCGTTGTCTAGGGCTTCTAGGGATACAAAAAAGAACTGGAGAAATCTAGTGATCGTTGGACCAAGTGGACATCCACTGGCGAGTAAAGATGTGGTAAAGTACCTTGGCATCTGGCTAGATCAGTATCTATATTTCAATCGACATGTAGATGCTGCTCTGGCCAGAGCTAGGGGAGCCTTTGGGTTGACAAGACGGTTGTTTTATAGCAGCCGCCTTGACAGCAGAGTAAAGGTGATTTGCTACATGGCCCTTATCCGGCCAATGATTGCCTATGGGTGCCCTGTGTGGTTCAACGTTGCCCCATCTCAAATGGAAAAGATTCGGTTGTTTGAGAGGCAGTGTCTTAGACGCTGCCTTGGATTACACAGAACACTAGAGTCGGAGTACACACATTACTATGCCAACGAGGTTCTATACAACAGGGCCAATATAAACAGGATAGATAACTTTTTAATCAAGCTGATTCGGGGTCACATTGCAAGAGCGATGACCTCGACCAATGGACTTATAAAAAAAAAATAAAACAAAATGTATTTGTATGTTTGTATGTGGGTACTTGCGGTTGCCAATATATATGATATGTACATATATGCAGGTGTATGGGCGTGCGTAAGTATGCATATGCGTATGCAAAAAAAAAAAAAAATCCTGGTGGCTGTTCTAGTTTTTAAGTTATTTTAATTAGTTTTAATTAGATATAATGTAGTTTAAGTTAGTTTTAATTAAGTTTAGTTTTATTTAGGTAAAGGGTAGCTTTAAGTTTTATAAAAAAATAAAAAAAACAATGATATAGATAATTAGGCCTATTCTACAAAATCTGTTATTCTGTTATGAATTTTCTGTTATGAATCATAAAAGATAGCCACCATAAAATATCTTTTATAATTGGTATTCAGGAGTTCGATCTTTTATAAAAATCTTCTATGGAACTTCGAAAAAGAAATTCTTTTATGAACAAAGCAAACAGAACTAAAATCTTTTATCAACTGTCAAACAAAAAAAAATTGAGGTTGTAATGGCCAGTTTCTCCAAACACATTTAAATATTTATTGGGTTGTTAAATCTTAAAATGACATTTTTCAATTTCACCAACCAGTTTTAAAAAGCCCAATAAACTAAAGTCCCATTTTGTTCCAAATAAATGTTAAAGGCGTCTTAAAAATGCAAGACAAAGAGAACGTTGAAATTTTTCGATTGATATGCTCTCCTCTCGCTTGCTCTAATGAAAGAGAGCCATGAGTGGTGAATATAAATCCGGGGTTGGCATCAAGTTTCCTCATTTTTAAAAATTTCATTTCATTTCATTTTCATTTTCATTTCATTTTTATTTATTTTCGATTTTCCTATACACAGTAAGATATAATATCTTATAAACTAGTGTACATATTAAATAAATATTCAATGGATACATTACAAAAAAAAAATTTAAAATGTTTGTGAATCTATACAAAGATAAAAGAAAAGAAAAGTAATTAAAAGCAAGCATTATTCTTAAATACTATTTCATTTAAACAAAAAAAAAAAAAAGGCAATGAACATATATTTTTAAAAATTATTTTTTGTTTTTATTTTTTATTTTTTATTTTTAGTTTTGATTTTGATTGCCTGTTCTTTGTTTTTCGATGTTTTTTATAAAGTTACAGACAAATAGTTTTTAATTTCTTTTTTTACTTTTGACACGTCCTCTATTCTTCTTATATTCCGCGGAAGAGAGTTCCAAAGACGAATGCTATTTATGAAAAATTGACGTTCAGAGATAAGGTATCAGTATCGTAAATGGATAAGTTGCCCAGATCTATTTGAGGAAGTCACTCTTAATCTTTCATAAAGATAATTTGGTTCATGCGTTAGCAAGATGTCCGAAAGTAGGACCAATGTGCGAAACTCCAATAGACTGTTGAATGTCATGGTGAAAACTTTCCTAGTAAAATTTGATACGCGTTCATATCTGCGTAGTCCAAAGATATATCGAATAGCGCTGTTGAAAGCCACGTTAAGCCGTCTCTTACATTCAAAGCTACATGAACAAAATATTTCACAACCATATGTGAGAATTGGAATAATTAGCGTTTTAACCAACATAATACGTGTCTTTAGCGGAGTAAAATATTGAACAGCCCTTAAGGAGCGTAACGCACCATAGGTTTTCCCAACAATCGAATTTATATGGCTTTCCCACGTTAGCCTGCGGTTGAAAAGAATACCCAAGTTTTTTGCCTTTTCAGCATATTCGACTGGAACATTGTTCAATAAAACAGGCGGAAAGTAAGAAAGGTCTAATGGTATTTTTGAAATGACTACGCATTTCGACTTTGACGGGTTCAACAGGAGACTATTTAATCGGGACCAGTTCGAAATAATTTCAAGATCTTCATTAAGGCAGTAAATAAAGTGTTCAATGAGTCCAAGTGGACAACTTAAAGTCAACTGCACATCATCTGCATACAGAGATATGAGGCTGTATTTAATACTCGAAGGAAGTGCGTTTATATATAAAGAAAACAAAAGGGGGCCTAATATTGAACCTTGAGGAACGCCTTTCGATGTAAAAAGAAAATTAGATAAAACATTATTAATTTCAACCGCTTGCTTTCTTCCAGTAAGGTAAGACTTTATTAATTTAACTGCGCAAGATTCAAAGTTAAATTCCTGCAACAGCTTGTTGCACAAAACAGAATGGTCAACGGAGTCGAATGCTTTTGAAAAGTCCAATAAAACCAGAAACGAAACTTTGTCATCGTCCATTGACTGTCGCAGATCTTCAATAATATTTACAAGAGATGTAATGCAGCTATGTTTTTTGCGAAAGCCGGATTGCTTTGGTGTCAGAAGTTTAAATTCGGTTAGAAAAACATTTATTTGCTTCTGTATGATTCTTTCGAACACTTTTGATAGGAACGATAAAATGGCAATGGGTCTGAATTCATCATTCTTAGAATTCTTAGGCACAGGTAGAATTTTCGCTTGCTTCCATTGTATAGGGTACTCACCAGTTGTAAGAATGAAATTAAAAATATGCTTTATATAAGGTAAAATTATCGGAAAGATTAATTTTAAGAACATAGGATGAATCTTATCCAGACCTACAGCGTTTGACTTTATTGATAGTAAACTATCAGCTATGGTTGAATCGTCAACGGCCCTAAAGCTAAAACTAGGAATTAGAGATGAGACTGGTTGAGATACAGCTACCGGCAAATCAATAACTACTGCGTTATTTGAAGGTGTCGAACATGGCAAAGAAACAAATTTTAGGTTTAAAGAATTACCATCGATGTCTGTAGGCAAATTGCAATTCGTCTTACCAATGCCCATCTCACGTAAGTTCCTCCACAACTGACGACCACCTAAAGATGAATTTAAACGAGTGGAATACAACTGGGATTTAATTTTCCTGATCTCTAAAACAACTTTGTTACGTATGAAACAGTATACTTGTCGGAGTTCTTGTAACCGAAAACGTTTCCATGACTTATAAGCTTGGTCCCGTTCATGCATTAGACGTCGAATTTGGTTTGTGAACCACGGTGGGTTACGGTAATCCACAGTCCTTGTTTTTAGAGGCGCGTGAGTATCGTATAAGATATTTATATTTTCGTTGAGAAACTCTATTTGTTCACTAGACGATTGCATGTAATAAACAGCATCCCAATTCGTTTCCCGTGTATCAACTTCTAGTGCATGATGATCTATGCGTCTAAGGTCACGATACTGAAAAGTGCTAGGTACAAAAGAACAGTTGAAATCGAAAGTTAAGTATATTAGATCGTGCTTTGAAAAAACTGGCGCAGAGAGTTGGTCATAGAGAAGAACTTTTTCAATATCACTGATAAAAACTAGATCGAGAAGAGTAGAATTATTTGCGGAAAAATGAGTCGGTGAAGTAGTGTTAACAGATTGCAAACCAAACATACTCATGCTATCACATAAATTATTTTCGATTAGCAGATTGCAGTTGAAGTCACCACACATGATTACATTTGAACAAGTAAGCGATACTTCTTCCAAAAGTGTTAGAAGAGGCAAGATGTTAATGGTGTTATTAGGTCTGTAAACCACACCAATAAGAAGTTTGTTTTCAGGACCTACCAGGTCTACAAAAACAAACTCGATTTCAGAATCAGATCTGGAGAGACAACGCAACTTACATTTCAAATTTTCCTTGACAAAAATTGCCACACCCCCACCGCGAGTTAGCCGGTCAGCCCGAAATACTTTGTAACCTTTCAAGGAACACATTCTATCATTAATACTATTTGAAAACCATGTTTCGGAAACGCATATGACTTCTAATTTTGACTCCTCAAAAAGATCTCGGAATTCATCCATTTTAGGCTGTAGACTCTGCGCATTTATATGGCAAATCTTAAGGCCATGAGATTGTCCGCCCAAAACTCTTAACATCGTTCTTAAATCAGCATGAACGTTCATATTTATGTTTACTACAGAGAAGATAATCTTTAAGATAGTACAAGAGAGAACAAAAGCAGGTAACAAGCAACAAAAAGCAAAACTTAAAAAAAAATTATATATTTAGTTCAAAGAAATAGATAAAACAAAAATTAGAAGAAATGAAAAATTAACAAAAGAGAAAAGAATAATAATCAAAAATTTACAGTAATTTCAATTTCTTTTAAGGCTGGATTCACGTCTTGATTGGTCTGGCAATTATCATCTCAAGGGTCTTCAAAGAATCCACTAAAACAGCTGTGTCGGTGGGAAGATGTTTTACGTATACGGATCCTCGGATAGTGTACGCCGACGTCAGTTGTTTATTTTTTTTATATTTGAGAGCTTGTTGCAATAAGTTTTTGTTGTGATGGGATAAGCTTTCACGCAGATAAATCAGAGATTTGTTTTGCAGTCCCACATTCTCCAAGGAGAGTTGTTTATTGTTGTTCTTTTTTCTGTATTCTGCAATGGATTTTAATACATAATTCTTATCATAAGGTGAATTGAACTTTATCATGATAGCAGTGTTTTGTTGGTCACTCTTAGGAAGAGTGCGAAAAATATTTCGAAGGGTTGGTGGCTTTATGGCTATTGCATGGCATATCAAATTAAACAAAGATTTCAAGTTTTCTCCAAATAGCTTTGGAATACCAAATAAAACGGCGTCGCATGCAACCATACGGTTATCTTGTTGATGTAAAAGTAACTTGACATCTTTAAGTTCACTTGCGGCACGGTCGCAGTTTTCTATCAGGGCTCTTAGTGCAGGTGTTTTCTCATCAATGACAAATTCGTTAACATCTTTGAATCGAGCAAGTTCAGATTTTATAGTTAATAAATCGTCTTGAATCGCATTAATTTCAGATGTGTTGTTTTGGTTCGTTTCCAATTGAGAAACTCGGTGTGTTATGCCACTGACACTTTGCTTAAGATCACTTATTTCATGTTCGATTTGATCTTTTATATTTTTTTCAGTTTCTGTCATTTTTTTAACCAACATATTTATTATGGACTCACTCAGTTTTTCTAGTCGTTCATCCATTTTTGTCCACATTGAATCATCAGAATACTCCTTAGATTCATGAGAATCACCCATCATATTGTAATTTAGTGCAGGTTTGCGAGTTGGGAATCTAGTTGAGTGGGAGTAGGCATCACTGGATATTTGATTTGTCACGTTTCGTTTCGGTGGTGGAGACATAATGGTAAATGAAAATTCACCTCCTTATGTTGGTGCAAACCATTTTAAGTTAAAATGCCAATATATTTAATTACTCCGTTAACTAAAATGCTTTTAGTTGTATTTTGGTGAAACTGGGCATAAGCAAAATAAATTGTTAAAAGTTTTATTTGAAAAATAAAATAGAAGCAGCATATAAATACAATTAATTTTGAGGAAGGTAAGTAATATTTGGCAGATACAAAAAACAAAAACCTTAATTATTTAATTTATTAGAAAAAAAGCTGACCTGTTGGTCGAAATTAAAACATGAAGCTACGATGGGCTTTGAAACACAAGAAGTTTATTTGTCTAAAATTGTTGTAGAAACTGGTTCAAAGGATGTCACCATTGGCAAACTTGTTTGCATTATTGTTAAAAACGAAGCAGATGTTGCTGCCTTTAAAGATGATGGTACAGCTGCACCATATCCGTTGTCATCCTCTGGTAGATTCCAGGTTCCAGGAGCTCCTCGCCTTAAAGCAGCCCTCATCATTTTTCGTGGTTATCGATCGAATGCCTTGTCAAAATCAACAAATCTAGTAAATCGCTTAATCTTTTTATTTATTTCTGCATTATACAAAACACATTTTACATTTTAGTTGTGAAAAAATTCCCGATCTTTTCCTGGACAAATTAATTAACGTTTGACTATGTGATTACTCATAAACATTAGGTACATATGCCAGATAACCATCATTGAGACCAATTATAAGTAGCTACTCAGTTATGTTCAGCTGTTTCCGATTTAGTTAAATTGATAGCATCGTGTAAGGAACTTATTTAGTGAATTGTGTAGTCACCAGTGGCGTAGATAGCTTTTCGCTATGGGGGGGATAGATCTAGTTCGCTCATTTGTTTTTAAGTTTTAATAATTAAAAAAAAAAAAAAAAAAAAAAACAAGACTTCATTGAATTCAATATGTATGCCATAAAAAAATTATATTTTTTAAAGATAATATATTATACGCATTAATTTGAATATGAACTAGAATAAATATTGATAAAGTAAGTAAAATAATATTAATTTAAAAAATAAATCACAAAATAAAATCCAGTTTTCTGTTCTTTTTAGATAAAACATTTATAACCTCGTCTGCTGTTATAGGTATTTCGCGATGAATAGCTAGAGCAGCCAAACCATTCCAACGATCCTGCAAATAAGTAAACATCCAAACCTTATCACACTGTTATTAAAATAGACATATTTTTAATAATCTCACTTCGTTGGTCATGCTTCTTTGTATTGTTTTTATTCTCTTTAAACTGGAGAAAGTTCTTTCGGGAGTTGACGTTGAAACCGGCAGTGTAGCTAATATCTTTATGTTTGGTAAAACTCAACAGTTTCATTAAATTTTTTAGCTGCTTTGTCTATTTCAGACAAAGAATCCTTGAAAAGAACTGAAAACCCTTCTAGTATGTTTTCATGGTTTGTAAATTTTTCTCCAAGGTCCATTACATAGAAATCGAGAAAAGGATTGAAAACAGTAACACGAAAATATTCTTCTGTACTTTGAACCAAAGGGTTCGAACGATTGTTTTGTCGGTTCACTATTCTCTTATGTTTAACGTCAATGTCAAGGACTTCAGCTATTTTTTTTGCATCTTCAAACACTTTCGAAAATGAGTCGTCTTCTGCCCGTTTAATTTTTAGTTGATCCCTTAAATCTTTGGCGAGATTCATAGCTTGGACCAAGTCTAAATTCACTCTTTGAAACTCACGGCTTAATGGCAACGAGAGTTGGTAAACCATACTTATAACCTTTGAGCTAATCAAGAACTCGAAATCCATAGCGTTTTTTAAGTTCTTTGCGTCACTTTCCAATGTTCTTATTTGGTCAAGAGTCTCGAACACAAACGGAAATAGCTCCTCAAAATCTTCAACTGCTTGATATTTTGAGATCCATCGCGTCAGATTCAGCCTTTTTAATGTCTTTTTTTGTGGAGTCTCTTCGCTTTCGCTTATTGTTTTTTGCAGCATATCTTGTCTTTTCGGTGTATTGAAATAATTGTAAACTGCTTCGATTGTGGTTAGGCAGTCTCTAATGGCTGTTATTTTGCTGGAAACAGATATAGCAAGGTTCAAAGAATGTGCTGCACAATGGACGTACAGAGCATGCGGAGCAAATTTTTGGCGAATAATTGCCTGAACACCATTGTATCGACCAGACATATTGCTTGCTCCGTCGTACCCTTGGCCGATCAAAAAAGAAATGTCCAGATCACAATTTCGAAGATTTTCCACTATAAGCTTTGCAAGAGCATCACCTGGATTGTTAATACAGTAAGGTTTGGTAAACTGCTGTATTAGAGATTTTAAGAGAAAAGATTTTATTCATACCTGTCGTGGAAGCTGTTGGAACAAATTTTAAAAAATCCTCTCGTATGATATGTTGACCATTTTCGTTCTTATAGACATATCGAACGCAATTTGAAACTTGTTCGACAGTGGCTGAGTCCTGAATTTCATCCGTCAGCACAGAGAAGAATTTTGCATCTTTGATTTTAGCTAACACTTTTTTTGTCAAAATTTCAAAACAAGCTTCGATAATCTCGTTTTGTACAGAAGGACTTGTATATTTATCGCGTTTCCCCGGACCATCTAAGTGCACACGAAGGAGCGGATCCCCAATTGCTCGGAATTTCAAAAGAGCTCGAAAATTTCCTTCGTTCGGTCCAGTGAAGTTGTTTTGCATAATTATTGGCCCACTATCACGATGCCCACGTAAGGCTAACTCCTGTCGCCCTAGGACAATGATTGCTTCGATGATAGGCGTTATGTTTTGCCTGTTTTTGGAAATCCGTTCAATTCGCGAACTGTCAATTAAATTTTCAACACTATTGTTTTTATCTTTTTCGTTGCGCAGAAAATTTTCGCTGAAACATAATGCATCAAGATGGTATGTCTTTTTCTGATGCTCCTCGAAAATCTATGAGAAAAACAACCCATTCATAGCATGTAGTAAATCTGTTTCTTTGTTTTAAAATAAGTATTTGTTAAGCTTTGCCGTCGCATTTGTGGCGATATATTTAAAAAAAAATTGAAGTTTCAGAAAAGGGTCATTTTATTTTAGTTTCTGAGTAATATTAGACCAGCATCAACATTTTCTTTTCCAAACATAGTCGGATTATAAATTTTTATACATACATTTATAAAAGATTAATTTGAAAAAGACTCTACGACTCATGATTTAACTTTTTTCTTAAAATTCATAGGTGCATTGCATATGTATAAACAAAGAAAATATTATAATTTCGAAAAAAATCTTTGTAAGAAGAACAAATCCAATGGAAACCTGAAGAGTTCACAACACTTATTATGAATTTTTCTGTTTCATTGTATTGAAGTTTAGATATTTGGAAAAGGCTTTAGCTTTCGATGCATTCACTTAAATAAATATCATACATTTTCGTTTGATGACTCACCTCCTTTGCTTTCTTCCAATTATCAAATTTTGTTTTTACTAACGGATGTAAAGGTTGCGATCCTCTGCCACCGCTTTTAGCAAAGGCAACGCACGGAGCACAAAATGCACCTCGGTATATTTCAGAATAAGCAAGCCAGGAAAATTCTTCGAGCCATTTAAAACGAAACCTTAGTTTGCGAGTTTCAAACTTTTGCAACAATGGGAATGTATAGTTTTTCGGTGGAACCCAGACATTTGTTAACAAAACGAGTCGTTGGGCATCAGTTAACACCTTATCCACAAAATTTCCAATATCATTTTTTTTTTCGACTTCACTAGGGGGACATTGCTCAAAATGTTTGTCACTTGTGGAACTTTCATTATTTTTATTCTCAATGCTCACTACATCGGAACGAGGTATTTTTGAAACCGTTTCAGCAGATGATGTTGGCTTAATTGGCACTAAAAATCTCTTCATTTTGAACTAAAATGCAACTTCAATCACTAAAACTTATCACTTCACGTACACAGTATCTAATTATAATATTTTGACCGCTCGCAGTTAAATACAGAAGGTACTAGTGATTCTGATTAGTATCATCATTCATAATGTACATTCACACTTCATTCACAAAAAAACCATGAATCTAGTAGTCGTATACGTTTGTCATGTTTTTCTTATTTCTACTCCTACTATGCCTGGTGTGTGTAAGAAGAAAAGCTTAAGGAGACATACATTTGAAAATTTTTTTCAGCAAAATTGGTTTGACATCGCACAAATAACCCGCAAAATTACGACGAATGACAGTCAATCTGCCGCTTATGTAAGGCATGCTTTATGTAATGGGTAATAGCGCATTTTGCTTTCCCGTTAGGATTCGCGTTAACTACACCGCAGTTGTGCGAACATTTGTGTTTGTGTGGATGAGTGTGCTGCGTGTTTGGGGCAGTGCTGCCACCCTACTCGTTTAGCAGTAGATCTACTGCGTTTAGACCGAAATGAAAATCTACTGTTCAGCAAAACGAATCACTCCTCTGTTTAGAATTTTGGACAGGATTTATTTTCTACATAACTTGACGAAAATTGTATGCATAGTTAACTTTAAACGCGTTTTTAATATTTAAACTTGCCCTATCAAAATTTCTGATGTTTGTTTCTCCAAACAAAATGTGGTTTTGGTCATTTTAGTTTATAAAAATTGGTGTTGAGTTCGTTTCAAAGTTATTTTCAAGTTATTTTTGATTCTCCAGATGCCCCTGTTTGTATTCGTTAAGAAAATTGCTTTAAAATGAACTGAGTTTTTTAAAGTTTTTATTTATAGTACTTATAAGGTAAGATCTACTGCGGTATATTGCAATCTACTGCGTTGTTTTCTCATATATACTGCGCTAAATCATCTATAGGGTAGCAGCGCTGGTTTGGGGTGGTTTCTTACACCAACATAACAATGTGCCACACGGTGCGAAGAAATCTAAATAATTTTCATTTTTTGTGTCGGTGTGGGCTTTTGTGCTATGTGATGGAAAGCTGGATGGAAGCTCTTTTTCTTGCACGTTTACCTATTATCAATTGGTGAGAGACGTAAAAAAAAAATTCAGAGTGCGTTTCTTTAACTTATTTAGTTCATGACTGGTTATGTTGAACAATTATCGATCCCAATGGGGGGGGATATATCCCCCTGATCCCCCCCTATCTACGCCACTGGTAGTCACTGATGTCAAAGCGCTCGAGACTATTTGGTCTTTAGTTGAAATACTACTTTGATACCCGAGGAGATTAATTTCATGTCGATTGCACCTACGATTGGATGCAAATCGACGCAAGGAGATTCACAAGTAACGATTTGGTGTAGAATTGTAGAAGGTAAGAAGCTTTATCTACGAAAGAACATTCTTAAATATGTACCTACTTATATTTTTTTTTTCAGATTTCAGATGTCTTATGAAGGTGATTGAATTTTCTGAAAAGCTCTTGCAAAGCAAATAAGCGGCAAATTACCTACCAATTTTCCGCCAATAAACAATGCAATGATATGAATTAAATGTAATAGTTTGTAATTAATAAATTGTCATTTGTCTGTTGTTAAAGATTTTTTTGTAATTTTCGATTAATAAGTATATGCAAGATTAACTTGACAAAAAGAAACATCTACATATATGTACATTCATGCATATCTTACAATGTAATTGTAAGTGTTTTAGAACAAATTAATTGGACAAATTTATACAAAATCGGCTGCTTTTTTATAGCTCGTATTCTGTTCAAGCTTAGTCGAGCTACGCTGAGTACTTTGTAGGTACACACCTAACACTTTAGATTAAAAGCACTGCGAATGGCAGCTAGATTTGTTATCTATGTATGATGAAAAAAGAAAGAATTCATTTATCCCCAACTTTATTTTTAAAATGATAACTTAAAAATGACACAAAGATGGATGAACTGAGACAAAAATTGAATAGTATGAGGAAGAAACAAGGATAGCACTAATTTCACAACTCACATTCAAACCAAAAATTGGTATGTTGGAGTTCCTTTATTTAGCATAATCAAATACACAAAGAAATAACTCACGCAATCCGGCTTTTGAATTCTAGCAACCAAAATGAATTGATCTTTGTGGATTCCAGCTTCTTAAACGAATTACCTAACCACGTACTGAATACAAACGTCAGCATTTCCAGCGTAAAACTTGCAATATTCGAAGGCATCCTTTTTGTATTGTATTAAGCGTCTTTTATGATCTCCACTTTCAGAACCTTCTTACAACGTTTGGCAATCCCAGCAAAAGTTTTCTGAACTTTGGTCGAAAAAAAATATTTTGTTTTCATTTATTCATTTATTAAATATGTTTACTTACATTTTGTCGCCTTTTAATAACATAACGTTGACGAAACATGAGATATATCCATATGTTCACTTCATATACCAACGAACTTTGGAAATCTTTTATGATAAAAACCTCGAAAATGTATCTTTTATTCTTTTATGATTTCTGACAGATTTCATAACAGATTTTTACATGCTGAATACCAAATCTGTTATTCGTAAAAGATTTTTTGAATTTTCGAATTTTCGACAGTTCATAACAGATTTCTTAAAAGATTTCATAACAGATTAAGCATGCCGAATACCAAATTTGTTATTCATAAAAGATTTTTTGACAACTTAAACTTTTGTATGGAAATTCATAACAGAATAACAGAATAAAAGATCTCGCCGAATAGGCCCAAATGAGTTTTTTTAATAATTTTCTCGTTAGTTTTAAGTTATCATGAATTTTAAATATAAGTTATTTTACGTCGAAAGGCATTGTTTAAGTATAGTCACAGTTTAATTTAGAGCGCCCGCATGGGGCCAGTAAGTTAGTTAAGTTAATATGTAAGCTAGTTGTTTAAGATTTTTTGTCTAGCATTAAGATAGATATAAGAAAATGAAAAATAAAAAACGAATTAAAAATGAAAAAAAAAAAAATTAGTGTGTCGGACCATGAAGCCAGAGGTCTGGGTTCAAGCCAAGCTTCCAACTTCGATAAAATCTAATGTTTTTTTCAGGGACACTGCCTCTTGCGAGGAAGTGACAAATCCTACAAGAGTATCATTGTCATGAAAAGCGCTTCTCATCTTAGTCGTTCGGATTCGACGTAAAACTGTAGGTTCCCTCCAATCCTGTAGAACTAACAACATACACAAAAGGATTGGTTGAGAGTTGTAAGTCACTAGGCCGTGGTTCTTCGGAGCTGTCAGTGCCACTAAATTTTTTTTTACCCTTAGCAAAAACTGATAACAAACTATACACATTTTTTTTATTTTTTATTTTATAACTTTTTTGTAAAGTGTCAAAATCGTAGAAATCAAAAGTCTGGTAAATTATTTTAACAACCCCTAAGGATTTAAAACAGGAATGGTCAGTATTTCTTCAATAAATGGAAAAATTCTATTAATCTTTTTTTTGACAGAAAAAGCTTTTGGAAAAATTTTGCAACAAAAGGATTATAATAATTATACTCTTTCAAAATCAATGTTTTCTCCCTTATTTTTTCTTCGGCTGCAATGCTAGTTAATAATACAAATACAAATACTTTAGAAATATAATATTTTATGTTATTGGAAGTATCTTCCTTTGGCGTTTTATGGTCACTGTAAGTTGCAATGAAACAATGTTACATTGGGTTTTTCCGACGTTTCGGCAAGGTTTGTTTAGGTGACTTACATGTAAAGAAAATTAAAACAAATATGTAGGTACATATGTAAAATTAAAAAATAAATTATTGCAAAAATACAAAAAGTGGAATTAATTCGAAATTTTAAAAATTTTAAAACAGTAGCCCTTCTGTTAAAGAAGCTTTGTCGTCTTTTAACTAATTTTTGCAGAAGCGAGAAATGTTTTGTGTGTCCTGTTGTCTGTTCATGTTATTATTGGTGTTCAATATGTGGAGGGTTTCCAAAGTGTAGCGCTTAGAAGGGTTTCTTTCGGTTTGAAGAATTTGAACGTCTTCGAAGTCTGGAGCATGTCTTTTTTCAATGCTATGCTGTTTCTGCAGAGTTGTCGTTTCTTAAATCCGACTTGTGGTTGGGGTTTCTTTGCTTCAAAGATCACAAATTTCGTGCGATTTATATGCCATTTGCATGGTTTTGATTTTCGATGATATAATTTCCTTGCAAATTTCCGCAAGATTCGGTACGTACAACATACTTTTGAATACAGGGTTGTCAACAGCAACTTCTTTGTTTTTTTGGGGCTTGTGTTTTTGACGGAATAATAACCCTCTTGAGGTCACCGTATGCCTATGGGTAACCCTTTATCTCCTATGATTGCAGACTTGGTTCTATATTACCTGTTAGATGAATATCCAAAGTAGAAAAACCTCGTTTGATGAACATCCAAAGTAGAACAACCTCGTTTTTCTACTTTGGATACTCATCTAACAGGTAATCTAGGACCAAGTCTGCAATCGTAGGAGATAAAGGGTTACCCATAGGCATACCATGAATCTGTGTGTACATAGTTTCTTTATAATGTAAATAGTTGTTATCTTTGAGGCAAGAATTCAAAATATCTATGAACTTATTTTATGATAGTTTAGTAGAATGCTGTATTATTTCCCATCTCTTCTTTACAACAGCGGTGGCAAGATCTAATGGAACGTTGGTTAAGAGAGATACAACATCAAAGGAAATTAAAAAATCGTTTTCGAAAAGTTTTACATTTCTCGCTTTGTCCACAAATTCAAATAATTTTTTTACCGAGTAGACTGATTTTGTTGTCGCAGACTGTAAAATCTTTCCTACCAACTTCGCTTATTCATAACAAGGTAGTTTCATAGGCGATGTAATTGGTCTGAGTTGCCTATTTTTCTTTTGTATTTTAGGTAATCCATAGATGAAGGGAACCTGTGCCGTGCATGTCATCATTTTACTCTTTTCTCTATCATCTATGATTTTGTTTTTGCTAAGCCACTTAACCAGCGCATTGTTTTTATTTTGGAGCGTTGTTGTTGGGTTAGTCCGTGCTGCTCTGTATGTGGAGCTGTCTGTAAGTAAACTCATCATTCTTTCTGCTGCTTTGTTCAAAGCGACAATCACCACATTGTTATTATATTCATCTACTTATCAAATAATTACTGTCAATAATTAACTGAGCGTTTTTTATTTTTTGAAATCAAGTAGGCCGATTATTGTTTGCTTTGCAATTTTGAAAAATATTCCTCCATTCCTATTTAATATTTTGTTTTATACAGACCAATACATTTTATTACATATATTATTCATTTATAAAGAAAAGTCTTTTATTACACAAGAGGAATAAACAGCTTATGGGCCCAGATGGATGTTTTCAAAAGTAGTGTGGCTAAACTCAAAGCAGATAACTACCATACATGGAAATATAAGGTTGAGTTATTGTTGCGAAGGGATAATGCTTGGAAGGCTATCGAAACGGAGTGTCCTGCAGACAAACCAGAAGCTTAGAACATGGCGGACAGCAATGCGAAAAGAATAATTAGATTATTGGTGGAGGATATCCAATTGATCCATATAAGAAAAGCCAAGTCAGCAAACGAAGCATGGACACATTTGAAAGAATACCACGAAAAATCTACTCTGAGCAATAGGATTCAACTTATCAGAAAAATATGCAGTCTCAAGCTAATGGATGGGGAAAAAATGGATATATCGAGAAGATGAGCACGTTGTTTGACAAACTGACGGCGTTAGGTGAACAGATTACCGATAGTTGGAGTGTTGGTGTGTTACTTAGCAGTCTCCCTTCATTGTATGACGCATTTGTTACTGCGTTGGAAGCAAGGAAAGAAATGGAACTGACTATGGCACTGGTGCAATGTAAATTGTTAGAATAATTTTCCAGAAAGAATGGTGATACCAATATTGAGAATAGTTCTGTACTCAAAGTGAAAAATGTATCTAAATTCACGAAAAAATGTTTCAATATGAACAGTGGAAGAAAAATTAACAGAAGGGAGCTGTTAATAACGTAGCAACGTCGAATGAGTTTTGTTTCAAATCTTGTTCTGATAGTTTCAATGGATGGATCGTCGATTCTGGGGCAAAGTGCCATATCAACAATAAAGCAAGGAACCTTATTACTTTAGACTTGCATTCCAGAAAAGAAAAAGTCGTACTAGCGAATGGTCAAGAAATCTCTTCAAGTGGAAAAGGTACGTGCCGTATATTCATAGTTGTCAACAATCAAGAAACCTCAATTCAAGTTGAAAATGTGCTTTTCATTCCTGAGTTAAAAAGAAGTTTGCTTTCAGTCAGAGCGATGGTAAACAAAGGACTTGTTGTCAACTTCATTGGCCAGCACTGCACAATCAAAACTACGTATGGAATAGAAATAGCTGTAGCGGATTTAATTGGAAATCTCTATAGACTGAGAGAAAGTACACATTCCCATCAAGCGATGATCGTCAACCAGAAGACGTATTGTATACATTATTGGCACAGGGTGTTTGGACACAGGAGTATGGATGTCGCCAAAAAATTGTTTGTAGTTGTTGTTGTTCTGATGTCTGCGGAATATGCATGCAAGGCGAAATGACTCGCTTGCCATTTAACTGACATTCAAGCAAAAAGAGTACTTCGATTTTAGACCTAGTACCTAGTTTGCGGACCTATGCAAAATACAACGCCTGGTGGTAAAACCAAAATGGATACACTGTTGCAAAATAAAATAATGAATTGCAGAGCAAGTTATGTGCCACTGTTAGAACTGCAAAACATTCTAAGAGAAGCGGCAAGCGTTATGAAGTCAACATGCGTTTTTAAAAAAAAAGTCAGATTGGTATGATCAGTCTTGTGAAAACATTAGAAAAAATGCATTTGCATTGCTTAATTTTTTTAGAAAATACAACATCGAATCAATGCGAAAAGAATATGTTAACACCGCAAAAGAATAATAAAAGTTGTGCAGGGAAAAAAAGAAAACGTACGAAGAAAACTTGGCAAAACAGTTAAGTCTCTGCAAGGACACCGCAGAGTTTTGGTAACTAACCAGACAAATAAACGGCAACGAAGGAGAAAATAAAGCTATGAATATATCACTGGAGGACTTGAGAATTCATTTTTCAGGATTACTGAATATTTCGTCAGAACAATGGTTGCAGATAACAACTTTGGAAGTTGAAATAGTGCATAGACTCTCTTAAAGATGGCTAGGCAGCCGGCACAGATGGAATTCCTTCAGAGTTTTTCAAATATTCTTCAAACGAATTCAAGCAAAATCTCGCACAAGCACTAAACACTATCTTCAATTTTGGTGTGCAGCCCGATTTCTTTGATGAAGCTATTATATGGCCAATATTCAAAAAAGGAGATCCAAATGACCCTTCGAACTACAGGGGAATATCATTCCTAAATGCCGCTTTGAAGATTTACACTTCTGTTCTGAACAAAAGGCTTTGTAACTGGGTTGATAAAAACAAGAAGCTGAGTGACTACCAGTCAGAATTTCGGAAAGGATATTCTACAGCCGATAACATTTTCATGCTTGGATATCTAATACGAGGTAAACTAAATCGTAATGCAAAACTTTACACCTTCTTTGTTGACTTCAAGGCTGCGTTTGATACAGTTGACAGAAAAACCATGTTCTATAAACTTTACAACTTAGGTGTATCATCGAAGTTTATTAAAGCACTGCAAAAACTTTACAATCAAACGACGGCTAGCGTTCAGAATGGATGTGGTAAATCAAAAGAAATTCTGATAAATCGAGGACTGCGTCAAGGCTGTAATCTAAGTCCATTGTTATTTGCACTTTTTATGATGACATTGTTGATTGAGTAGAATTTGAACATCGCAAAATAAAAGTTATAATGTACGGCCGATGACATTGTTATTTTGGGGGATTCTTCAGCGTCCCTCCAACTGATGATAAATAGGCTGTGCGAATACTGTAAAAAATGGGGACTGGAAGTAAATGCAGCGAAGTCGAAGATAATGGTTTTTCAAAACGGCGCAGGTCGAATCGCAAAAGGAGACAACTGGAAATATGATGGAGTTGGATTAGAAGTAGTTAAGGAATATGTCTACCTAGGAATGACGCTTACGTTTAATTTAAATATGGACAAACACCTCAAAGTCAAAGCTAATGTTGCTAGAACAGCTATTTGCTGCAACTGGAACAAAATCTTCAATAATAAATACATTTCAATAAATGCAAAATACGAGGTGTTTAACGCAACAGCAAAAGCTATTCTTTTTTATGGAGCACAGATTTGGGGTGTTCGGAAATACGAAATTGTGGAAAATTTTCTGCGATTCTTCCTCGGAAAAATATTTCATCTTCCTATTAGCACACCCAAGTACATGTATCATTTGGAAACTGGGCTTGCGACACTCTTTGTATCCACACTGAAGCTGAGTGCCGACTATTTGGTACAGGTGATTAACATGGACCAAAACCGATTGCCAAATATAATGTTGCGAAGCGCCATACGCCGAAAAACTGGGTTTTACAAAGATTGGATAGATCTTGCTGCAAATTGTGGTATTATTTTGGAGTTGGATGCATCTAACGGTATTCAGGCGAGAAAAGTACTCTACGAGGTTATCAAATCCATTGATGAAAACCAGAGATACGAATTTATAGAAAAGGCGAGCTCATCTACGGAAAGGAACATTTATGCAAAGCTTAATTATAATCTAAATGAACAAAATTACTTCAATCAGGATTTTTCAAGGAAAAACATTAGTGCTATTTTTAAGCTGAGAGGTGAACTTCTTTCCCTAAATTGTATGCCGCACAGAAACGATTTAGCTACTATTTGCACCCTATGCAATATGGGGGTGGATGAAAACATTAACCACTTCATCGGAGTATGTCCAATATTGAAAGAGCTAAGGAGACTCTTCTTCGGAAAAAGTTTTCTCAACGAGATTGAAGTAATAAGTTACCTTAATGGAAAAGATTGGTTGCCGATCCAAAAGTATACTACCGAAGCGATGTCCTATAGAAGAAGAATCATCGATGAAAACTTTTGAGTTAAACTTTTGATTTTTGTTTTAGCTAAACTGAAAGCCCTATTTTTCTTTTCTTGTTTTTCTTTTGTTGTTTTTTCATAATCTTAAAGTCATTTAATTTTTCGTTTTTGCCAAACTAAAAGCTGATTCTTTTTTCAACTAAACTAAAAGTCACACTGTTCTTGATTTGAATTTGTTTGAATGAATTAAAAGTAAATTATGTTGCACTAAATGTACCAAGTACTTATAATAATGTATGTAAAGTAAAGTAAAGAAATGTAGGATTGAATACATATGAAATAACATTGTCACTCGGGCGGACGACATTATATGTCAAGCCTCAAAATTTATTCATAAAACAAAAAATGTATGAAACAAAATTTTTGAATCACTGAATAAAAAAATCTATCTATCTATCTCTCTACAACGCTTGGAGGTAAAAGATATTTCCTCACTTTTGTCGACGATTTTAGCAGATTTACAACTGTGTTTCTGCTGAAAGAAAAGTCGGAAGTTTTTGACTACCTGCGAGAGTATGTGGAAATGATAAAAACTCGTTTTTCTAAGAAGCCAACGATCGGACAACGGAGGGGAGTATAAAGTTGGAAGAGTTATTCAGTACCTTAAGGCTGAAGGGATAGGATATCAGAATACTGCACCATACACTCCACAACAAAATGGGATGGCCGAACGAAAGAACCGGTCTTTGGTAGAAATGGCAAGATGTATGCTGCTAAATGCCGAGTTGGAACGTGAATTTTGGGGTGAAGCTGTGATGACTGCTAACTATCTTCAGAACATCTTGCCGTCCAGTGTTATACCAACTTTTTCATTCGAAATTTGGTTTAATTTAAAGCCAAAAATTGATCATCTACAAATTTTCGGTTCTGGTGCTTATGTTTTCATTCCAAAAGAAACTCGCAAAAAATGGGATGATAAAGCAAAACTTTTGAATTTCGTTGGATGATCAGCATTCGATGGGATTTCGTTTCATCATCATCATCGGCTCGACAACCGGGGTCCGGTCCTGGCCTCCTTCAAAAAGTCTCTCCACCTATCCCGGTCTCGAGCCGACGCCATCCAGTTGCGCACCCCAAGGCTCCGGGCGTCCTGGTCTACGCCATCTCTCCAGCGCAAGCATGGTCTACCACGCTGTCGTCTGCCATAGAATGTACCACAAAGAACTTTCCGAGCAGGTTCCTCTTCGCTCATGCGAGCTAGGTGCCCTGCCCACCGAAGTCTACCGAGCCTAATTTTTGTCACGATATCTGCTTCAAGGTAGATTGCGTACAATTCATGATTGTACCGTCTCCGGAATCGTCCTTCCTCACATATGGGGCCAACAATTCTCCTTAAGACTTTTCTCTCGAACGCGGCTAAGAGGTCAGAGTGCCTTTTGCTAAGCACCCAAGTCTCGGATCCATATGTGAGTACTGGCAGGACCATGGTCCTGTACAGCAGTAGTTTTGAAGTTATGGTGAGATTTCTGGATTTGGAGAGCTTTGACAGACTGTAGTAGGCTCTGTTGGATTTGAGAAGCCGCCCGCGTATTTCTTTTTCTATATTGTTATCGGCTGCTACTATTGACCCAAGGTATTTAAAGGATTGCATCACTTCAAATTCGTGCTCCGCTACCTTGATTGTTTGACCAACTGTTTCTCTCGCATTCGACGCCACCATGTACTTTGTTTTACCTTCACTAATGTGCAGCCCCAGATTTTGTGCCGCCTGCTCGATTTTGTGCCGCCTGGAAGAAGGAATCGTGTACAGCTTGCTCCGTTCTTCCGATGATGTCGATGTCGTCTGCGTAAGCCAGTATCTGGCTGGACCTGTTGACGATGGTCCCTCTTGTTGCCGTGCCAGAGTCACGGATTGCTTTCTCCAACGCCAGTTTGAAGAGGAGGCAGGCCAAACCATCCCCTTGTCGGAGTCCATTAAAGATGTTGATTGGTCTGGATAGCAATCCGGCTATTTTTACTTGGCTTGTAACGTTGGCCATGGTCAACCTACATAGTCGTGTCAATTTATTTGGGATGCCGAATTCTCTCATGGCTTTGTAAAGTTCTACCCTGGCTATGCTATCATAGGCGGCCTTAAAGTCTATAAACAGGTGGTATGTTGGGATGTTAAATTCTAGACATTTTTCCATCGCCTGCCTAAGGGTAAAGATCTGATCAGTTGTTGATTTGCCTGGAATGAAACCACACTGATATTGTCCGATGATGGTTTTAGCGTATGGGGTTATCCGGTCTTGTAGGATAGAGGAGAGTATCTTATAGGCGGTACTCAACAACGTGATACCTCTATAGTTGCTGCACGTTGTGACATCTCCTTTCTTATGTATGGGGCATATTATACCTTTTCGCCAGTCTTCTGGCATTTCTTCATGCTCCCACACGTGCACTATAGTATCATGAATTGCCTGATTTCGTTTACTCGACATAAAAACAAAAAGAATTGCCATTAGTCGTGATGTCAAATTTATTGATAAGAAGAAGCCTGATCACACTGATTCGAATCCAAAAATGAGCTTCAATGACAATGTCGATATAATTTTAAAGCAGTCCTCGGAACCTAAGATCAACGAAGTTGAAAGCAAAGTTGTAACAGACTATGAAGAACCGCCATCAAATTAACCAGGTTTTCATGATGAAAATGAGGTAATTGAAAGGAGAACATCATCACGTTCAAATAATCATATCTTTATTCTCAGAAAGAACCGAATACTTACAATGAAGCTGTTAATAGTGAGCAATGTACAAGATGGAAAATGGCAATGCAGGAGGAGATTGAATCATTGCACAAAAATGGTACATGTACGACCCCCAGAAAAAGCCAATATCGTCGGTTGCAAATGGGTTCATAAGCTGAAACATGATGTTGAGGGGAGAGTGCTGCGGTATAAAGCAAGATTGGTGGCACAAGGTTTTAGTCAAAAGTTTGGATCGGATTATGACCAAGTGTTCGATCCGGTTGTTAGACAAGCTACTTTTCGGATTCTATTATCACTAGCTAGACAAAGGAAAATGATGGTGAAGCATTTCGATGCAAAAACAGCGTTTTTAAATAGCAATCTAAAAGAAGACATCTTTATGAAGCAGCCTCCCGGATTTCAATCTGACGACAAAAATCTAGTATGTAAACTTCATAAAAGCCTCTATGGTTTGAAGCAGGCAGATTTTTCATGGAACCAAACAATAAAAAACGTTTTGACACAATATGGATTCAATCGAAGCAAATCGGATCAGTGTTTGTTTAATAAGAAAAATATGTAGATGACATCATCATTGCATGTGCATCTGAGCAATGCATTTCCGAAGCTGAACAGATACTGAAATGTAATTTTGAAATAAAAAATCTTGGAGAAATTCAGCACTACCTAGGATAAGAGGTAATTCGAAGTGAAAACGGAGATTATTTAATACGACAGAAGCAGTACATCGATAAATTATCCGATGAGTATGGTCTACAAGATTCAAAGCCTTCTAAAGTTTCACTTGAACCAGGTTACGGAAAAAGCGATGACTCGAGTACAATGATAGATAATGAGAAATACCAGAAATTGATTGGAAGTTTGCTGTATATTGCTACTAACACCCGAACAGACATTGCCGCTTCAGTTTCAATTTTTGCTGACTTGTTGACAAACCATTTGTCGTGAATTTTAATGTTAAATCCTTTGAAAAAGAAAACCTTTAAGTTTTTCAATTTTGTGTTTGTTTATATCTTTTTTTTTTTTTGATTGCATGTCGCGGAAGGATTGGTTTTGTTTGGTTATGAATTGTACATGTTCTTCTAGTTTTAAATGATCTTTAATGCGTTTTTTATAATTCTTTGGATGTTGTTAGTGCGTTTGATTATGTGACAGGCTTCCAAGTTAAACACTTTTTTGTGGAATTGGAATTCAATTTTGTCGTAAAGACGGAATGATTCCTCAGATAAAAGAAGCTTTTTTGTATTTTTTGTTGAATTACTCAGATGTTTAGGAATAAGGCCATAATCTCTACATGTTAGTAAGAATTTTAATTGTTCTTTTTGTGTGACTAAATATTTTTTGGGTATTGCTGTTATATTTTAAGATTGTATATTCATGTTCGCCGTGCTTGTATTTCATGTGTTAGTAATATTTTCTCATAATATTAGTTAATTGAAAAATCTATATGATATTTTATGTTATTGGAAGTATCTTGCATTGGCTTTTTATGGTCACAGTAATATAATATTCCCATATAAATCTACGAATACTTTACAAATACATATACATAGCTTATATTATGTGTATGATGTGACCTTTGGTTTATCAACTTTTTGAATTAGTAAGTGGGCTTCAGGTCAAAAAATGAAACAAAGTTAATTTGTGTTCGACGTTTCGTCCATGAATATGGACATCATCAGGAAAGATGTGCAATCTATATTTGTATACATAATTATTACTTACAATTCACAATATATTTAACATAAAAAAGAAGAAGACTTACAAATGTTACATTTATATTGCACTTTAAAATAAATATGTAAGCTGAACTTACAAGTAAAATCAAAACTTTATAATGAAATAAGAAACAGATAAAACACATATTCTCCTTGATTGTAGTTGTTAGCGAGCTTTTTTCCCTCTTTTCTCTAACAGATGTTTGTATTGTGGGCTAACGTTCTCCATATCTGTACGTCTGTTGATTGTATTGTCGGCATTAATGATGTGAAGAGTTTCAATTATCATTCTCTTATTTGGGTTCTCTTCGCGTTGTAAAATTTTTGTGTCGTCGTAGTTTGGGGAATGCTGAAGTGTGATGCAGTGTGCTGCCAGTGCTGTCTTCTGTGGTGCGTTGTTTTTAATGTCAGATTTGTGTCCTGATAATCTTTTTTTAAGTTTTTGTTTAGTTGTCCCTATATAAATTTGGTCGCAATTGTCGTTTTTTCCTCCTTTGCAGCTAATTTGGTATATTACATCAGAGTGTTCCATTCTGTTCGTCTTTGCTTTTAGTTTTGTATACAGTTGTGATGCGGTATTTGTCGATTTCATTGCCATTTTGTATTTTTCGGTGTCGAATAATTTGGCAGTTTTAAACCTGTCAGCAACTTGTTTTACGTAGGTAAACGATTTATAAATTATATTTTGTTCTTGTGGTTGGCTGTTTCTGTTTGCATGTTGTCCTATTAATTTTCTTATTATGTTTTCCGGAAAACCATTCTGCATTAATATATTCTTAATTCTTACTCGATTTTGTTTGTGGAATTCTACGTCACTTATTAGGAGTACTCGATTTATTAGATTTTTGGCAGTGTTGAATATGGTTTGTTTTGGATGTTGGGATCGGAAATTTATCAGTCTCCCTGACGACGTAGGTTTTTGATACCAATCCATTTTTAGAAGTTTTCCTTCTCGTATTACGACTGTGTCGAGGTAAGGCAATCTGTTATTTGTTTCAACCTCAACTGTAAACTGTATTTTTCCATGGAAGCTATTAAGGACGTTAAGTATTTGGTCGATTTCTCCCATTTTCACGATAGCAAATATGTCGTCCACGTACTTCGTCAGTATTTTTGGTTGGTTTATAAGTTGAGGAAGGCATGTATTTAAAAGTTCCTCCAGAATAATGTCCGCTATTATTGGAGAAGCCGGATTTCCCATCGGCATACCATCTCTTTGTTGGTAGGTTTTGTTTCCATATACTAAATAATTGTTATCAATAATGCAGAAACGGATCATTTCAAGAAATTTGGTTTTTTTGATAGTAGTGTGTTCTTTTATTTTTTCCCAGTTGTTTGCAATCAGTTGTAGTGCCATTTTGAGAGGTATATTTGTAAAAAGTGATATTACATCAAAAGACACTAGAACTTCATCATTTTCGATGTTAAGTTCACGAAGTTTTGCTTTAAACTCACATGACAAAAAACTAATATCTCTTAAAGATAAGCTTAAAGAAAAATATGGAATACACACAAATGAAAAATGGTTTGTAAACAAAACCAGTGTTACCATACCAGATGATATTAAATACCTTTTGTCACTTGGTCCAAAATACGCACTTCCTTGTACGGTTCACTCCACTTCTAATACACTTTTTAAAATTATTGCTGATGGTGAGGAATGCATTCAAACCATCATGAACAACGATGATAGAGAAAAAGCCCGTGCCATGTTTGCAAACATATTAGACAACTGCATGGAAAAAAGAAAATTCAACGATTTCAACAAATATATAACAAAAGTACTCAACGAAACAAAACTGTTTCTTAAAAAACATAAAGAAATATTTGTTGTTTCGGCCGATAAAGGAAACGTTACGGTAGTAATATACAAGTGTGACTATGAAGAGAAAATGAAAATAATGATGGAAGACAGAAATGTATATTGGCCAATACGAACAGACCCAACAAACAAACTTCAAGAAATCAATAATGAATTTGTCAAATATCTATTTGATGGTAAAATTATTGACAATAGACAAAAACAAAACATGACGACGTACAATCCTGTAGCGCCTAGAATTTACGGTCTTCCGAAAATCCATAAGACAGGAATGCCACTACGACCAATATGTTCCTCAGTAAAAGTTCCATGTTACAACTTAGCTAAATACCTCATTGGTATATTGAAAAACATAACTTCAGACTCCAAATATAATGTTAAGGATTCGACCGAGTTTAAAGCAAAACTTCGTGAACTTAACATCGAAAATGATGAAGTTCTAGTGTCTTTTGATGTAATATCACTTTTTACAAATATACCTCTCAAAATGGCACTACAACTGATTGCAAACAACTGGGAAAAAATAAAAGAACACACTACTATCAAAAAAACCAAATTTCTTGAAATGATCCGTTTCTGCATTATTGATAACAATTATTTAGTATATGGAAACAAAACCTACCAACAAAGAGATGGTATGCCGATGGGAAATCCGGCTTCTCCAATAATAGCGGACATTATTCTGGAGGAACTTTTAAATACATGCCTTCCTCAACTTATAAACCAACCAAAAATACTGACGAAGTACGTGGACGACATATTTGCTATCGTGAAAATGGGAGAAATCGACCAAATACTTAACGTCCTTAATAGCTTCCATGGAAAAATACAGTTTACAGTTGAGGTTGAAACAAATAACAGATTGCCTTACCTCGACACAGTCGTAATACGAGAAGGAAAACTTCTAAAAATGGATTGGTATCAAAAACCTACGTCGTCAGGGAGACTGATAAATTTCCGATCCCAACATCCAAAACAAACCATATTCAACACTGCCAAAAATCTAATAAATCGAGTACTCCTAATAAGTGACGTAGAATTCCACAAACAAAATCGAGTAAGAATTAAGAATATATTAATGCAGAATGGTTTTCCGGAAAACATAATAAGAAAATTAATAGGACAACATGCAAACAGAAACAGCCAACCACAAGAACAAAATATAATTTATAAATCGTTTACCTACGTAAAACAAGTTGCTGACAGGTTTAAAACTGCCAAATTATTCGACACCGAAAAATACAAAATGGCAATGAAATCGACAAATACCGCATCACAACTGTATACAAAACTAAAAGCAAAGACGAACAGAATGGAACACTCTGATGTAATATACCAAATTAGCTGCAAAGGAGGAAAAAACGACAATTGCGACCAAATTTATATAGGGACAACTAAACAAAAACTTAAAAAAAGATTATCAGGACACAAATCTGACATTAAAAACAACGCACCACAGAAGACAGCACTGGCAGCACACTGCATCACACTTCAGCATTCCCCAAACTACGACGACACAAAAATTTTACAACGCGAAGAGAACCCAAATAAGAGAATGATAATTGAAACTCTTCACATCATTAATGCCGACAATACAATCAACAGACGTACAGATATGGAGAACGTTAGCCCACAATACAAACATCTGTTAGAGAAAAGAGGGAAAAAAGCTCGCTAACAACTACAATCAAGGAGAATATGTGTTTTATCTGTTTCTTATTTCATTATAAAGTTTTGATTTTACTTGTAAGTTCAGCTTACATATTTATTTTAAAGTGCAATATAAATGTAACATTTGTAAGTCTTCTTCTTTTTTATGTTAAATATATTGTGAATTGTAAGTAATAATTACATAGCTTAGGTTATTAACGTGATTAAAAATTGATGAGTTCAGGGATGTGTTTGGAGGTTCCGATTCTGATATCATCTGCGTTTCTGAAACCTGGTTTCTGGATACAAATATTGACGCAATGTATAGTCTGGGCAATTTTAAGTTATTTCGCGCCGATAGACATGGTAGAAGAGGTGGTGGCGTGGCAGTGTATGTACGTAAAGATTTAGCCTGCAAAATAATCTGTAAGTTTGGAGAGGGGAGCGCGATGGAGTATGTTTTTATAGAAATTATAGCTAAAGAAAATTCTTTAACAATAGGTGTTGTGTATAGACCCAATAATGACGTTGATTTAACACCATTATTTACTATTTTAGAAAATATTTCTTTAAACACTCAAATGTATGCTGACGACGTCCAGTTGTTTAAAAGCTGTCCTCTCGGATTTATTGATGATTGTGCACATACAATTAACAGCGATATGGCGGAAATTTTTGGTTGGTTACAGGATTATGGAATTTTCCTTAATCCACTGAAATCTAAATGTATTGTGATTAGTAAGACAGTGCTTGATTTATCTTACTTCCCAAGTATTGTGTTAAATGGTATGCTGATTGAATATACATCTAGTGCAAGATCGCATATCAAGTTAATCGATTCGAATCTATAATATGTCCCTTGATCATCTTCTCCGGTATAGAACTCTTCTTTTACTTTACAACATTATTCAAACTCAACAACCCTGTACTTTATTTAATAGGATACAGTTCGCTTCCTCCAACAGATCCCAAGTATTAGTGTACCCTCGGTTTTCCTGTTGAACTTCAGAGCAACATTTCTTCGTCAATGCTACACGTCTGTGGAATCTCCTTCTAAGAAATCTAAGAAATCTAAATGGCGAAGCACAGTTTCGTAGAGAGCTTCGAAGATATTTTCACAATGCTTAGGTTTTCTTTCCTTTTTTAATTTGTCTTTCAGTTGGTTCACAAAATTAATTTAATTAATGAGATGTATGTATTAAATGTTAAAAATTTTGTTATTCATCAATTATCTTATTCATAGAAAAATGAATTCTAACGTAAAAGTATCTATTCTCTATTCGATTAAATTTATATAGATTTATACAGACTTTATTGATGGTGTAGCTTTTCACTTGTTGCAACTATAGCTTAGCACTAATTTATAAGATTTGTTTCTTACTGTGCATTCAATAAATGAATAAATTAAATGAAAATGAAATGAAATAAACCATCCAGATTTATGCCTTAAATTACCATCGATCGTTACAAAAAAAAAATATATATATTACTGATTGATAAAGCATATTAATAAATAGAAATTCAAAACGTTAAATAACATTATAAAAACGTATCTATAGGTTCTTAGGTAACACCCCGGCATATTTTCTAATGCAACGATTTACGTAATGAACCTTGCACTTTTCCCCAATACATGTACCTATTTAGTACATATCCACTCATATGAATTTTTTTCACGATGGACTGCAAAATTACGAGATCGAAAATGCTGACACTAGTTAATTTTTATCAACATAGGTAGGTAAATTAGCGGTTCTGGTGTTTTTACACCTGTTTCAAAAACAATTAGAGCTAAAATGATGCGCCGTTTTGATACCACAACTTGTTGGAATTAATTTTTTTTTATTAAGGGTTAATATTTATTGTGTACTCTGAAATGCTTGAACAGACTTGTTTATGATGTTGGCCTTATGAATAATCCAAGTTTGTGGCCCCGAGCGCAGAATGCAACGTTTTAAGAAATCGAAAAAACTGCTAAAATTTAGCATTTTTTTCAGATTTTAGCGGTTTTAACCCTAGGGCTGCGGTTTCGGTGCCAGCGAAAGCAAGTGAATTTCACTCGCGCGAATTCGCAAAGTAACTAGGCATTTCCTATCTTGAGGTTCCAGTGAAGAAAATTTACTCACGCAAACTTAGCGATTTTTAGGGCGTAAAATGTTTGTTATTTTAATTGCTTATATTCGCCGGCACCGGAACCACAGTCTAAAGGCAAGTTTTTGACAGTTCATTTTCAGCACTTTAAAGTTAACTAAATTTGCTACAATATGAGACATTAAAGCAGACTAAATTGGCTACAACATGAGACCATAATTGTCCCTGTTACCGAAATCAATAATGCCAGAAGGCGAGACCAGGCCAGGGCGGGGCAGTAGCAAAGGAAATTCGAAATGGTTTTTTTCTCTATAGGATTCTTACAGCTACGGCAGTAGCTATTGAAGGGTATGCGAAGTTTAGCTACGCCTATTGGCCAATGGCAAAACTTGATTGCAAGGATCCTGGCCGTGTCTACTCTGTTTCGCTTTATTAAATCACTTGATCTGTATTTGTCATAGGTTGGTCATATCTTCCTAGATATTCAGTTTGTCAGACCTTGTCAACTTGTTATTTGTTCTGAAAGGAAATGGTTATATCAACATACTAATTAGTATAATAAACAAAAATACTTAGGAAAAAAAACTAACAAGTTATGACAAGTACCTAGTGAAGAAAAAATAAAAAAAAATAGATTAGATACAATCTACTTATTTGGATAAATACGAATCTTGGCTGCAGTCTGCATTAGTGATAATATTGAATTTGCAGGTCTTTAATTTTTAAGAATAAACAGTTGCATTCATCAATTAGTTATTATAATTACAATTTTTTTTTGTAACGATCGATGGCAATTTAAGACATATATCTGGTTTTTTTAAGAAAACTATCAGGCTGATAACCTAGGCGATGAATATGTATATTTGTAATGTATTCGTAGATTTATATGCAAATATTATATTTCGAAAGTATATGTATTTGTATTATTGATTTTTAATTATTAATTTTTAAAATTAACATAACATAAAAAAGATAACACAAAAATCGGGTTTAGCAAAAAAAAAAGAGAACAAATGGAAGTACCTTTCATTTATTTTTGATATCTCTAAAACTAAGAAACATTTTAGCACCAATATTTTTAAATTCCGTTGAAAATTAATATGAGCGTTGAACATTGTTGAAATATTTCATTAAATAATTCAAAATATTGGGAAAAAAATAAAAAAATTTTTTTTTAAGTTTTGAGTTTGAATTTTTTTTCGAAAACCCTTCGCTGAAACAACTTGATTTAAACTTAAAAATAATCATGGGGTCTTAGCTTAATTATTTATATTGAATCATCGTATGTGCTTTAGTTGATTTTTAATAATTTTTTTTTTCTTTTTTACGTATTTCTTTTTTTTAACGAAAAACACTAAAAACACAAAATCTGGCTGAGTGAAAAAACTGCCAAGCTTTGACCAGGAAGAGTTCAAAATTCTAAAAGGAAATGTTATTACCTTTAAACCTGCCCAGACATGAGAATTATACTCAAGCTTTGGACGGATGTATGCTTTATAGATAACAGCCAGATCATGGGGGGTAAAAAATTTCTTGCATCGTCTGCATTTCGCAGCGTTTTTGGCGACTTTAAATATGTGGCCATTCCACTGAAGGTGGTCAGTGACGCACATACCTAAAATGGAAAGCTGTTCAGTTTCTTCAATGCCAGTGTCACTCATGGATAGTGGCATTGGAGGTATATTGCGTTTTAATGACAGAAGGCAGCATTGAGTTCTCGAAGCATTAAATTCCACGCGGTTTTTGATTCCCCATTGGACAATGCTGTCAAGATCGGAATTTAAAGAGCTTAACATACGGCGCCGCTCCAGTTCCACATCCGAAGGACAAGGTGGTGAATCTGGAAACGAATATGAAAAGCTGAGGGTGCTGTCATCAACAAAACAATTTATTGGATTATAAGTTTCAGACAGAAGACCGTTAATATACATAAGGAAGAGAGTCCGAGACAAAACTGATCCCTGGGGCACACCAGCATTTATTTTGAAAATTTCAGACTTGAAACCATCCAATACTACTTGTATTGAACGGTCAGAAAGGTAATTTCTAATCCAATGAAGAAGAGACTCATCAAAACCGAATGCATGCATTTTCGATAAAAGAGCTTGATGTCAAACTCTATCAAATGCCTTTAAAATATCAAGCGCAATAATCTTACTTTCAAGATAAGTGTAAAGATTGGTTACACTTTTCGGTGAGATAAGCCATCAAATCACCAGTGGACCTGTTGCAACGAAAGCCGTACTGTCGGTCATTAAGAAGCTTCCGTTCTTCAAGATATTTCTTAAGCTGATAGTTAATCAGCGTTTCCATGACCTTAAAAAGAAGCAACGTTAGTGCACTCGGTCGATAATTAGAGGGGGAAGAAGATTCGTCTTTTTTAGGGACTGGCTGGACAAATGCTATTTTCCATCCACTCGGTAAGAGACCAGAAGAATAGAATAGATGGAAAAGCTTACGCAGCGGTTTTGCCAGCGTAGAAGCACACCTCTTCAAAACAACAGGGGAAATACTATCCTGGCCAGCGGATTTTTGTATGTTGAGGTCCTTGAGTACTCTTGCAACTGCACGAGTGCGAAAGAATATTTGTCCGAACCGAATATGAAGTTGTATTTCGTATGTTTTTTACAAATGACCAAAAATTTTTACTGCCTTTGGGACATTGCAGTATTATTTTGTCGTAACAACGGAAACTTACTTCTCTTATCCTGATAACCTTTTTACAGCCCAAATCAAACCACGAGTTTTCTTTAGTTTTTATGCTTTTTGACCTGTTCGGAATAAATTTTTTCATCCCGAGAAGAATTTAATTTGTGACAATATCTGCGCTGGAATCTACGCCACGATCGAGGAAGCATAGTGACCAGTTAAAGCTCCTGAAAAATCATTAATCATTAAGACCGTCCCAGTTGGCTTTCTCGTATTGCCAAACGGTTCTCCTAGGGTTTTTTTCTTTAACTGGATTATTTTGGCACGAGAAGTTTGCCGATATGATGCAATGGCAGATGTGCCTAGAGGAGATGATACACTTACAGTGTATTTATCAGGATGAGAGGTAAGAAACAAGTCATACCTCAATTCCTTCTTAAAACGCGAATGTTAATATACTCGACCCTTAACTTAACTGCCATCGTGAATGACAAAACACAAAGAAAACCAAAACAGACAATTAACTAAATCAACTATTATACTAGGGCTAAGAAAGCTTCCCAGTAACACATAACCACGAGTGTTATGCCCTCGCAATAATGTGTCACTGGTTCATCCCCAGATCCGTAGTACAATAATTAATCATCTATCTGTTATTGTTTTAGCCTAGTCATTGCATACATTGTTTAAAAAAAGTCTCCTACACCGCATAGCAATGACCAAAATAACGCAACTGCGTGAGATAATGATGATGAAAATGAGATGATGATAATGAAAGTCCAGCTCGCTGTGTTTTGTTTTTATTTTTTTTTTTCTATTGCCGTTTGTTTTTTTTTTTTTTTTTGTAATTGGTTTTTGGTTAATTTTTTATTAAGAAGGCACTTATTTGAGAGGCACTGATCAATTTAATTATTAAATTAATTTTTTTTTTATTTATTTTACTGTAGGTATGACGATAAATGTGTTTTTATATTTTTATATTTTATAAACGAGGACGGAAGGGAGGTAAAACTTTTATACTTTAACGCGACACAACAGGGAGACTTTAAATGGGATACACGAGCACAACACAGTTGGTGCTTACGCGATGGATTGAGAATCGGCACTCTAATCAACGTAGACTTAAAGGGCAACACTGTTATTACTGTGATAAGTTGTGAAAAATTATAGCTGCTTTAAAACTATTTAATTTAAACATATTAAGGCACCAAAATTTTCAATTACAAACATACTGATGATCACGAACATCACAAATATCAAATGAGTTATTCAACTTTTTCGTAGTTTAAATAAAATAAGAGAAAAAAATCACACATAAAACAATAAAAAGAAACAACCTATTGGAAAACAACGGTATCGTGTTGAAAATAAAAGAAAAATTGCAGAAACCTCAACCGAATCACAAGATATCACACCGAAAAAAGGAAAAATATGAACAAAGACTTTAGTAAGATGTTTGATTCGAAGATCAAGGATCTTACAACAATAAATGATATAGTCCAGTTACGAGACGATTTGTCTGAAGTTAAAGAAGAAAATGATAAGCTTAAACTGACTGTCAAGGAACTGGGTTTTAAGTGTGATTTTCTCCAAAACGAAATTGAAAAGATTAATTTGTCCAGATGCTACAGAAAACTACAATCAATTGCTTGAAGTGTTAAATATTTGCAAGAGTTTCAAGATTTTACCACAAACCACAACGGAACACTTTTCTGGCAAAGTTTAGCAATACACAAAATGCTTTCTAAGGTCTTAAGAAGTCGAAAAATCTAAAAGGAACTGGGACTAATTTAAGCAGGGACTATCCCATAGCAATGAGGCAAAGGCGCGGGAGGCTGTTGCAACTGCGAAAACACCTTCGATCAAAACAAAGCCAAATTGGAGTCTCACTACGCGACGACATACTTTTAATTCATGGCGTAGTTGTACGATGGTGCGATAATACGGGTTTTGATTCAGACCGAGAGAATGGTTTAGAGTTGATATCTAAAAAACTTAATTTATCTCCAAATTTCTTTTATGAAATTTATACAAACATTATCGAAAATGAAAAAAAGACAAAGTAAACAAAATTGACATCGCATAGAAGCAGAAGGAACCTCAGTGTTAAATAAGACAGAAACGTCAACGATTGGAAGTGAAGTTGGTTGCAGTTCGCAGAATATAGTTGGTGCTAGTGGTGGCGCAAATGAAATGGACAGGGTGGTCCAAAATACCAATGATAATTAGGAAATAGCGTTTGTCAGAAAATTAATACTCTTAATACTTTAAATAATTTTAAAATTTTAAGCTACAATATTGCATATTTATAATACCGATTTTATTAATTTTGTTATAGATTATGGTATTTTTATACTAGTAGAAACACACATACCTGAAGATTATTACAATAAGTATCAATCGTATTTCACTAAATTTAAAACTAAACGGATACCTGCAATTAGAAATAGTTCCAGAAGGTGAGCCAGAGGGTGTGTCCTTTTGGGCTTTAAACAAAAACTAAATGTAATTGAATGCGAGTTAAAAAATGTTGATGGGTTTGATTACATGGAACTAAAAATTAATTACCATAAACTTACTTTGATACTTATTTACCTCAACTGCAGTAATTGGGAATATGAATTTAACAAACTTTTCGATAAAGTATTGAGTAACGAATTTGTCAACATACTATTAATTGGAGATTTTAATGCCATGACAGTAGCTGAAACAAGTGAAAACAAAATGTGGGCAGAAGATCAACGATTGAAAGATCAAGTAGTCAACGCGGAAGGAAGAAAACTCATCGATTTATGCAATTCTTTTGGACTTGGTATATGCAATGGTTGCTCACCTTGAGACAAAGAAGGAGAATTTACTTTTATTGGCCATCAAGGAAGCTCAGTCATAGACTATGCAAATGAAATTTTTTTTTTCGAATTCCAGAACGCAAGACCTCTTAAAACTTGCGTAATTAGATTACAAAAATGATTTTAAAAATAAAATAAAAATATATCTTGGGGGCGCTCCCGGCCTTCAAAATTTGAAAAAAAAATGATATTTTTATGGTGATTTTTAGCTAATAAGCTAATAATTTATTTAATTTCGGCTCCTGAACAACTGTATATTGTAGAAATATGCACTTTTTGAGTTTTTTTTAGATGTAGAACATATTTGACATTTCAGTTTGCATGCAGCAACACGTTTCCAGAGGTTTTAAACTTATAAGGTTTCAACCTAAAAATACCCCCAATAGTATGTTTTTTTTTTTGGCATGTCGCCATTGTTATCATTTTTTTCTTTGACCCTAAGACCACTGCTTGATAAATTTAATGTAATTTGAATTTTATTTTCTATACCTATCCGATTTTAAGAAAATGTTGTTATGCAAATCAATAAAACAGGGCAAAGTGACTTCATTCATAGATCCCGAATAGGGACCAATTTTTATTAATATTATTGGGATTCTTACCTGCGTTTTAACCTGAAAATTACAAAACCCAATCAGATAACAAAGTCGGATTTTAAATCAAAGTATTTGAAAAGTGGGCATTTTGTGGACAAATGTGGGAAAAAGGCATTAAGGTTTATTGAGGAAACGTAGAGGTTTTTCATCCACCACTTGTTTATTGTTTTATGACATTTTCATCCACCACTTGTTTATTGTTTCAAACTCCATAATTTGTTGACCTGAATTGCAAGGATCTAATATAAAAGCTACACTCTAAGGTCCTTAGATTTTATTCGATATCCTCCACAGGTTGAGTAAAGTGCGTTGTAAAAGTGTTAAAAGTGATTTCTGTTATTTTTAGATAGATAGATAAATAGAGAGATAGATGTATTCTTTATTATTGTCATAAAACAATATACTTAAAATTATAATAAAAGAAATACAAGCATGGTTTATGCCGTCTGCCGGAAAATTTCAACTCTAAAAAAACATTTTGAGAGCAAACAAGAAAAAAAGAAAAATAAATAATATATAATTTAAATTCAAAGAATTATTAAGAAAATTATATAGGTAACATAAGTTACATATAAATATAAAATAGAACTAAACATTATTGAAATAGTTATTATAAGAAAAGAGATTGGAAATTAGCAAACAAAATTCTATTTTAATTTAACTTATTATTTTTTTGGTTATTAGAAATCAAAGATGGATTAACATATTATATATACTTTGCAGGAGGTTTTAGATTATCAAAATCAAAATAAAAAAAAAAAAAAACATATGACAGCAATATGATTACAAATAACTCACAAAGTATTGGGCTTTTAGTTTAGCTAAAACAAAAGTAGATACAGAATAAGCTGCATTATCAATTTAATATGGGCTTTTAGTTTAGCTAAAACAAAAATAATAACAGTCTGTAAGTTGACCTAGAGAAAACTAGGGTACGTATCACGATATGAAATCGCGTGGGTTGCAAACCGTATAAGCAATTTCCATTCACTCTCTCCGTTCAGTAAAGATATGCATTCTTCTATTGATAGAAAACTCGCATTTAAATGAAGTCGCCGGATTTCTTGCAAAATTGGACATAACGCTAAGAAATGAAAGATATTTTCAGATTGATTGAGGTTACAAAGAGTACAATTTTGGTTAATGTCTTTTCTGTGAGGTCTGTAGGTAAGTTGTAACATCTCAGTACGTAATTTGAAAATCAAACTCATTTCCATGACTGAAAATTCATCCCTGAAGTAATTGGCTTCCCCTAAATTAAGTTTAAGTGGGCAGGAGACAGATCTGGAAGCAGATGCCCTCGCTTGGTCGATACATGACTGGAACAATCTTTCATCGATAATGGATATACAATTGTATAAAATTGGTTTCCACAAAGCCGAATTATCTACAGTCAGGGTTAGTGGGACATCGTAGGCCGATGCTAACTCGAACCAGTTTTTAAATGGGGTATACCTGCACCGCAGAGATACAAGTAAGATCTTTTTTTGCAGATTATTATTTGATCTTTGCATTACTTTAATAATGTAGTCAGCGTTTGCTTTAAATTTCTTAGAAAAATCTGAGGTAAGCCCGATTCAACATGAATGGAATAATTCTCTGAATTATTTCCAATTCATCGAGTTCTTGATACCCGTACACTTCGTTGGCGTAGCAAAAACAGCTTTTTATTGTTGCATCGAACACCTTTTTGAAAGCCGGATCTACAAGTTTACTTTTGAAAAAGTTAGAACACATAGAATTAATTGCTGACTTTGCAGAAGAAATTTTATTTTTGATATGAGATCGAATATTCAGATTGTTAGTTATAATGTTACCTTAGTATTTGAATTCCTTCACAACTTCGATAGAAGAGCCATTCAAAGTCCAAACTCGATCATTAAGAACCGCACGAGTTCTGAAAATCATAATCTTTGATTTCGCAGTATTAATTTTGACGTCCCACATATCACAGAATTTCTTTAATTTGTTGATTTGAAGCTGAAGAGTCACCGTATCATCAGTCAAAATGACTAGGTCATCTGCATAAAGCAAAACTTTGACTTGAAGATCACCAAAAGTAACAGCTCCAGGAATTCGATCCTCGATATCATTTATATAAAGAGCGAACATTAGTGGGCTCAAAATACAGCCTTGCGGTACACCAGACTCAGAATTAAATTGCTTCGACAGATTTGTTCCATGACAGCAGTCATATTAAGAAGAAGTTTCTCATAAATTCTGATAAATTTTGTAGACAATCCAATAGTAGCCAGTTTAAATAATAGTGACTTTCTGTTGATGGTATCAAATGCTGCTTTGAAGTCGACAAAAAAAGCAAACAAGTTTTTATTTTTATCAATGAAACGTCTGGCAATGCTTGTAAGAGCAAAAAACTGATCTACAGTTGATAGATTAGCTCTAAAACCTGCCTGAAAACAACTGATTTTTTATTTCTCTCAACCCAGCTAACAAGTCTGTGATATAGAATTTGCGTGTATAATTTCCAAAAAGAACTTAACACTGAAATTCTTCTATAATTTTCTGGTAAGTTAGGGTCACCCTTTTTAAAGACTGCAGAGATGCAAGATGAACCAAAACATTGTGGAAAACTCTCCTCACTAAACATTTTGTTGAAAAGCTCTAAAATGTAGTTCAAGAATTGTGGGGTAGAGTTCTTGTAGAACTCTATTGGTATACCATCAGGGCCTGATGCTTTATTATTTTTCATCTTTTTAAGGGCCGCTAAAAGTTCAAAAAACGTAAAAGGGGCATCTAACTCTTCTATATACAAATAGGGTAGAGCAAAACTTATATATATTTGATCAGGGTCTGGAAGCAATAGGTTTTCGAAATGTAGAGCTAATAAATCGACGCTAATACAATTTAAAACTGATTTACTGCGACCTCCTAACACACGTACATTTTTCCAAAACGTTCTAGAATCCCTACTTTGCAGAAGTTGAGATGCTGATTTTTTTAGGAAAAGATCTTTTTTGAAAATACATAAATCTTTGGTATACAAATTTGAATGCAGATATAATGCTCTAAAAGATTCATTTTTACTGCTCCTAAAAAGGTTTAAAAAATTAAAACATCTATATCTGCATTTTCGACACTCCTCGTCATACCAATCAGTTCTAAAATTTCTTGAACCAGTGTTTGTGTTAGAAACTGCTGATTGTCTAATTGTTCTAAAAACAGAGTTTGTCAAATCGTTTATTGGGTTACTAGATTGATTAGGTAAATTTGTTGATAACAAGTTCAATTTATTAGTATATAATATATAGGAATAAATTGAATGTTAGAATTGATGGTTAGACAATAAAGCTTTTATATTATAAAAGCTTTATTTTCTAACTATCGTAGCTTCTTGACAGAATTTTCAGTTTGGTATCGAAGAATACGATCTTGGGTTTTAAAACTACATGATACGATAATAGGAAAGTGAGATGAGAAATTTACAGGATTCACTTCAAAATTGTTTATATAATCAAGCCACTCTCCTTTTACCAGACAAAAATCAATTGCAGAGCAATCTAGGGCGGATATAAATGTAAAGTTACCTGAAATGTCACCTTTGAAAATACCATTCAGAACAGCAAAACCAAAATCCTCTATCAAATCTACCAACATCCTTCCATTAGCATCTATACAACCGTCTTCAGAGTTTCTTTCATACGAAAAATATCCATTGTTGAGAAGAAAAGAGTTTTGAAAATCTCCTATACGGCTATTTAGATCGCCAATTAACATAATGTTTTCATTATTTTGACTTAGTAAAAAGTTTTGTAGTTCCTCGAAATCAGATGTTCACCCATTAAAATTGAGGTACGAGGGAACAATTAAAAAATGTTTAGAATTTATCGTTAAGTCTATTATAGTTTTGTTTCCACTACTTTTGAAATTAATTACTTTATCAGAAATGTTATTTTTTATACCAAACAATAAACCACCACTGGCTCTACCAAGTCTGTTAATTCTCACAGCTGGAATCCACTTAATATGGAAACCCGAAAAATAATTCGAATATTGCAGCTCATTTTTCTCTTCGATAAATGTTTCTAATAAAATAAAAATGTCGTTATTTGAATAAGTTTAAAAAAATCTGGCATCTTTTATTTATTTATCTGTTTATTTTCAAATAATGAGTTCGAGACGTAGTGGAACCTCTTGTGCTATATTGGGATCATACAAAGAACTTGACGATCGGCAGCTACCAACTATAAGGGATGTCACTAAATTTATTTTGTTTGTCAGAAACGACCTTAAAATTAAGTGTAACGGAATGGATCCATCCCATTCAGATATATATGCGATTGTTTCTGAAGAGATCAACAATATTTGGACCAAAGCATCGATTCCAACTATATCGAAGGAACGAGTTATTCAATTACTTAAATCGTATTTCGAAAAGTACAGGTTATTGAAGCGATACCCCAAAAGCAAACAAAATGATAATTTTGAAAACAAACTGGTGTTTTTTTTTAAGTCATCTGAGAAACTTTTCACTTCATTTGAAACTTGTTCGTGTTTAAAACCTAAGAAAGTTCCCATCAATGAGAGAAGTTTTTTGTTGGATCTAAGAAATGAGAGGAATAAGATTATACGCGCTGTTGACAAGAAGGAAACAGCAGCAAAAGCAAATTGAATTGTCAAAGAGTGAAGCGAAAAAGTGTTTAACCAAAGAAACCGATTCTGTATCAGGAAACTGCGATGAAGATTCGGTGCGTGAATCTTAACCAGAAACGTATCCGATAACAGAGGCATCCCCAAAAAACACTCCCTCAACAGAGACACCATCGACTTCAAGGGCTAATCGGAATACAACAGTTGCTAAGGTCTGTGATCGATACGGTTTATCGACCTGATCTGCTGCTGCTGTGGCTTCTGCTGTTTCGGCTGATGTCGGCATGGTTTCTACCCAAGATTTAACTCTAGTAATTGACAAAAACCAGATCCACAGAGCTGTATCTAAATTACGTACAGAAGCTTCAAAAGATATTGGAGGTATTGCTATAAAAAGCATTTACTTTGATGGACGAAAAGACAAGACCCTGATAAATTAAAAAATAGGGGCGCGTTATCATCGTAAAGAAGTTTTTGAAGAGCACATTTCAATTTTGGCAGAACCTGAGTCAATTTATTTGGGACACACAACGCCAACTCGTGGCACCGCAATGGGAATTTTTACTCGATCACAACCTTATTAGAGGGTCACGGTTGGAATTTAAATGAAGTCATTTGCATTGGATGTGACGAAACTGCAACAAACACTGGTTGGAAGGGGGGCGTGATCCAATATTTAGAGGAGTTTTTGAAGAGACCGCTACAATGGTGTATTTGTATGCTTCATGCTAATGAGTTACCTCTTCGTCATTTATTCTTGAATATTCCGGACCTATTGGAAAACAATTAGCTGGTGGCTGGTAATATGCCTGACTTGCCAAAAAATGTGGCTGATGAACTAAGTACGGATCAAAAATATCTTTATCAGATATGGCTCACTCGAGAAGGCTTACTTCTGCTAATCGTGTTCTCAGACTTTATATTAGTACTCTCAATCTATTAGAAAATTTGCAATTGCTTGTGAACTACGTCGTTAAAGTATACGCTCTAATTTGGTTCCAAATCAAGCAAAAGACGTCTTTTAAGGATGGAGCCAAACATATTTTCCAGCTAATAATGTAATCTCGATATTTACCCAAAAATTTGAGATTTGTTGTGGATTCTGTTACAGAAAAAAATACTTTTTTTGCGCACCCAGAAAACCTTTTTATCAGTATGTTGTTTGATGAAAGAGACCACATTCGGGAGCTGGCATTGCGGAGAATAAAAAAAGCTAGAGAAGCTGAAAGTACCACCAAACACAGAATATAAAAACCACCAAAAATTAACTTCTCTGCTAGAGATTATATGGAAATTATATTTTGGCACGAGTGTCAGGTTACATCACCACCGGTTTTTCGACATGTTTCTTATGAAGACCTTTACATCATGGCAAAAGATAAGAGCTTGCAAATTGTTGACTTTTCCTGTCACACCTAATCTGTGGAAAGGTGTGTTAAACTGGTAACAGAGGCCTCACGAAGTGTAACTGACCCTACTTCTAGAGATGGCTGTATTAGAAACAGGTTGCAATCTCGAGAAGAAATGCCAAATTTTGGACACAATATAAATAATAAACGCTGGTGTGCCCCAGGGCTCCGTTTTGTCTCCGACGCTCTTCCTTATTTTTATAAATGATCTTTTGTCTGAAACTTCTAACCCACTACATTGTTTCGCTGATGACAGTACCCTCTGCTTTTCATATTCGTTTTTAGATTCTCATCCTTGTTCTTCGGATGTGGACTACCAACGGCAGCGTATGATAAGCTCATTAAATTCTGATCTTGACAGCATTGTTCAATGGGGATTTAAAAACCGTGTAGAATTTAATGCTTCGAAAACTCAATGCTGCCTACTGTCGCAAAAGCGTAACCCTCCCCCAATGCCACTATCCATGGGTGGTACTTGCATCGAGGAGATTGAACAACTATCGGTCCTAGGTATGTGCATCACAAACCACTTGCTGTGGAGTGATCATATATTTGACATCGCCAAAAATGCTGCTAAGTGTTTAGGTTTTCTCCGACGATGCAAGAAGTTTTTTACCCCTTCTGATCTGGCTACAATTTACAAAGCTTTTATTCGTCCCAAACTTGAGTATAACTCTCATATTTGGGCTCGAGCCCCAATAACGTACTTGAGTCTTCTGGATAGAATTGAAAAAAGAGCTTTAAAAATGATAGGAGATCGTTCTCTTACTGAGACATTTGCTTCTCTTGAACACCGCCGCAAGGTCTCATGCCTGTCATTGTTTTATCGTTATTTTCATAAACAATGCTCTAGTGAAATAGCCAGTTGCATTCCTCCCCTTAAACAATTCAACCGTAATACCCGTACTGCTAGGAATGCCCATCAGTTTACCCTTGAGCCCAATTTCGGACGTACTGTTAAGTACAGAGATTCTTTCTTTAGCCGCACTACGCGAATGTGGAATGCTTTACCAGACACAGTATTTCCCACTCATTACAGTCTGCAGACATTCAAAACCAATGTGCATCGGTTTCTCCTTTCTAATCCTATCCTCATTTCCTAATTGCTCGCACTGTGTTTAATCATTATAAGGGTATTCATAACCCCTTTAGTGCGCGCTCAATATAAAAAAAAAAAAAAAAAACAAAAATAAGTTTAAGTTCTAAGTTTTTGTCATTGATTAAAAGTTTTTTTTTGTTTTTTTTTGTTTTCATGTGCTTTGTTTTAATAATATTTATAATAAAAAACCTTTAAAAGTTAATTTTTGTATAGTTTTACTAGCTGACCCGGCCGCGCTTTGCTGCGGCTTTATTGTATTGCTTTTAAGTATTAGATATATAAATTGGTATGATTAAGGAAGTGATTGGTAAGGAATGATAAACATTTCAAGATAAGTTTAAATGAATAAAAAATGTTGAATTTATTATTAATTTAATTGTGATTTAACAAATAGAGTTAATTTATTCTAATTTGAAGTATTCAGGGTTATAATTTATTAAGAACTAAACGATGAACAATGTTTCTTGTTAATCTATACTTCGCTAACTAACACAAATAAATTTAACGGTTTTCCAACACGTGAACATGCAACATAAAGCTGTCCGTGGGAGAAACACGGATTCTCCAAGTCCAAGCCACAAATCGTCACTGTCTGCCCTTGCGATTTGTTTATAGTCATCAAAGCCAAACGAATTGGAAATTGTAGCCTTTTGAAAGGAATTGCAGATTTGGACGGTATTCAATATCAATATCTTTGCTTCAAGTACGTTTCCGGTAATTCTTTTGATGACTAATCGTGTACCGTTGCATAATTTTGGTGAATTTAAGTTGCGCAAAAGAATGACTGGTGAACCAATTTTAAGACAGAGCTTGTGTGGCGGCATTCCTGGCATATCCAGAGAATTAAAAAATTGACGATCACCAATTCCGGAGGATGCAATAGCTAATGCAATTTTTTTTTTGTTACCGTATCTTTGCAAGTATTAATGACACTAAAAATATCTTACCAGTCCCACCAGGTGTGTCTAAGAAAAGAAAACCACCTTGTTTTGCATCTACAGCCATCATAATTCCATCGTAAATAATTCTTTGTTCAGCTGTCAATAATGGCTCATTGTATGCAATAATCTAAGCTAAGTCAACTTCGTCATATTGTTGTTCTCGTTGCATATCCGTGTTCACTAAGTCATTGGCTGGGCGATCAGGCGATTTCAGACCATAGTGGTTGAGCGAAAAGTTTGAAATCAAAATACACAAATCTTTCGAGTATTACCAATACTTCATTGTACATCTCCGGTGTGAAATCTTTGTTCGGACATGCTTCCGCTATTATTACACGGTTTAAAATATCTTCAGTCATATAGTTCTTATATTTCTGCCACAATGCCAATGGCTGTGTGGGATAACATGTCGTCAGAATAATTGCGAACAGTTGACGAATATTATACTTTGAAACTTAACATATTTTTCTTGAAGTTAAACGTAAAAAATGTTTCTAATTTTTTCATACACCCTTTAATGATAATATTTTGAATGTGTAGTAATTTGTCACAGCCTTTAATGATAATATTTTGAATGTGTAGTAATTTTTCTCAAATCGCAATTTTCAAAGTTTCATGAAATTATGTCCACAATCATCAAAAATAGGACTATTTTAGTTAAAGCAACCAAAGTGTGTAGTTCTTTGAAACACCCTTTTAAAAAAATAAATAACAGTACTTACTGAAACATCTTGGATTTACTGGAAATAATATTATAATCAACCTCTTTGCTGATGAGTGTCATAGCATACATGAATGTATGCATATATATGTCATATTTTTTTTTATGTTTTTTTTTATAGATTTAGAAAGAGAGAGCAGAAGCATTTCATGTATACAGTATGCACTGCTAGCTGATACTTATGTTAAGAGTTAGACGTTTTACTTTTTGGTATTGGTTTAAAATTATATGCGCAGTGAGTCTCTTGTAGAGATATGACACATGGTTTTTGCTCTTTTATAAGGATGTTTAGTTCATCATAATTGTTGATGAAACCTTTAAGGTTCCATTGCATAATTTTGCATGTGGTATTTGTTTTATGTTGTTGTTTTAAGGGTTGGTAAGTATTTTGAGGTCGCGGTCCGCCCTGGACGAAATTGGGGCGGGCCAGTCCTGCTGGTACCGCCCCCCCTCCGGCCAACTCAGGCCGCGACCTTTGAGTTGCAATATTTTTGTTTGTTTTATACATCATCATCCATCTCGGATGAGTCCATAAAGTATTCGTTATTGTTTATCAGGTCTTTTGTCATGGAAGTTATTGGAGAATTAGGGGTAAAGTTGTTTAAATTTTGTGTAGAGGGAGTAGGGTAATTTTGAATAGGTTGGTTAATATTTGGACGTATTGTTATTGTTTGTTCGTTTGATTTTTGCGTTGGTGTGGTGGAGATGTTTGTGACTGGAAGAGAGACGGAAATTTGAGATTCCAAAGAAGGGTTTCTTAGGGTTATATTTTCGTTGTTGGGTGCTACTGATGTTTTAGAAGTAAAATTTGTTTTTGCGAGAGATAAGGAGCTAGATGGATTAGTAACTGTTGTGGTTTTTTGATTTTGTTTGGTTTTGTCTGCATATGATATGGAGGAAAGAGTTGGAAGAACAGGGTTGGATTGATTGTAGATGCGTTTGGCATCTGATAAACTGCATTTGTTCCTCGTTTTAATTTTTAGAATTTCTTTATTTTGCAAATATTTGGGGCAAGATGTTGATGAGGAGGGGTGGGCTTCAGAGCAGTTTACACACATGGTGCGGGTGCATTCTGAAGGATCATGGGGAGGAAGAATTCCTAAATCATATTTAGGTTATTTCAAAAACTTTGCTTGTAACCTTTCAGCTTAACAAGGGATCGGTGTTCTATTTAAAAATAACATCCCCCACAAAGAAATAGTCATCAATTCCAACATCTTAACCTTAGCTTTAGAATTAGAACTTTCATTCAAATTTACGGTTTTAACCTTATATATTTTGCCAGATCAATTTTTTTCCAAATCCGACCTTGATTATATCCTCAGTCAAATACACACCCCTGTTTTCCTGACTGGAGATGTAAACTCTTGGAGCGTGTTATGGGGCTCTCCCAAAACTAATTCCAGAGGTAATATCCTTGAATCCTTTTTGTTTTCTTCCAATCTCATCGTTTTAAACGATGGTTCTCCCACTCATTTCTCCACCCACGGCACTTTTACTCACGTCGACCTAAACTGCTGCTCCCCGGAAATATATACAAAAACTTCTTGGGAAATATTAGATTATCTCCATGGAAGTGATCATTTTCCTATATTTTGTACCATATCTATTAGCCAAGGGTTCACTAGAACAGCTGTAACTCCTAGATTCAAAACTGATTTAGCTAATTGGGCTTGTTTTGACAAGTACATTATAGATTACTTATCAGTTAATCCATCTTCAGGCAACGTGAATAAAGAAGCAGCCACAATTCTCAAAGCCTTTCGAACTGCTGCGAACAAATCTATCCCACAAAGTTCCCCTCACACGGGTAAACATACAGTCCCATGGTGGAGCCCGGAGTTGAGAGATTTAAGAGAAGATAAAAAGAAAACTTGGCGTCTTTTCAAACGTCATCCAAATCAGACCAACCTGATTGCTTACAAAAAATCCAATGCCAAATTTCGCAGGGAAGCAAAAATAAACAAAGCGACATGCCTCAGCGATTTCACCTCTTCCATCAATCCTAATTCACCTCCTTCAAAAATTTGGCAAAACATTCGATGCCTAACTGGTAGCTACAATTGTAAACCTATTAGAACAATTATAACGCCACTAGGTTCGGTGGATACACCTTTGGAAATTAGTAACTACCTAGCTGAAACCTGGTCATATGCATCAAAAGATGTAAATTTTCATATAAACTTTTGTATTAATAAAGCAAATTGCCTGAATGCTTCCTATAATGTTTCTATCTCACCAGCCGCAAAATATATCGAAGGCCAAATATCAAATCTAAAGCTGCAAAGTTGTTTAAGCAAATTGAAGGGTAAAACTCCCAGTAGGGATAGGATCTCCTACCCCATGCTTAAAAATCTTCCAGAAGTAGCTACCTCCAGACTCATGCATCTTTACAACAATATTATAGAATCAGGTATTATTCCTCATAATTGGAAATTAGCTACAATTTCACCATTGCCAAAACCAAAAAAAAAAACACAAACACCATCGATTCATATCGTCCAATCTCGCTAATATCATGTATGTCAAAAGTCCTCGAAAAAATAGTTGCTAGAAGATTACTTTGGTTCATTGAATCAAAAAAATTAATTTCATTAAACCAAGTAGCTTTCAAACCAGGTAAGGGCTGTGCTGATGCACTTCTTCACTTGGACGCCTACATATCAAAAGCCATATCCGCCCGTAATCATGTCACCGTACTCTCCTTAGACTTCGAAAAGGCTTTCGATAGAGTTGGTATCCATCTAATATTAAATAATTTGATGTGGTGGGGTATCGGCCCAAAAATTTTCAGATATGTCAAGTCTTTTCTTACCAATAGACAAATTTGTGTCAAAGCCAACAACTGTTTCTCGTCTTCCTTCCCATTATTCAAAGGCATTCCACAGGGATCGCCATTATCAGTCGTGTTATTTATTATTGCATTCAACGAACTGAGCAAAATAATAATGAAACACCCTCTCCTTGACCACTGCGCTTATGCAGATGATTTTTACATTCTTTGTAAAGTAAATGACCTTGATAAAACCAAAGACTTACTAACAAAAGTAATTAAAGATATACTTGATTGGTCCAAACTTTCTGGGGCAAATCTGTCTCTGAATAAATGTAAATCCATCCACATTTGTCGTAAGCTATCATGCAATAACTTAGTTTTAAGTATTAATAACATAGATATAGATAAAGTCACCAACCTGAGTATCCTAGGTAAAACATTTAATTGTAAATTCAATTGGAAATCCCATTGTGTGGAGCTTAAGAAGAAATTAGTGGCTAGGGCTAACATTGTAAACTATCTTGCTAGCAAAAAATATAATGCTCATATTAATACACTCTGTTCTATTTCAAAGGCGTTGGTACTAAGTAAAATTGATTACGGTTTAATTATCTACGGGAACTCGCCAAAGTCAACAATCAACGTAATAAAGGCCCCATACCACCAAGCTGCACGCAGAAGCATCCACGCCTATCCCACAAGCAATATTAAAAATATTCTTGTAGAAGCTGGTCTTCCTTCCATTGAAGAACGTATTGCCACAGCCAGAAAAAAATTATTCGTAAAACTCTCGTTCTCAAATGGGTCCATAACCGACAAGGACATCACCTCCATAATGAAAAAGGTAAACCTAAACCGCATTCCTTCTGCAATAAGTACCTGCTTACACTCTGCAAAACAAATGAACCTGACGTTAAAAAAAAAGAATAAATTCACACCATCCTTCCCACCTTGGTCCATAAAAACATTTTCAATAAACACCGACCTAGCAGTTTACAATAAATCAAATACCTCAGATGATGTCTTTCAGGAGTCCTTCCTCAGTGTTTCTTCCAACTTGAGATCAAATGGATGGAACTTCGTATACATGGACGGTTCAAGTAATCAGACTTCCACATCCTTTGCAGCCACTCAAGAAGACAGTTCACTACTTGTAATGGGAATCCTACCACCATATGCATCTATCTTTACTGCTGAAGCCTTTGCCATTATGAAAACAACAGAAATATTATCCAACACACGTGGAAAACATATTATTTGTTCGGACAGCTTGTCAGTGCTTAATGCGTTACTAAACCCTTATCATGATACAGAAACCATCAATAAAATAAGGGACTCTCTCATTAGGTATCCCAATAAACTAAAGATAATGTGGGTTCCTAGTCACAAAGGAATTAAAGGAAATGAACACGCCGATCGCGCTGCCAATCTTGCACATAACGCCCCTGTTTTCACCTTCTGGAATTACACTAAGCTGGATCTACTCCGTGAAATCAAACAGAAGATTCGAAACCAACTTCTTTCAGAATGGGAAAACTACCGCCATCACTACTCAAGCATAAACGAAGATAGATCGCACCCTCAGTATCCATCAACCACCAGTAAAATAATGAACACACAATTCGTTTGTCTACGATTGGGTCATACAACCTCCACCCACCAACATCTACTAAGAAGGGAAAACCCACCAACCTGTATTCGCTGTAACTCAAAAATAGATATTAATCATATCTTAGGAATAGGACCTTGCCCCGATGCAGTTTTAAAAAATCAATACTTAGTACCAAACCTATCAACAAAAGAAATTTTAAAAAATCCCAGCCACAACAACATTCTAAAAATCGACCAATTTATACAAAAATGTAATGTAGATATTTAAATTTATTAAAGAAAAAAAAGATATACAAAAGAAAAAAACAAATGTAAATAATTAATAATAAGTTATCTCGCTCAAGCCGAAAGCCATTGTAGCTAGTGCTTTTTTTTTCTATGTTAGCTTTTAATTTTAATTAATTGTTAATAAATAATAATAATAATAATACTTTTTGGTAAGTTGGTAAAGTAAAGTAAAATTGAGAGACTAAAGATGATTTTGATTTTGTTTGCGAATCCAAATGGGTTCAATCGTATTACTGCTGGAAAACAATAGAAAAACGCAGCCACACACGTATCGCATGCCAAATAATTAGAAGTGTCCAATGTCGAAGTTCCGCTGAAGGGCAGTGTCGCTATGTGCGGTCTTACCTTTAGTTTCCCTTGCTATACAGTAGCTATAAAAACTCAAACAAACGATGTTTTATTAACACTACTGAAGAATTCAACGAACGCTAGCCGCAACTTTTTGATACACGTACAGGATTTTCCCATAAATTTAGCAATAATTGTTTGAAAACTGAATTTCCCATCTAAGATACATTTCTTGTTATCCTCATTATGAGGCCTTAACCTAATACTCAAAAAGATGGTTTCATTCTTATTTTTGTTTTCAATAACATATAATGTAGTACAAAAAATTTTAGTAACATATGTAGTAAAAAAAAAAAACGGAAGTGGTAACCCTGAGCAACGCAGAGAATCGCACATAGCTTTTGTTTTGACGTTTCCTTTTTTTTTTGTTTGCTGAAATGCAAATTTATTAAAAGTTGAATTATAAATTAAATAATAAAAATTAAGGAATAAAAAGTATAATACCTTAGGAACGCCAGGGAAAGAAAAATTATTTAAAAAAAATGTGAAAATCGGTTAGATAGTTTCGGTGTGCATCGTGAGCAACAACGTGACAATTGCTTTATATAATATAGATGCATACGGTTTAAGGCCATGATACAACTACTAAAGATATGGCTTTGCGCATGTTAAGGTTTGGCTGTCAAAATGATGTGACGTAATATGAGCGTACATCTGTATGGATATTTTTGGCGCTATTTATTTTACTTACTGTTTCCTATTCCCTTATTGAATAGATGTTAATTTCCGAATTTAAATTATTATTTTGATTAAAATTGATTGTTTATGTGTTGAATATAATTTTCAAAATGGGTGTATGTTCTGTGTTTGATTGGAATAATGACCCACAAAAAAAATTACGCCTGAAACAAGTTTTAACCAATTTCCGAAAAAAAAATTAAAATCTTGCGAAGCAGTGGATTATTTTTTGTAAGAGAAAAGCTAAAATTAATATTCAAATTGCAACGATTTGCAGTTTGCATTTCTTAAAGGATGATTTTGAAAATAATGTACAATTTGAAATGGGTAAGTACTAATATGATTAAAGATTTTGGAGAAAGAAAACGTTTATAATTATTCATTCATGTTTTGCAGGCTTTTAAAAAGAAGGTGCAGATCCTTCAGTCCTCCTAGAGTGCGAAGAAGCAAAATCGAAATCAGACCGCTTAAAACGAATCCAATTAATCGTGCAGTCTAATAGCGCCTTACGATTATTGTACCAGGACATGCAAGAACAGTTTGGTGTCGAATTCATCATGACCTAACCGGTTGAACCACGATGTATTGGAAAACTTTTTCGGATGTATTGGAAAAACCTGATCGCCAAGAATTTAAAATCAGGCTTTGATCATAATGGGTCATAGTCATAGATGTTTGACAAGTTCTTATTAAGCTGTTTTTAAGCTAAACTCGAATTTTTGCTATGCATAGAAAATTTAAACCCAAGTCTAAACGAAAAACTCGAGTCTAACTTTAAACTGGACCGAACCCATGTTTAAGTTGTATTTAACTCTGATATACGTCAGCAATAGGTACACAAATGAAATAATTTGTTAAGGGTGGCGAGTGATTTTCATTCTTGCAAATAAAATGTTATTATGTACCACTTTACGAACAAAAAAAAAAACAAATACATAACTAGATAGTAATATTTCTACATATCTACCTACCTACAATAAGACAAATTTTCTATATAATATTAATATATATTAATAATAATATTTCTACATATCTACCTACCTACAATAAGACACATTTCAGCAGAATATAGGTATATTATTCACGCAGATGAGGATATATAATTGTGCAATAAAATAATCTAGATGGAGAAACTGGATGCCACAGTATCAGACATTTTCTTAATTTGCATTTGAAATTTGCGAAAGTGTTGCATACAAAAATTCAAGAAAAAGAAAATATAAAAAGATTATTAATTAACTTTTACTGCACTTGTTTCTATTCCAAAATAATAAAACACAAAGAGGTAAACAAACTTTTCACTTTATTTTCTTCCTAATAACAACATTCTAGTGATAACATTCCACGGCGCAATTTAAAGTGAACTATGTACCTATTAAATATAATAAAGTAGGTACACAAACAAAAATGAATACATTATTTACACTTTTCAATAATTATAAAATAATATATTAAAATGAAAATATTATATGAAAAAGTATTGACGAAACTCTCACATTTGTATATGATTTCTCATTGGAAAATGAAAACGTCAAGCTCTCTACGCTCATATTACGTAGATGCGCAGAACGAGACAAAAATAAACCTTCATCGGCGCTATCTTTATTTGTTGTATCATGGTTTAAGGCTATAAAAACGTGAAATTTACAGATCTTCAAAGCTCGGTAGCGCTCCCAAGATGACATGTAATTCCAGTTTTTTTTTACGTTTTTCGTTATCTGTGTAAAATTACGCAAATTTTGATACCTCTTGTGATATTGTAGCTCGAATAAAATTTCTCATACATCGACGGGACACCCTAGTGGAGATTGGTGTGAGTTAATAAACAATTTTAGAGTATTATCTGAAATTCACTCATATCACATGCCGATTGAGATTTCATTAAGACTGCCAATAAGTGCAGAATCACCGGAAGAAACGCTACCATCTGAAGTCTGAAGCTTTGACAAAGCAAAATTAGCTGATAAGATACACAAGTGCACTGACGGAAAATCTACCAACTACCCAAAATAATTCTGAATATATTGCTTTTACTGTGGAACAGTTAAACGATATTTTATTAAAATCGATACCGACATCATGCAACGCGTCAAAAAATATATCAAGTGTGAAAAATAAAATAAAAAGCATTTTATTTGACTCTCCCCGAACACACTCTTCTCACTTAATTTGGGTTACAACATTTGGTGGCAGCGGTGGGATCGATTAAGATCTCCTACCAGTAAAGGAAGAAAAATAAACGAAGATTTTTCCTTTTTTTTTTTGCTTACCAAGAACAAGAGCATTTTGACTCTTGATGCGTTTCTGCGGCTATACTCCAGAAAAGTATAAGTGAACAAAAATTTTAGTTTAAAAAGTGAAAGAAAAAAAAGAAGTCCTGGCGAACTCCATTCTTTGGACGCGAAGCAGTGAATAATTTTTAACGAACATTAAAAGAAAAAAAATAATAAGTCCTGGCAAATTCCTTACTGGACGCGGAGGCAATTGTTATCTAAGACCAGGTCATAATAACCAGCTATAGGGCGCGAAGCTGCCTGGCAACAACTACAACAGTAAAAGCTACAATAACAACAACAGCAACAAACATAAAAAGAAACAACTACATCAACAGCGAAGATGAGTACGAACAAAAGATTTAAACTAAGGTACAATTAAGAAAAAAAAACAGAAATATAGATAATTTGAATCTTGGGTCCCTCCTTTCTGTAAACCTTTTACCTCTGTGTCGCTCTTAATCTTTTAATTTCGCGAGATTATTGTTTTCAGTACTAGACAATTTTTTTTCTTTAACATAAGTAGACAAACCAGTAGGCAATCCAGCAAACAAGCAAAAGCTATTGCTGATACTAATTTGCCTCAAAACCTAAGTTTCGCGTCTGATTTGGAAGTTATTCATGAAGAGGAACCTCCACAAACGTCCGACATGGACATTAAAATCAGTATTTCGGATGTTTATAACATCATACCCCTTTTCGATTGGAAGTCAGCCGAGTTGGCTAAATTTACATCATGCGGTGACATTCTCTTCACCTCAATAAAAGAGACTGACGAACCTATTTTTCTGGAAATTGTAAAAATAAGGTTATAAGGCCCAGCTTTCGAGTTGACACCGTTCAACTCCATTTCGACTTGGGCGGCTCTTAAAGACAACCTCGAGTCCGAATATAAGGAAGTCAAGACGCGCTCCTCTGCTTATAATGAGTTACTAGCGTCAAAACGAAAATTCATATACAGATCCACTGAAGTATTATTTTTTGACGGCTAAACAATTTATAATATTTCTAGTGTTAAACGGCGGTATTAATTTTGATAAATTGAATCAAGTCAAAGAGTACTGTGTTGCACTGTATTTTAATTAAACTTTTAATGAATATTTCTTAAAAAAATAAGTTTAATTTGAGAAAAAAGAAATCGGTTTATTATTAAATTGGAACAAATAAGAAAACCAACAAGAACGGTTGTACAAGCACCGCTACGACTACAGGTTCTCAGAGCGCGCGTATGTGTGTTGGGGTTGACTGTTGAGTGAAAATGAATTGAGCAGACTGTCAAAAATCTACTCGACAATCAGAATATGTTGTCTGTGAAGGTGTTGCCAGGCTTTCCATTTTAAATGCTTGAATTTGTCAAGTTACGAAGTGCGTGCGTTGGAAGCATCCAAGTGTATTGTAGTATTGTGCGGAGCATGTCAAGAAAAATTAAAATCGATGCAAATTGTTATAGATAATATAAGTGAAATAAAAAACGATTTAGCGGGTTATGTAAACAAAGTTGAAAAAGAACTAGAGGATGTTCCTAAAGTTTCCAATGAAAAGAGTGTTATAAGCGAAATAAAAAAAGTGAAGGAAGCTGTTGTAACTGATAACAAGAAAAAATCGCTAGCGGAGATTGTTAAAAAACAAAGTGCAGTGATAGTGAAACCGGTCAATTCTCAAAATGCTGAAAAAACGGAGTCTGATGTTAAATCAAACTTTAAACCTGATGATTCTGGTGTTAAAATTTCAGGGATAAAAAAGTTAAATAGTGGAGCTATTATAGTTTCGTGTGATAATGATTTGTCGGTAGAAAAATTTAGAGGAGATATTGAATCGAAGCTGGGAAGTGTTAATAAAATGGACGGGAAACCGCGGATACGTATTAACAATATCAGGGAAGAATTGAATGAAAGTGAGTACATAATCTTAAAAAGCAAAATGTAATTTTTAGAGGTAAAGAATTGAATGTGAAGGCGGTTTGGAAAAACAGAAATACAAATACAAAATTAAACTCTTTTACTGCGGTAGTGGAACTGATCTGTGAAATTTTCAATGAAGTAATTAAAATCGGTTATGTGAGCTTAGGATGGAAAAAGTTCTCTGTAAGTGATGCGGTGTTTGTTAAGAGATGTTATAATTGCTTAGGTTTTAACCACTTTGCTAAGGATTGTCGCTTTAAGAAGGTGTGTTCCAAGTGTGGCGAAGAGCATGACGGTAACGGCATAAACTGTCAGTCCAGTACCTTAAAATGCGTTAATTGTTTTCGTCATAATGTGGATCTTAATCTTTATTTAGAGACAAACCATCATGCATTCGATCAATGTTGTGAAGTGCATAAACGGAAACTTTCAATTGAGAAACGCCGTTGGCTGTAGCAAACAATAGACCACATTTCATCAAATTCGAAACTTTTTTATTATCTTAATATTCAAGGTCTTTTGTGTTATAAATAAGAACTCGAGTTACTTATTAAAAAACATAAACCTGAACTTATATTACTAAGTGAAACTCATATAACGAATGAAATTGAGGATTCGGAATTAAAAATTAGTAACTGTGTTCATACAGTTTGTGATTCGCATTCGCGTCATACGGGAGGTCTCATTATCTTCAAGTCAATAATTAGACAGTTTGTCTACACCAGTACCTTCTAGATTTAAGTTCCATTACTGTGATGAATATATGATCTGTGATATAATCAATAAGTGCAATAGAAAGAAAGACTTTGATGGATTAAGCTGCGATATGATTTACTAGTCGTAAGAGTTAATCGGACCTATCTTATTAAAAATTGTAAATAAATCGCTTGAAACTGGGATATTCCCAAGTATTTGGAAAGAATCTGTGATAATACCAATAGAAAAAGTGTGCAATACCCGTAAATGTGAAGAGTTTCGTCCAGTAAATATGCTCAGCTCAGATGAAAAAATATTAGAACGTATAGTGGCAAGTCAACTAATAAAGTACCTGGAAAACAATAAAATATTAGTAGAAGAACATTCCGGTTTTCGCGGTGGTCACTCCTGTGAAACAGCACTAATTTTTTTGATTTTCGATTGGAAAAAAGTTATTGATGAAGGAAATTCTGTGATAGTCATATTTTTGGACTTAAAAAGAGCTTTCGAGACAAAACTTTATGGTTACGGTATTCAAGGAAAAGAACTCGAGTGGTTTCGATCTTATCTTACGGGAAGAACGCAGAGAACTAAAGTAAACAATGAGTTTTCAAATGCCTCAGGAGTAGATTTAGGAGTACCTCAAGGATCAGTGTTGGGAGTTTTTCTTTTTCTTATATATATAAACGATCTTAAAAACGTACTCAAATACTGCAAAGTTATATTATTTGCGGATGATACCCTAATTTACATAAGTGGAAAAAATATTAATGAAATAAATGAACAATTAAATCTTGATCTTGTGAATTTAAGCGTTTTAGCCAAAAAAATAAACTTAAGATCAACGTGAGCAAAACGAAATGCATAAAGTTTAATTGCAGAAGTGATATCAGGGTTTCTTTGGAAAATGAACTTATTGAATGTGTTAGTAATTTTAAATACCTCGGTGTTGTGTTAGACAGCCAATTAAAATTTAGAGAGCACGCAGATTATGTTTGTAAAAAAATTGCAAAAAAGTGAACTATTTAAAAAGACTAAGAAACAATTGAAAATAACAATATCAGGGAAGAATTGAATGAAAGTGAGATAGTACATAATCTTAAAAAGCAAAATGTAATTTTTAGAGGTAAAGAATTGAATGTGAAGGCGGTTTGGAAAAACAGAAATACAAATACAAAATTAAACTCTTTTACTGCGGTAGTGGAACTGATCTGTGAAATTTTCAATGAAGTAATTAAAATCGGGTATGTGAGCTTAGGATGGAAAAAGTTCTCTGCAAGTGATGCGGTGTTTGTAAAGAGATGTTATAATTGCTTAGGTTTTAACCACTTTGCTAAGGATTGTCGCTTTAAGAAGGTGTGTTCCAAGTGTGGCGAAGAGCATGACGGTAACGACATAGACTGTCAGTCCAGTACCTTAAAATGCGTTAATTGTGTTCGTCATAATGTGGATCTTAATCTTGATTTAGAGACAAACCATCATGCATTCGATCAATGTTGTGAAGTGCATAAACGGAAACTTTCAATTGAGAAACGCCGTTGGCTGTAGCAAACAATAGACCACAGTTCATCAAGTTCGAACCTTTTTTATTATCTTAATATTCAAGGTCTTTTGTGTAATAAATAAGAACTCGAGTTACTTATTAAAAAACATAAACCTGAACTTATATTACTAAGTGAAACTCATATAACGAATGAAATTGAGGATTCGGAATTAAAAATTAGTAACTGTGTTCATACAGTTTGTGATTCGCATTCGCGTCATACGGGAGGTCTCATTATCTTCAAGTCAATAATTAGACAGTTTGTCTACACCAGTACCTTCTAGATTTAAGTTCCATTACTGTGATGAATATATGATCTGTGATATCAATAAGTGCAATAAAAAGAAAGACTTTGATGGATTAAGCTGCGATATAATTTACTAGTCGTAAGAGTTAATCGGACCTATCTTATTAAAAATTGTAAATAAATCGCTTGAAACTGGGATATTCCCAAGTATTTGGAAAGAATCTGTGATAATACCAATAGAAAAATTGTGCAATACCCGTAAATGTGAAGAGTTTCGTCCTGTAAATATGCTCAGCTCAGATGAAAAAATATTAGAACGTATAGTGGCAAGTCAACTAATAAAGTACCTGGAAAACAATAAAATATTAGTAGAAGAACATTCCGGTTTTCGCGGTGGTCACTCCTGTGAAACAGCACTAATTTTTTTGATTTTCGATTGGAAAAAAGTTATTGACGAAGGAAATTCTGTGATAGTCATATTATTGGACTTAAAAAGAGCTTTCGAGACAGTAGATAGAAATATACTTATAACAAAACTTTATGGTTACGGTATTCAAGGAAAAGAACTCGAGTGGTTTCGATCTTATCTTACGGGAAAGAGAACTAAAGTAAATAATGAGTTTTCAAATGCCTCAGGAGTAGATTTAGGAGTACCTCAAGGATCAGTGTTGGGAGTTTTTCTTTTTCTTATATATACAGGGTGAGTCATGAGCAATGCGACAAAATGCTAGGGCGTGTAGGTTGCGTTGGGACAAGAAAAAAATCGTATGGGAGGGGGGGGTCTATTCCCCTCCGTTTAGCCGGGAGGGGCAATTTTCGAAAAAACTGACTTAAAATGGGAAAAAAATTATTTAAAATCAACGGCTTTATTCACAATGCTGTGCGATACGTTTTTGAAAAGCCAATAACTTTTTCTTTCATTCTGTGTTTAAATAAATCTATTTTAAGAAATAGTTTTTGAAATATTAATTTTCAAAGTCAAAATTTTGAAAAAAAAAATTGAAAAAAAAATTTCAAATTCATTTTTTTCAATATTTTACGTAATTAAGTGCTAATTTTAATTTCAAAATTCAATGCTGTTATTAATTTTTAGTCAAAAACAGAAAACCGGATGCCAAAATGTATCTTAGTTTTTGAGAAAATAAGAAAAACTAGAAGTATTTTTTTCCAAGAAAAACACTTTTTTTTTTTGGTTTTCCAAATTTGACCAGCTGAGGTCAATTATTAATAAGGGAATTATTCCTTTTTTATTTTTCATTACGAACCATCCGATTTTAATCAAATAATAAAAAAAAACGAATTAACTTTTTACTTATTTTACTAGTTTTACTTTTAATTTTTTTTTATTTCTCAAAAACTAAGATACATTTTGACATCCGGTTTTCTGTTTTTGACTAAAAATTAATAACAGCATTGAATTTTGAAATTAAAATTAGCACTTAATTACGTAAAATTTTGAAAAAAATGAATTTGAAATTTTTTTTTCAATTTTTTTTTCAAAATTTTGATTTTGAAAATTAATATTTCAAAAACTATTTCTTAGAATAGATTTATTTAAACACAGAATGAAAGAAAAAGTTATTGGCTTTTCAAAAACGTATCGCACAGCATTGTGAATAAAGCCGTTGATTTTAAATAATTTTTTTCCCATTTTAAGTCAGTTTTTTCGAAAATTGCCCCTCCCGGCTAAACGGAGGGGAATAGACCCCCCCCTCCCATACGATTTTTTTCTTGTCTCAACGCAACCTACACGCCCTAGCATTTTGTCGCATTGCTCATGACTCACCCTGTATAAACGATCATAAAAACGTACTCAAATACTGCAAAGTTAAATTATTTGCGGATGATACCCTAATTTACAAAAGTGGAAAAAATATTAATGAAATAAATGAACAATTAAACCTTGATCTTGTGAATTTAAGCGTTTTAGCCAAAAAAATAAACTTAAGCTCAACGTGAGCAAAACGAAATGCATGAATTTTAATTGCAGAAGTGATATCAGGGTGTCTATGGAAAATGAACTTATTGAATGTGTTAGTAATTTTAAATACCTCGGTGTTGTGTTAGACAGCTAATTAAAATTTAGAGAGCACGCAGATTATGTTTGTAAGAAAATTGCAAAAAAGTGAACTATTTAAAAAGACTAAGAAACAATTAAAAATAACAATATCAGGGAAGAATTGAATGAAAGTGAGATAGTACATAATCTTAAAAAGCAAAATGTAATTTTAAGAGGTAAAGAATTGAATGTGAAGGCGGTTTGGAAAAACAGAAATACAAATACAAAATTAAACTCTTTTACTGCGGTAGTGGAACTGATCTGTGAAATTTTCAATGAAGTAATTAAAATCGGGTATGTGAGCTTAGGATGGAAAAAGTTCTCTGTAACTGATGCGGTGTTTGTTAAGAGATGTTATAATTGCTAAGGTTTTAACCACTTTGCTAAGGATTGTCGCTTTAAGAAGTTGTGTTCCAAGTGTGGCGAAGAGCATGACGGTAACGGCATAGACTGTCAGTCCAGTACCTTAAAATGCGTTAATTGTGTTCGTCATAATGTGGATCTTAATCTTGATTTAGAGACAAACCATCATGCATTCGATCAATGTTGTGAAGTGCATAAACGGAAACTTTCAATTGAGAAACGCCGTTGGCTGTAGCAAACAATAGACCACATTTCATCAAGTTCGAACCTTTTTTATTATCTTAATATTCAAGGTCTTTTGTGTAATAAATAAGAACTCGAGTTACTTATTAAAAAACATAAACCTGAACTTATATTACTAAGTGAAACTCATATAACGAATGAAATTGAGGATTCGGAATTAAAAATTAGTAACTGTGTTCATACAGTTTGTGATTCGCATTCGCGTCATACGGGAGGTCTCATTATCTTCAAGTCAATAATTAGACAGTTTGTCTACACCAGTACCTTCTAGATTTAAGTTCCATTACTGTGATGAATATATGATCTGTGATATCAATAAGTGCAATAAAAAGAAAGACTTTGATGGATTAAGCTGCGATATGATTTACTAGTCGTAAGAGTTAATCGGACCTATCTTATTAAAAATTGTAAATAAATCGCTTGAAACTGGGATATTCCCAAGTATTTGGAAAGAATCTGTGATAATACCAATAGAAAAATTGTGCAATACCCGTAAATGTGAAGAGTTTTGTCCAGTAAATATGCTCAGCTCAGATGAAAAAATATTAGAACGTTTAGTGGCAAGTCAACTAATAAAGTACCTGGAAAACAATAAAATATTAGTAGAAGAACATTCCGGTTTTCGCGGTGGTCACTCCTGTGAAACAGCACTAATTTTTTTGATTTTCGATTGGAAAAAAGTTATTGATGAAGGAAATTCTGTGATAGTCATATTATTGGACTTAAAAAGAGCTTTCGAGACAATAGATAGAAATATACTTATAACAAAACTTTATGGTTACGGTATTCAAGGAAAAGAACTCGAGTGGTTTCGATCTTATCTTACGGGAAAGAGAACTAAAGTAAATAATGAGTTTTCAAATGCCTCAGGAGTAGATTTAGGAGTACCTCAAGGATCAGTGTTGGGAGTTTTTCTTTTTCTTATATATATAAACGATCTTAAAAACGTACTCAAATACTGCAAAGTTAAATTATTTGCGGATGATACCCTAATTTACAAAAGTGGAAAAAATATTAATGAAATAAATGAACAATTAAACCTTGATCTTGTGAATTTAAGCGTTTTAGCCAAAAAAATAAACTTAAGCTCAACGTGAGCAAAACGAAATGCATGAAGTTTAATTGCAGAAGTGATATCAGGGTTTCTATGGAAAATGAACTTATTGAATGTGTTAGTAATTTTAAATACCTCGGTGTTGTGTTAAACAGCCAATTAAAATTTAGAGAGCACGCAGATTATGTTTGTAAAAAAATTGCAAAAAAGTGAACTATTTAAAAAGACTAAGAAACAATTAAAAATAACAATATCAGGGAAGAATTGAATGAAAGTGAGATAGTACATAATCTTAAAAAGCAAAATGTAATTTTTAGAGGTAAAGAATTGAATGTGAAGGCGGTTTGGAAAAACAGAAATACAAATACAAAATTAAACTCTTTTACTGAGGTAGTGGAACTGATCTGTGAAATTTTCAATGAAGTAATTAAAATCGGGTATGTGAGCTTAGGATGGAAAAAGTTCTCTGCAAGTGATGCGGTGTTTGTAAAGAGATGTTATAATTGCTTAGGTTTTAACCACTTTGCTAAGGATTGTCGCTTTAAGAAGGTGTGTTCCAAGTGTGGCGAAGAGCATGACGGTAACGACATAGACTGTCAGTCCAGTACCTTAAAATGCGTTAATTGTGTTCGTCATAATGTGGATCTTAATCTTGATTTAGAGACAAACCATCATGCATTCGATCAATGTTGTGAAGTGCATAAACGGAAACTTTCAATTGAGAAACGCCGTTGGCTGTAGCAAACAATAGACCACATTTCATCAAGTTCGAACCTTTTTTATTATCTTAATATTCAAGGTCTTTTGTGTAATAAATAAGAACTCGAGTTACTTATTAAAAAACATAAACCTGAACTTATATTACTAAGTGAAACTCATATAACGAATGAAATTGAGGATTCGGAATTAAAAATTAGTAACTGTGTTCATACAGTTTGTGATTCGCATTCGCGTCATACGGGAGGTCTCATTATCTTCAAGTCAATAATTAGACAGTTTGTCTACACCAGTACCTTCTAGATTTAAGTTCCATTACTGTGATGAATATATGATCTGTGATATCAATAAGTGCAATAAAAAGAAAGACTTTGATGGATTAAGCTGCGATATGATTTACTAGTCGTAAGAGTTAATCGGACCTATCTTATTAAAAATTGTAAATAAATCGCTTGAAACTGGGATATTCCCAAGTATTTGGAAAGAATCTGTGATAATACCAATAGAAAAATTGTGCAATACCCGTAAATGTGAAGAGTTTTGTCCAGTAAATATGCTCAGCTCAGATGAAAAAATATTAGAACGTTTAGTGGCAAGTCAACTAATAAAGTACCTGGAAAACAATAAAATATTAGTAGAAGAACATTCCGGTTTTCGCGGTGGTCACTCCTGTGAAACAGCACTAATTTTTTTGATTTTCGATTGGAAAAAAGTTATTGATGAAGGAAATTCTGTGATAGTCATATTATTGGACTTAAAAAGAGCTTTCGAGACAATAGATAGAAATATACTTATAACAAAACTTTATGGTTACGGTATTCAAGGAAAAGAACTCGAGTGGTTTCGATCTTATCTTACGGGAAAGAGAACTAAAGTAAATAATGAGTTTTCAAATGCCTCAGGAGTAGATTTAGGAGTACCTCAAGGATCAGTGTTGGGAGTTTTTCTTTTTCTTATATATATAAACGATCTTAAAAACGTACTCAAATACTGCAAAGTTAAATTATTTGCGGATGATACCCTAATTTACAAAAGTGGAAAAAATATTAATGAAATAAATGAACAATTAAACCTTGATCTTGTGAATTTAAGCGTTTTAGCCAAAAAAATAAACTTAAGCTCAACGTGAGCAAAACGAAATGCATGAAGTTTAATTGCAGAAGTGATATCAGGGTTTCTATGGAAAATGAACTTATTGAATGTGTTAGTAATTTTAAATACCTCGGTGTTGTGTTAGACAGCCAATTAAAATTTAGAGAGCACGCAGATTATGTTTGTAAAAAAATTGCGAAAAAAAACTATTTAAAAAGACTAAGAAACGTTGTAAATATGAAAATTGCATTGCTTTTATAAAATTCGATAGTTTTACCGCATTTCACATATTGTGCAACATTATTATATTATAAAGGACAGATTTCAAATTCTGCAAAATAAAGCTATGCGAATGATTCTCAAATGCAGTATTTATACATCAATACAGTTTATGGTGCAAGCATTAAATTGGATGACAATTAGACAGTTCTTGACCATCAACGCAATGGTGTTTATCTTCCAAATTCGTGAAAACTTGCTACCTGGATACTTGAGAGAAAATCTAGTAACTGTCGCAGATGTCCAGCCATACAATTTAAGGAGGGGTAACAATTTCAGACCTGAAAGATTCAACAGAACCAGCTCGCAGAATTTACTTTTATACAGAGGTCTTTTATTTTTTAACAGTCTGCCTGAAGAAATAAAGATTGAACATCGTATTTACACTTTTAAACGAAAACTGTATATTTTTATTATAAACAATGTATAAAATGATTTAAAGATTTAATTTAAAAATTATTAATATTATATTTATTCAATGTAGCCGTCATGAATTGTAAATTTCTTCTGGTTTTTTATAAAACAAATATTAATTGTAAAAGTTTTTTTAAAACTAATAAATAGATAATACTACTACTACTAAGGAGTCGGTCAAGGAGTTTGGCGAAAGGGTTTACACGACCCTAAACAATTTAAACTCCGCCACCTTCAACACTACCCGAGATGAGACGGTCAGGGAATTCTTGGTGGAAGAAAACCGCCGGTTAGCGATCCAAGTGTTCGAGGATGGTATGAAAAATGACCAAATTAGGCTTATAGCCAAAACTTTTGGGGGAGCTGTCCTGAAAAAGGTCATAGCTCATGCAGAAGGACATGCTGCACGCATAGACCACTACCCAAAATCTCAACCATTCCAAAAAAAATTTCCTTCGCCCCAAAGATCCCAGCAGGCTACCATTTATTGCCAATCGTGCGGTAAGCCCTCACACGTGTTACCGCGATATGGCAACATTTAAAGGGTAGGCCTCCAATAAAGAAAAAAACGCAATTCCTCACTTTCTGCAAGAAGAGGAACCAAACTGAAGCAACTTCTAGGTTGCGTCTATCCAACTCCAGGCCTCAACAAAATCCTTTCAGGGATGGCGGCCCCACTCCTAGTTTTAGTGGAAACCACATACCTGCATACACCTCAAAACAGAATGACAGCCATGGAGTGAGATATGCGAATATTAATGAATCGGGAAACGATTCATTAATATTCTCATATATATTATCCGGCAATTCCTCTCGAATGACTGCAACAGCCGGAGTGTACCATCCCAAAACTGAATTTCAGATTCGTTTTTTCCCAAGTTTAAGAAACCAACGATACGATTGAAATTCAGCCCTTCGGATAATCAATTTACTACGTTCCTTATAGATACGGGTGCCGATGTTAGCTTGGTTAAAAACATATATAACCAAAATAAAAACAACAACGTTAATCTAATTAAAAGAGTATTTGACCAAGTTGGAGTTGTAACTTTATTTATGAAAATGAAAATAGAACGGACGTAGTTTATAAAATTAATTGTATGGGCAAAGAGGAAGAAAATTGTGACCTCTGCTATGTTGGCACAACCAAACAGCTCTTGCAACAAAGAATGGCGAACCACAAATCGGATATTAAATCGAAAAGTTTCGGGAAGACAGCACTGGCGAGTCATTGTGTTGCAACCAACATCAACCAAATTTCGATGAAGAATAAATTTTGCAAACGGAGCGACATGTGTCCAAAAGGTATACGTTGGAAACACTTCACATCTTAAAAAAACGACAACAACATGAATAGGAAACAGGACACACAAAACATGTCTGCCATTTATTGTTCTCTTGTGTCTGCACGTCAACTTTAAATTTTGAATTTTTCCGTTAAAATCTAATTAATCACCAGTAGACATTAGTTGACTGATCTTCATTAGAAGAAGTGCTTAAATTTCAATAGTTTGTTTTTAATTTTTACTTTTAATTTTGCTTTAAGATTTCTTTGTGTTTTCCAAGTTAAACAAGTTCAAATTTCTTTTTAAATTATTTTTTATTAACTTAAAGTAAGTCAATAACATTTTGCTTTTTATACCTTTACTAATTACTGTGTTTATAAATATGTTTCTTCGTAATAATAAAGATCTCCTCAGGAAGACAGCAATCCCTGTCGAAACGTCGGAGTAATTTTGTTTCATTGCTTATAAAAAGTGACCTTAACAGCCGAAGAGAAACTAGATTCTTCAACAAATAAAGATAACGTTAATCTCTACATAACTACCATAGCCATGGAATCACTAAAAACCCTTGGTTTGGTGTATGGTACTTTACAGTTCCAGACAACTGAACATACCTTTTTGTTAGAGCACCCTTTCCATTTGTTAAATAACCAAATTCATTTCCCTTATGACGGTATAATCGGGAATGATTTCTTATCCAAGTTTAAGTGTGTGGTAAATTACAAAACAAACACTCTAGAAATTAATTTAAAAAAGTCAAACGGAGAAAAGTAAATCATTCTGTACGGCATACGAAGCAAATTCAAGCAACCTTGAAAACTTTGAACTTCGATGCACCGACACAGATCTTCCTCTTGATGAATCAAATTACAATTTTAAAATTTCAAAAAATACAAAATTTAATAAAACTTTAGATGACAGTAAAACCAATTAAAAAGACAATGTAAAAAAAACTTGGTAGTCGACAAAACAAAAAAAAATTAAAACGTAAGCCAAAAAGAGCAATTCACCGAGAAGTTGATGAAAGAAGAGACTAAGACAAATAAAGGTAAGGTACATGGGCAGAAAAGTTGAATCCAACAAATCGAGGTGTATCTAAAGGAAAGCTTCCTATATATAGAGTACCTGGGGAAGTAGCTCTTCCAATACCAGAATGTATTGTTGATGGAGCAGTCCAGAATATCTTAAAAACCAAACAAAATTTTGTTGACCAGATTAACATACCTGGTACCACGAAGTACCCTGTTTACCGCTTTTAATGATGCAAATGACGTCGTCATTCGGAAGAAACAGGTTTCATCTGGGGTCTTTTTGGCCTCTTCCATCTAAATTTAGAGTGAGACAATTTAGACGATTTTAATTTTCTTTTAACAGATCCCGAGAACGCTCCGGCATATATAGGTTTTAAGAATCTCGAAAAATTAAGGAACATAAGCCACTTTAACAAAAAAGAACAGTTTTCTATAGTTCAGATATGTCGTGAGTTCAATGATTTGGTTTATTTACCTGGAGATAAGCTCACTTGTACCAATGCAGCCACACATCAGATAATAATTGAAGTAGGTAAACCTCCTATCTATGTTACACCCTATAGACTGCCAGAAACGAGTAGACCTGGAGCCCAACTATGTAACTCGATTCTACTTTTGATTCAATTTGCAAATCATTTGCGATTCTACTTTCAACTGGCACTATGTATGAAATGAGAATCGAATAAAATAAGTCCCAAAAATATTCCACAATATTTCCGATTTTCGATCGAGTCTCGCATTCTATTTGACAGGTTAATTGAAAAAGGAAACAATAAACATTTTTTTTTTTTGTGAAACATTTTAAATTAAATCAATTTTTTGAAAGAAAATATTAATTTATCATCTTGAATACTTTGGATGTTGAGTTTTATCAGATTCTTTTCCAATGGGAAACAAATTGGAACAAGAAAATATGCTATACCTATAAATGCAATGCATTGTACATAACATGGAGGTAGGTATAATTTTGCTCATCGCAAAAAGAATTATTAAAAATGCAAGTATAATAAAACGAATACAGAGTGAAATTTTTTATGTTCAGTTTTGCAATAAAAATAGCGCCTTTAGAAGATGAATGAAGATGATGAGAATTATGTGTTGATTCTTTATTTTTTTTTTTTTGTAAAAATCGGTGGGTTTCGTCATTGTGTTGGATTTTCGGTAAAGATTTTAAGGGGTTTTAATTTAAGTACAATTTTCATTCCTGTTAAAAGAGTGGAATCGTGGCATCGCCATGAATTGAAATAATACGGTTGTCTATAGTTATAAACTCCATTTTATACTTGAAAAAAAAAAAAATAATGAGGTAGGTATGTACTTAAAATATCCTAAAATATCACCTTGCCGTTAAAGCTTTAAAATAAAAATAATATGAATTCGAAATACCAAATAAATGTTTACTAACCTGAGTTTCAATGAAGTATAGTATCAATTTGCCGTAAAGCTTTAATCTTTAAAATGTTACAGCTTTAAAATAAAAATAAAACTTAGAAAATGGTTTACTAACCCGAGTTCAAAAAATTATTTTAACACAGTCACAATTCCTTTTAAGTTAAGTAAGTAAGTTATTCACTAAAATAAAAACTTTTCCACTTTTTCACCAAAACTTAGATCTCTACTTTAGTTTTCACAAAAACTTTGATTAACATATTTCTGCACAATGTTTTGTGTTCAATGCTAGAGAAAAATAATTCAGTATGTCAACCACCAATGGTAAAAAGACTTTAAGTTTTCTTTTCATGAGGTTCGTTTTTTTACCGGTTCAAAGCTCATTCTATTCTTGTCTCTACTTATCCATTTCCAGAACCCAAAATTGATTTCAGATAAGTTTTAATAGTATAGATGCCGCTGTAATTGAGTTGGAGAAAAATATTCGTCTGTTAATACTTGGTCGTACTGCTATGGGCAGAATCAAAGATGAGTTTAAGTATTTTTCTGTGTTGGTGTCACCAAATATTTAATATTTTATGCCCAATTTTTTCGAGTTGCGGAAGTGCAACTTTGGTGTCGTTTTTAGCCAAATTGTGGACATTTGTCCAGAAATTTAATTTTCGTGACCTAGTTTGACATTTCCTCTATCTAACAGCTTGTATACCGTGTAAGTCGGTTCAGTGATTGCTGAAATACAGACGGATTAAGATTGGACCTTAAAAATGCTTAAATTCCGCAGATTTTTTTTATTTTAAATTTAACCTTTCCGGTTCGGATTTCCAGTAAATTTAATTTGTTTTGGTGCTTGTCCCTGATAAGCATATTTTTCTTTAAACCATTAGCAACGCCATCTCTACATAATCATTTTCCAAACTAAAAATAAGTTAAAAGTGAACATAGCCGTTTTTGTAATCGGTAATTTTAAAGCTCATTTCGATACTTGCCCTTACGCTCTACTTATCCATGTTCAGTATCCAAAAACATTGAACCAAATAGCTTTTCCCAACAATAATGAACCAAAAACATAGAACCAAAAAGCTTTCCCCAACAATAACGAACCATACTGGCTTTTATTATAGAGAGGATTTTTGGGATTTGTAGGATATTACCGCAGATTTATTTCACAGTTTGCCCTAAAAGCTAAACTATTAAATAACTTGTTAAAAATGAACGAAGATTTCCAATGGGATGCTTTATGTGAAGAAGCTTTTGTCATTTGAAAAAATTAATTAATTTCTTCAAAAATACTAATATATCCAAATTTCGAGGAAAAATTCCTTATATCTACCGACGCCAGCGATTTTGCAATAGGAGCTGTGTTATCCCAAGGTAAAATAGGCCAAGAAAAGTTAAACAACGTTCAATTTGTAGTTTAAGTTCATTGAAAGTATTCTGCCCTTTAATTTTCAGATCAGCTTCTGAAACCACTCTCCGAGTGACATTTTTTAGAAAATATTTCTTACTAAATTTTTTATATTTTTAAATGTAATGAATTTGTGAAAAGATTTTAAAGATTAGTGACGAGGAAAACTTTTACACTGACAAATCTGACAATATTGTCAGACCTGAAAACCGTCTGCACTTAGCTTAACCTGCTCTGCACAAATCTTTGATTCTAATCCTCTAAGTGGGTGCAGAGCGGGCAATGATAACTGAAGTTGTTTTGTGCGATTTTGGCAATAACAGGTGGTTAGCTAAGGTCAGGTTGAATCGGTGAGGAGTTCTTCTACTCTATAATAGTTCAACTCTTCAGAAATGCAATCTGACCATTGCTACGTTCTTAGAACACAATCCGTGCCGAAGAAATGGAAGGCTGGGGGAAAAGCCAGTCATAAACAAGCTCTTTCGGGTGCCCAGTTACAAGGCCCGAAATATTCTTTACTTTACCCCGGTATATCGGCTATGCCGGGGCTGACCTTCTTCCCGTACTACTCGTGGGACCAAAATTGATATTTTGGAACCCAAAACCCCCGACGCTGACATGACGAACGATTACAGACACCAACATCAACAACAAAAACAACAACCAGACGTTGATATGACAGACAATAACGAACTTGACAGCGCGTCAGAAGACGAGCTGCTTTGCCTCTAGCCAGGGCCTGTATAACGTATTACGGTAATCGTTGAAAAACTCTCGTTTTCGTTCAAATGCGACTACGGAAGACGATTATCGTTTAAGTTTCAACGAAACTCGTTTCTTCTTAGGAGTGCTATTTGGCTGTCGTCTAGCCTTCGTTCTTGTTGTTGTCAATTTTTTTTGTGTTGTGTTTATATGTCTGCCGGTTATGTACCATTTGGGAACAAAACGTGAATCCGAACGAACAAAAATAATAAAAGAACATTTTATTAACAATATTGAAAAAACAACCATAATAAACGCACTTGCACTTGCAAAGTCCGGAATTGCAAAAAACACTATTTGGTTTTTATATACACATTCTCCATGCTCTTCTCGTTGAAATATTTGTTACGAATTCTCCGTCTTCGCCCCTTGGAACAATGTTTTCTATCCGAAAAGAAGTAGTTAATAATAAACATTTCAATATTTTTTAAGATAATATACGGCACTTCTTTAATTTTATACTGAAGTCTTTATTTATTTCGATAAATTTTTGACATCTACATTACTAACAACTAACACCAGCACTAAGTGATGAGCCAGTGGAACACATATAATGTGTTGGCAAATCTTGGTTCATAAGCTGAAGCTTGCTCTAAGCTCCTTATGAACAGGATCTGATAGTGTAAAAAAAAAAAAAAACATCTATTCACCGACGTGAAGTTAGATGTGCTTTTAAAAAAATAGTATTTCTTCTTTTTATCTGGCAACATTTTCGTGGATCCATTTGCGTTTTATGTAATCGTTGCAACTATCGTATCCTTGACCATTGTATATACATTTCAATAGTATTTTCATGCTGAATAATCACCGCCTGGCGATCTTAAGAAACTTGTGAATAACACATTTTTAGGTTCGTGCATTTACTAGTTGTCTATTCTGATACCCTGACAACAGTCGTAAGCATAAATGATTTTGTTTTGTTTACGACTCCTGTCAAGGAAATATGGATCTTAGCCAATAAAATACATTAAATACTGTTAATTTGTTTTGTTGACGACTATTGTTAGGGCTACAAAATAGACACTAGTAAATGAAAGAACCTCCAAATGTGCGGTTCACAAGTTTCTTTAGATGGCGCTGCTCCATAATAAAAATTTATATACAAAGCCTTGACTATCGTTATTTTTGCCGTTCGTTTCGTAATACGTAATACGGGCCCAGGAGACAATTATCAACGTCTTTATCGAAGGTAGTACTGCTAGTAGTAGTACTCTATCGTCACCAAAACCTTCGGTTAGCACTCAGAGCCCCAGCGGTGGCCAGACAAAAATACGTAGTTCCCATCGCAAGATTCGCAAGGCCCAGTTTAACAGTGTTGTGTTTGTTTTGAAACAAAAATCGAAAAGAAAAGAAACGCAGGAACTAAGCGGACGCGATCGTGAGGACAGGGAGATGTTCTCGAAAATATTTTTAAATACAAATACACAAAACTCGCTCATATATAAAGGTTTGAAACCATACAACAGCTTAGAAAATGATATTGAAAATCAAAACAACACTAATGTATATAAAAGAAAAGTAATAGTATGTTAAATCTAAATATTAGCCGAAATAATCAATTATGTAAAAATAACTTATTGTAAATGTAAATAGTTTAATCAAACTAAATAAATAATCTAAATCTAAAAGTTCAGGACTAAAACAAGTTCTTGGAGGCCGCTACTCTTCAGGGGAAAGAGCAAGTTGCAAAGCGCAACAGGTCTTAGGATGAGAATACTCGGCCCAGGAAAAAAAAGGCTCTTCCAGTTCTTGCCAAAAATAAAAATAGCACTCTTCCATCCACATCCGGCAGGCAGCCAGTGGCGAAAACTTTGAGGGAGATCGTCAGGGACGACCTTCAAGTTGCTAAAACTAAACTAATTTAAAAAATTAAAAATTATATAAAATTCAGTGTTCTGTTTTCATTTGTTTTTATATAATGCCTCAGTAAACGACACGTCTCGGAAGTAAATATAGAAACACCAACACTAAAACAGCACCTCTTAAGCTAGTGTGTATAAGTGTACATATCAATGTGATTATTTCTCTATATATATCTTTTATGGTACATGTACTTTTGTTTAATAGTTGAGGTTCTACTGTCAGTGGTAATTTTTTGTTTAACGATTGTTTTAATATTTTTTTGTTTGCTGGCGAAGCCTATATTTTCTTCTTTTTGTGAGTCTGCAGGGTGCAGTACTGTTTTATTAGTTTTAGTTAAGTTTATTTTACTTATTTATGAATTGCTTACACTGTAAGATATAATATCTTATTTTTAGTGAAGCTTTATAAGTTCTATATATTCTATATATACATATAACACCTAAACTAAACATGTACTATTATTGCTATCACAATGAACTTATATAATAATAAAGTCAGTCTCATATTCTCTCTCATACTAAACGGTTGTCTTATTTCATAGTCATCACATGGTGTCAGAATAGCGGGCTCAATAAAAAAAAAAAAAAAAAAAAAAAAATATTCTATTTCGGTTTATTTTCTAATTTCCTTAAGTTTTAAAATTTACAAGCAACTAAAATGCCAGGTACGGGTACGGAGCAAAATGGCTCATCATTTGTAAAGCCACCAAAATCATTAGTTATAACGAACGGCAACATGGCCTTATCGTGGAAACATTGGCTTCAACAATATAAATGGTTTTCCATAGCTGCTGATATGGACAGCAGATCTGCAGAAGTCCAAGTGGCGACTTTCATGTCATCAATAGGACCTGACGCTGCAAACATCTATAATGCTTTCACATTATCAGATGCGGATCGCAAGAATCTGTCTGAAATTCAAAAAAAAATTGAAGAATACTTTGCTCCAAAAGTAAATGTAACCTTTGAGCGATATACATTCAACATGATGATGCAAAATAAAGGTGAGTCTTTCGACGAATTTCTCACCAAGATTACAAATCAATGCAAAAAAATGTGACTTTGGAACATTGGAAGATAATCTTGTAAGAGACAAAATTGTTGTTGGTGTAATGAGTGATGCAGTTCGCGAAAAGTTACTAGCTGAAGAAAATCTTGAACTTGCCAGAACAATAAAAATATGTAGAGCAAGCGAGGCAGCAACACTACAGTTAAAAGAATTACATAAATCCAATGAAGTAAATGCAATAACAAAATACAAACAAAATGCACACTCCACACAGTCAATCAAAAATTATAACAAAGACTACCAAAATTTCAAAGTAAATAAGCAACACCACAACAATTCCCACAGACAACAAAACACAACGACCACCACATGCCACCGCTGCGGAAAAAGCCATGCAAGAAATAACTGTCCAGCGTATCGTCATCGATGTTCAACTTGTCATAGAAAAGGGCATTTCTCAGAAATGTGTAACAGAAAGAAAAAAGTACATGCATTAAATGACGATGATGACTACGAATATTATAAATCAGACACGAGTGAAACAGATTCCGACGGTTTACTTGTTCTAACAGTCGAAACAAATAAAGACACAAACAACAACTGGTATGAAGAAATTAAAATAAATAACAAAACAGTTACAATGAAACTAGACACTGGGGCGCAGTGTAATGTACTGCCCAAATCAATTGCAAATAAATTAAAAACTGAACTACAAACTGCCGCGACCAAAAAATTAATAGCTTTTGGCGATAGTCAAATTGATGTGTGCGGGGAGATAAATGCTCAATGTGTAGTGCGTAATAAAAAAGCAATCATTAATTTCAAAGTCGTAGACTATCCGGTTGCGCCTATATTAGGTAAAAAAGCGTGCGAAAAACTTAAATTAATTGTTCGTGTCGAAGAACTAAAAATCAATGATAATATATTCTCGGGTCTCGGCTGCGTTAAAGACTACGAGTACGATATCGATTTAGTTGAAAATCCGCGTTTTGAAATTTACGCCGCCCGAAAAATACCTCACTCCATTCGTGATGAAGTAAAGTCTGAAATCGACAAAATGCTCGAGATGGGTGTGTTGGAAAAAACGTCTGGCATCACACCTGCAGTATCACCAATGGTTATCGTAAATAAAAACAATAAAATAAGGATTTGTATCGATCCATCTGAGGTAAATAAAAATTTAATTAGACGTTATCATCCATTAAAAACAATCGAAGAGATTGTGGCCAACATCAAAGGGTCGCAGTATTTTACACTTCTTGATTGCAAGAAAGGCTTCTGGCAAATCAAAGTGACTCCTCGCACGTCAAAAATACTAACCATGGCAACTCCCTGGGGCCGCGTCTCGTACAAACGATTACCTTTCGGTGTAGCTTCGGCTTCGGAAGTCTACCAAAGCTATATGTCAAATTTATTGGACGGAATTGAAAACACTGAAGTCTCTATCGATGACATTTTAATTCACGGTAAAACAATAACCCAACTAGAAAAGACAACGCAACAAGTACTAAACAAAATTCAACAAAGCGGCCTAAAACTAAATAAAGAAAAATGTGTATTTAACACAGCAAACATAAAATTTCTCGGACATATACTTACAAATAAAGGTGTGCAAGCAGATCCAGACAAGGTGAGTGCAATTAAGTCTTTAAAAGCACCACAAAACAAAGTTGAATTGCAAAGACTCCTTGGCATGGCCACGTATCTGAGTAAGTTTATTCATAACTTTTCCGATGTAACTAATAGTTTACGATCCTTACTAAAGAAAAATGTTTCTTGGGAATGGACAGAAAACCACAACAGTGCTTTTGAGCGCTTAAAATCAATCTTTTCAAGTACTCCCGTATTGAAATTTTATGATCCAAATGAAGATGTCAAATTACAAGTAGATGCCAGTAATTCATGCATTGGAGCAGTTTTACTACAAGGTGACCAACCGGTCGCCTATGCCTCAAAAGCATTGTCCACATCCCAAATCGCATACCCTCAAATACAAAAAGAAGCCACAGCGATACTATTTGGTTGTGAGAAGTTTCGTGAGTATATAGTTGGAAAACGTTTGACGGTAGAAACCGATCAAAAACCTCTAGAGATTATTTTTAAAAAACCTATACAATCTGCTCCAAATAGACTTCAAAAAATAATGTTTCAACTAACACAATATAATCCACAGGTCACATACAGGAAAGGCAAAGAAATCGCCTTAGCCGATATTCTCAGCAGAGATTGTATAAATCCGTCTGAAAAGGAAACCAACGATCGAACTGAAATATACTCATTTCACACAGGGTCAGATGAAACAATGAAAAGTTTTGCTGATGAAACAGCAACTGACTCCGAACTTCAACAACTCATCAGTATTTGTCAACAGGGTTGGTCGAATGCCATTCACAAAGTATCACCTGAACTTCGCAAATATTGGACATTTCGTGAAGAGATCGTCTATGAAAATATGGTTTTATTTAAAGGCACGAAACTTATAGTACCTTCATCACTTCAACGCGAAATGTTAAAGAAAATTCATGACGGACATTTTGGAATCCAGAGATGCCTGCATCGAGCACGAGAGTTGATGTTCTGGGTCGGAATGACGAACGACATAACCGAATACGTCAAATCTTGTGGTATTTGCCAAAGTTATCAAGCATCCAAAACCAAAGAACCCTTAATTTTAAAAAATATTCCTACACTTCCTTGGGAAATTGTAGCAGTAGACTTGTTTTATTTTAATAATAAAGAATATCTTCTTATTATCGACAGCTACTCGGGATTCTTCGATTTTGTCTCGCTATCAAATTCTTCATCCGGCAAGGTCATACAACATTTGAAGAAAATCTTTGCAACCCATGGAATTCCTGTGATCTTAGAGAGCGACAACGGACCACAGTTTTCTTCAATCGAGTTCCGCAGATTCGTCAAAAGTTGGAACATAACTCATCAAACGTCAAGTCCCAAATTTGCGCAATCGAATGGCCTCGCAGAACGTTACGTTCAAGCAGCAAAAGGAATTCTAAAAAAGTGTGCCAAAGATGATTCAGATATTTACATCGCGCTTCTTAACTACAGAAATACGTCTAGAAACAACGAACTGATGTCCCCGAACCAACGCTTGATGAGTCGCTCTACTAGGACACTTTTGCCAATACACAATGATCTACTTAAACCAAAAGTTATTCCTAACGTGCATCAAAACTTAGTAAAGGTAAGAAACGACATCAAAAAGTTTTCTGACAGAAAATCCAAATCATCGCCAGAAATGTTACAAGGTGATAAAGTTCGTATGCAAGTAAACAAAAGAGAATGGGTTTCTGGTGAAATAACCAAAGCTGCTAATTCACCTCGCTCATTTTTTGTTCAATCTGACGATGGAAGGACCTTTCGCAGGAACACAATTCACATTCACCCGACGACAGCAACAATTCCATATCACAAAGAAGTAGTGACTTCTCCATCACCATCTACAGCAACTTCATCATCTGAAGCAACAACAAACGGAGAAAACTACGATATACAAAAGCAATCAACATCAGCTTTAACAAAACCATTGTCGAATTTAGTTGTTACTAAATATGGAAGAGTTGTTAAACCAGTCGATCGCTATAAGCCAACTTAAATTTTGCTTAGTATATTTATTTATATTAAAGTAATAAGTTTAATTTCCTATAATTAATAAAATCATAAAAAATGTTTTCAACAAAAATGAATTCTTAAGTTAAAAATTAGATTTTTGATTATATAATTTAAATAAATTTATTATTACTACCTTACATTCAAATGAATTTTTGTAAGTCAAAAAAAAAAAAAAAAAAAAAAGGGAGGATGTCATGTATTCTATATATACATATAACACCTAAACTAAACATGTACTATTATTGCTATCACAATGAACTTATATAATAATAAAGTCAGTCTCATATTCTCTCTCATACTAAACGGTTGTCTTATTTCATAGTCATCACAAGCCAAAGCTAATAAAAAAATTACAATAATATTATGGCAAGTTTACAATTTATAATTGTTTTAAAAGAAAAAAAAAATTAAACTATATCTACTATACATTCATAAAGTGTAATTTAAGATTCTGTTTCAATAATACTGTGCTATTTACACTTCTAACTTCTCGCGGTAGTGTATTCTAAAGACAAGAATCTGGCGTTGAGAGGTAAGACAACCAAAACGGGGATTCACTAGAATGCCAGACCTATTTGAATTGAAAAAGTTATTTTTTTGAAGAGATCCGCAGGTTTGTGTTTTAAAAGTATATCCGAAGATTAAATGGTTCGAAGATTAAGCAGATTTTAAAAAGACATTCTTGATAGTGATGTGCTTGTTGTGATATGCTGTCAAATCGTCGTAGTCCATGAATATAACGTATTGCACTATTGAATGCAATAGAGATCTTTCTTTTACTCTCATAATCAAGTTTGCAGAATATTTCGCAGCCGTAGGTAACCAAAGTAACCTTAATTTTTCGCTCATTCCACATATTCGATAGGGGAGCCGTTTAACAAAAGAGATGGGAAATAAGATACATATATTTTTTTCTTCGACACCACTATGCATTTTGATTTTTTAGGGTTGAGTATTAATCTTTTTGGTGTGACCAGCGTTCAATTTCTAACAAATCTCAATTATTCAGGTAGCAAAGTGTTCAAATAATCCCAAAGGACAGCTAAGGTAAAGCTGGGCATCATTTGCATAAAGTCGAATTGAGCTATGTTTAATAATTAATGGAAGCTCATTAACAAAGAGGGAAAATAACAAAGGCCCAAGTATGGATCCCTGTGGAACACCACTTTTGTTTGATAAAAAATTGGAGAGGACTTTTTTAAGTTAAAAATAAGAGCAAATTAAATTAGTTGCATAAGGAGAAAAGTTGAACCATTGGAAAAGCTTTTTGCAAAGTGTGGAATGATTCAACATATTGAATGCTTTCGAGAAGTCAAGGAGTATCAAAAACGTTACGTAATCCTTGTCAATAGATTTCCTGAAGTCCTCTGAAACGCTTATTAAAGCGGTAATGCAACTGTTTTTGTTACGAAAACCAGATTGTTTTGATGTTATTAGATTTTCACGCTCAAGGAACGTACTCATTTGCTTTTGAATTGTTTTTTCAAACACCTTCGATAGAAATTTAAGTCTGCATTTAATCCCTTCTCTCACATAAATACCGACACCTCCACCTCTACAGCGTACCCTATTTGAATGAAATATCTTAAAACCCCCAAGCGAACACAACTGATCATTTTGTTCATCGGTAAGCCAAGTTTCAGATATACAAACAACGTCCACCTCAGATTCTTCAAATACAAAACGAAATTCATCCATCTTAGCCAGCAAACTTTGTGCGTTTATGTGACACAACCGAAGGCCAGTCTCTTGATGACCCAACACCCATACCATGGTGCGTAAGCTAAAATCAACCAATGTAAGAATTGATAAAAAAATAAAAAATAAAAAGAATAATAAGCACAGACAGAAAAAGGCTAAAAAAATAGTATTATAAACAAACAAAATTAAATTTATCTAATTGAAAAGTTAATTAAAAAAAAAAAGAAGAATGAAAAATAAAAAACAATTTGATATATAATTTTAAAAGAAAGTGAAAATTAAATCTTAAAAACTATAATTAAAAAGAAAAGAAAATTAGTTTAGTTTATTTTATTTCGTTAAAAAGCTAACACTGTAAGATATAATCTTATAAGCTAGTGAAAGTTTATGTATTAACATTGTTCAACAGAAAACAAAAAATTTATAATGAAAAAGAATCATATTGATTTGATAAGAAGTTAATCATAAATTTATGTACAAAATTAAGAAACAAAAATTAAATAAAACAAGTATAATTGAATAAGAAAAATATAGTAAATAAAGTTTAAGGAAAAAGAAGAAAAAGAAGAATGGAGAAAATAATTTGAAGATTAAATTTTATTTTGTATTTTTTTTTTTTTTTTTTTTGAAGAAGTTAGTTGCTTTGATTGTGGAAAAAAACCTTTAGACTACTCTGAAACTGTTCCATGTTGCTTAGCTCTCGCAGATTCGATGGTAGTGAATTCCAAAGGCGTACTGCAGCAATAAAAAACTGTCTCTCAGATGTTAGACAAGAGAACCGCGGAAGTATTACACAATTTGTTCTATTTGATGCTGGGAACCGAATTTTTTCGAATAGATAAGTTGGTTGACGTATTCTTATAATATTAAAAAACAGTTTTAGTGTTCGAAACTTAATGAAATTTTCAAAGGACATACTTAAAAGATTGTAAGACAGATGCGAGACATGATCATACCTTCGTAGCCCGTAAATGTACCGAATGGTGCTGTTAAACGCTACTTTTAATTTGGCCTTACTAGCAGAATCACAATTATAAAATATATCACAGCCGTATGTGAGAACTGGGATAATCAAGGCCTTGGCAAGAAGGATCCTTGAATTGAGTGGGGTAAACTGCTGGACAGTCCACAGATTTCTAAGGGCTCTATAGGCTTTCCCAACAATTGAATTTATGTGATTATTCCATGTCAGAGTTCTATTAAAGACAATGCCAAGATTTTTCGATGTGTTAGCAAATTCTAGAGGGCACTAGTTTAGCAGTATCGGAGGAAAATAAGATAAATCTAACATTTTTTTTGAGATAACTAAGCACTTACACTTGTTTGGATTCAGAGTAAGACCATTACTTTCTGCCCAATTGAAAATCCGCTCAAGATCATCATTAATTAAGGAGACACAGTTTTATATAAGTCCCAGGGGGCAACTTTTGTAAATCTGGATATCGTCAGCGTAGAAGTGTTTAGAAGCTTCAAGGATTATTGAAGATATTTCATTGATGTACAGAGAAAACAAAAGTGGTGCCAAAATTGAACCTTGGGGGACACCTCGTATTATTGGAAGAAACTCTGACAATCGATTATCGACACATACGGCTTGCTTTCTATCACCAAGGTAAGACGAAATCAGTTTTACCGCTTCTGGAGAAACACCAAACTTATAACGCAACTTATTTAAGAGCAAAGAGTGGTTAACCATATCGAATGCCTTGGAAAAATCTAAAAGGACGAGAAATGTAACACGACCGTCATCAAGCTCAGCCCTTATATCTTCAGTAACGCTCAGAAGGGCAGTTGTGCAACTATGTTTAGGTCGAAACCCGGATTGAATATTTACTAAAAAGTTGTTACCAGTTATATGATTATTCAGTTGTTTCTGCATTATGCGTTCACATACTTTCGACAAGAAAGGTAAAATTGAGATCGGTCTGAAGTCATCACATAACGAATTTTTGGGTATGATTTTCGCCAATTTCCATTGTTGTGGAAAAATTCCAGTTGTAAGAATTGTATTATAAACATGGGTCAGAATTGGTAATAAAAACGGCAAAATGGCTTTTAGAAAAATGGGATTGACTTCATCGACTCCTATTGCATTCGATTTGACGGAGAGTACGCCTTCTAAAACGTCTAAATCATTTACTCTTGTAAAACCAAATGAAGAAGCTGAATACTCCACGGGTGGTAATTCATTCAGTCTATCACATTCTCCCGAAGGAAGATTGCTAGGGGGACACAAGAATTTCCGATTCAATACGTTTGCATCTATATTGTTCTGTAAAAGAGGTCGCTGCTTACCAACTCCCAGTTCACGAAGACTGCTCCACATTTTACGACCGTCAGACCTGAACTTGAGGCGGTTAGCATAAAATTTTATTTTCGCCGCTCTTACTCTTTTTACGTTTTTGTTTCTCAAAACCTTGTAGACTATGTGCAACTCTTCCACTCGCGTACGAATCCAACGTCTATAGGCTAGATCACGTTTGTTCATTAGTATCTTAATGTCATTCGTAAACCATGGTCTAGTTACACTTTTGATTCGTTTTGTCTTAGTCGTTACATACATATTGAAGAGGTTAGTTATATTTTCATTCAAAAACATAACTTGTTCATCAGGTGAAGGCATATAAAAGATGTTTGTCCAAGGTAGAGTCTGAATGTGATGTTCGAGTAATAACCAGTTTACGTTTTTGAAATCCCTAAATTGAATATCTTGGTTTTCTTGAAGATTAACTTTCATAAAATCAAATGTTAGAAATATTATGTCATGACGGGAAAAAACAGGCGCAGCAAGTTGGTCATAAAATAAGACCCGATCATTATTACTAACAAAAAAAAGGTCCAACAAACTACTAGACGTTTGAGTGAAATGAGTAGGCACTGTGTTATTTACTGAATGTAAATCAAATGAGGCCAAGTTATCGCTTAAATTTGTGTCCATTAAAATATTACTATTTAAGTCCCCACATATTATAATTTCCGATGAGCTCACTGCAATTTGTTGCAAAAGATCATATAAAGGTTCTAACTGAACATATCTATTTGGTCTGTAAATAGTTCCTAACAAAATATTACATTCACTTCCTACAACTTCTATAAATAAGTATTCATAAGGAAACCCAGGTGATGAAGAAAATTTAATTTTGCATGACAAACATTTTTTTAAGTAAATCGCCACACCACCACCACGATCACATCTATCTGAGCGGAAGATTCTGTAACCATTCAAAGAATATGAGACATCATTAATGTCTGGGGAAAACCAGGTTTCTGAAACACATATCGCATCTAATTCGGAATCCTCAAACAAATATCTAAACTCATCGATTTTTGGCATCAAACTTTGAGCATTGATATGAATTACTTTGAAACCTTCTGTGCGTTTACAACAAATTTTAATCATCGCCTTTAATATAACATCGCTGCCGTCGCCTCTGAAATTCACTGTTCGATCACTCAACTCTGTACCGATCTATTATATGACGAGAGATTCGCAACATCAAGAAAATAAAAAAGTATTCAAAGCAACTACTTTTACACTTATAAAATAATTTAAAATAAATGTATGGTGAATTTAAATATAAGAAGATAATAAGATAGAAAGAAAAGAGAAAAAAAGATAGAAAAGAGAGAATGAAAATAATGATACTTTTAATGTTGTTGATTTCTTTCGTCTTCCTCATGATGTGTGTTGTCATCTTTATTGTTCGTAGCAGCAATCGCACTCATAACTGCATCATTTTTTATGTATATGCTCTCCGAATCCGCACTCATTTTGCAATAAACTGAGCCAGAGTGTGTGTACACGGAAAACAGGGCTCCAACATGTTTTAGGTACTTAGCTTGTCGAAGAAAAGAGCGGTTTTTTGTTTTTTTTTGCATTTTAATTCATTTTTTATTTTTCCATTTTCTTATATTATATATCTTAATGCTAGACAAAAAATCTTAAACAACTAGCTTACATATTAACTTAACTAACTTACTGGCCCCATACGGGCGCTCTAAATTATACTATAACTATATTTAAAAATGCCTTTCGGCGTAAAGACTAGTTTAAATTTAAAATTCAATATAACTTAAACCTAAACAAGAAAATTCTTTAAAAACTTGTTTTCCATGAGCGGTTTTTTGTCGTCAGGCTGCTGTGCAGGTAAATGTTTTGTTTTGCTTTCCCCTGCACTTTAACTCCTATGTCTTCCAAATGTAGCAGCCGATTATTGGTTTTGTGAAAAAGAGCAACACGTTTAAGAACCGTATTTCTTTCCTTTGGAGAGTCGAATTTAAGTATGATGGGGGAGTCATGCAAGCCAATTTTGTTAGGCTGTTTAGTTCGAAAAGCAGCTTTCAATGCGACGGGAGTGCACTGGACGGTGTGACATATTTTATCAAAAATTGATTTTAAATCTTCTTTTGGCAATTGGGGGATACCAAGAAGAACAGCGTCGGCAGCAACTTCCTTTCTCTCGAATGTTTCACATCTTTGCTCCAAGTTAGCTAAAGCCCCTTTCATATTACTTATTGGCTCTAAGTGGGTCTCGCATTTTGTTATTCGCTCCTTAAGTGAATCTATCGATTTGTTGGTATGTTTGATGTGAGCAGATAAATTTTGTTCGATGGTTTCAAATCGTTTTATAACCTCGCTTCTTAAGCACGCAATTTCCTTCGTTATTCTGGAAACGATATCCTCGGTAATATTTTTTACGAGTTTTTCCATTTCGGACTGAGAAAAAATTGAGGCTGTTGTAGTTTTTCCTTTTTCGTGCAAGTTGGTTGGTTGAATTGGAGAGGCAGGTTGTGTTTGGGAAACTGGGGTATGGACCTCAGATTTTTTGGATGCTAAAGCGGCTGATCTATGTTTGTCTAACCTTTCAGACTTGTTAGAGGAGACCGTTGGAGTGGCAGCCTTCAGGTTCTCTTTACCATCCTTCCCAGATCGCATTTGACGCTCCATATTTTTCAGAGAGAAGCAAATAACACTTGTTTTATATTAAAGAGTATTTGTAGATTTGTAGACAAAGAAGAAAAAAGAAACGGAGCAAAATCACAACGATGTTATAAAATAATTTTTAGTTTTATAATCTTAATCTCTTGAAGCTAAGAACAAAAATTAAAGTTCCACAGAACGCAAGTAACACAATCACGCACTTAGTAGTTTTATAGGTATTTAAATGATACAGATACTGGTGTTTTTGCCGGACAAAACTAAAAGCACGTCTATTCGCTCTTGAACATTTTAATATGCTTATTAAATTAACAATATTAAATTAACAATACCTAATTATTTTTGAAAAGAAAAGTAGTTAGTAAAAAGTATTGAAAATAATTTATTATTATTGTACAGCAGAGTTGGCATCCCTGTCCAAATTCTCGATGCAGTCGATGGGTTCAGCTGGTTCATTCATGTGAAGTTTTGCATACACTATTCCACGAGATGTGTAAACAGATGAAAACAGTTTTTGTTTTTTTAAAGACAGAGCATGTTGAAGTATTATACAGGGTGATTGATATAATTTTTAAACTAATTTTTTTCAAAATTTTATGTAATTAAATATTATTTTTATTTTCAAAATTCAATGCTCTTATTAATTTTTAGTCAAAAACAGAAAACCGGATGCCAAAATGTATCTTAGTTTTTGAGAAATTAAATCTGATTTAAGTCAATGTTTTAGAAAATTGCCCTCCCGTCTAAACGGGGGGAAATTGACCCCCCTCCCATACGATTTTTTTCTTTGCTTAACTCCACCTACACGCTTAAGCTTTTTGGTGCACCTTATACCAATCACCCTGTATAGTTGGTTTTAGTTAATGCTTCTCTCATGTGAAAAAAGTTTGGAGAGTTTAAATCAACATCTTGAAGGCTCAAATCTCTTTGTTGTTTTTTGAGAAAATTCGCGATTGACCTCAAAACAAAATTACGATCATACGGTGTGTTAAATTTAACGAGAATTGTGTGTCTTTTGACTCTGTGCGGGCACGCGTGAGTTACACAAATGAAAGTCACCAAACTTGATGACGGGACATTTGTGTTAGTTCTCAGCCCATAAACCATAAACCATGCATAGCTGTTCCATATGAGAAATTAAGAGCGTTGACTTTAAATAGAGTTCTACAAATGCAAGTCAGCAAACTTGATGACTGAGCATTTGTCTTGCAACCTATTTAATAGCAAGGCATTACCTTTCCATATGAACTTTCGGATGGCCGAAGGCCATAGGAAATGCAATGCATTGAACTTTCAAACGTAAGCAAATACACTCAGTTACAAAAAAAGTGGCGCAGTCATACTTTTTGATGTGTTGTTATCATTTTGACAACCTTATCCAAGGTATGCCCAGGCGAATTAAAGCTTTATTAGATGTTCGTGGAGGCAATACCCACTATTGAAGAAACAAGGACTAGTTTAAAAAAAAAAATTGTAAAAAATGTAAAATTGAAGTTTATGCCCATTTTCCTTAATTTATGGTTTATTTCTAAGTTCTTCCTATTTTTTCGTTTTTTATTACATGAATGACTTACTTTTATGTTAATAAACAAAACTGTACCAGAAAAACGTTTATTTGTTTAAGTTACTTCAAAATGTTGCAAAATTTCAAGGTGCGCCACTTTTTTTGTAACTCAGTGTATATGTATTAGGTATAAGAAATATAATAAAAATGAGTAAGGAGAAGACAGTCGTTGTCGATCGCCCTTGGAATAAAGATACACATTAAAATACCTAATCGTGTTGTGTCTTTAATTTTAATACGGAACCAAAATATCTATGCAGAATAGATATACAGGGTGATTGGTTTAAGGTGCACCAAAAAGCTTGAGCGTGTAGGTGGGGTTAAGACAAGAAAAAAATCGTATGGGAAGGGGTCTATTTTCCCCCGTTTAGGCGGGAGGGGCAATTTTCTAAAAAATTGAATTAAATCAGAAAAATAAATATTTAAAAACAACGGTGATTAGTTTTAAAACAATTAATTTTCAAACTCAAAATTTTGAAAAATAAATTAAAAAAAAAATGTTAACTAATTTTTTTTTTAAATTTTCTGTATATAACTATTACTTTTATTTTAAAAACTCAATGCTCTTATTAATTTTTAGTCAAAAACAGAAAACCGAAATGTATCATAATTAATTAATTAAAAATAAAATCAAAGAGTAGTTTTCTGGCTTTCCAAAAAGATATAACAAGGCTTTGTATCATTCACCGTTGTTTTTAAATAATTTTTTTTCTGATTTATGTCAATTTTTTAGAAAATTGCCCCTCCCGCCTAAACGGGGGGAAATAGACCTCCTCCCATACGGTTTGTTTCTTGTCTTAACTACACGCTCCAGCTTTTTGGAGCTCCAGCTTTTTAACTTGGCCAAATATCTTATAAGTATTTTGAAAAATCTTACATCAGATTCCAAATTCAATGTTAAGGATTCACTCCAATTTAAAAATAAATTACATGGGCTAAAAATGGAAAATGACGAAGTTCTGGTGTCATTTGATGTAATATCTCTTTTTACAAATATTCCCCTCAAAATGGCACTAGAACTAATCAGTAAAAACTGGGGAAAAATTAAGGAACACACCCTCATCAAAAAGCCCAAATTTCTCGAACTTCTAAGATTTTGTATAATTGACAACAACTATTTGGTTTATGGCAACAAAACGTACCAGCAAAAAGATGGTATGCCAATGGGAAACCCAGCTTCACCCATAATAGCGGACATCATTCTCGAAGAGCTCCTAAGCAACTGCCTAGAAAAACTACCAACCAAACCCAAGGTCTTGACAAAATATGTGGATGACATATTTGCCATAGTAAAAGCGAAAGATATCGAACAAACTCTAACTACCCTTAACAGCTTTCATAGAAAAATACAATTTACAGTTGAGATTGAAACAAATAACCAATTAGCTTACCTGGACACAATAGTCATTCGCAAAGAAGGACAACTTAAAATGGATTGGTTCCAAAAACCAACTTCATCCGGTAGATTGATTAACTTCTCTTCCCAACGCCCTAAACAAATAATTTTCAACACAGCCAAAAACTTGATACATAGAGTACTTTCAATTAGTGACACAGAATACCACATCAATAACAAAATAAAGATAAAAGACATATTACAAAAGAACGCTTTTCCGCAACAAATAATAAAAACACTAATAACACAGTATGAACATCGAACTATCCACCCACCAGAGGAAAAAGAAAACAAAATCTACAAATCCTTTACATAAATCAAAGAAATAGCAGACCGGTTCACAAATGCAAAACTTCTAGATACAGAAAAATATAAATTAGCTATGAAATCGACAAATACAACTTCACAACTCTACACAAACCTTAAAACAAAAATAGACAAAATGGAACATTCAAATTTGATTTACAAAATTAATTGTAATGGCAACTCAGACGAAGATTGTAACCAAATCTACATAGGAACAACTAAACAAAAACTTAAAAGTAGACTCGCAGGCCAAAAATCTGATATAAAGAGCAACGCACTCCAGAAGACAGCACTGGCATCACATTGCATAACTTTCCGGCACTCCCCCGACCATGATAACGTCAAAATAATGCAGCGAGAAGAACACCAAAACAAAAGGATGATCATCGAGACGCTGCATATCATCAATGCTGATAACACAATGAACAGGAGAACCGATATGGAAGACGTCAGCCCACACTACAAGCACTTGGTGGAGAAGAGGAAAAGAAAAAGCTCAGCAATATGATCTCTGTGCGTTATGTTTATATAATTTTTCGTGTTATATTTGTCGGACATGTTACTTGTCAGTTAAACTTTATACAGTGTAGACCCAAAAATAAATAAATTATTTAATATAAATGTAACAATAATTATTGTAAGTAATATCTGTACTGTGAATTATTTGTAAATATTTGTTAACATATATATCAATGCTAATATAGAAACCATTGTTCACCTGATGATGTCCATATACATGGACGAAACGTCGTGACAAACAAAATATTTGTTTCATTTGACCTAAAGCCCATTCAACAATAGCTTACATATAGTAACAAAAAAAAAGTCACCAACATCTTAAGATTTTTGGTGCACCTTAAACCAATCACCCTGTATACGTAATTGGCGCAGTCAAAAATTCGAACTTTAAGTGTTTTGTGCAATTGTGAATAGCTGGACAAACATTAAAAATAAAAGTGTGTGTTGTGTACCATCCACGAACCCCATCTCCACCCGACTATATTAAATAAAAATTATATTATAGACTAAAAATCAGTCGTAAAATAGTTCAAAAAAAAAATAAGAGAACCTAATATTGTGAGTGCTGAAGACTAAGTCCCAATTTCGTAATAAGTACTATATAAAAATAGGATAGATAGATATGTGTTTTTATTTCTCATTAAATTCAGATATAATATTTACAAACATTTGATATAACTTAAATAATATTTAGAAAATTAAGTGACATTTTGTATTTTGTAATACCAAGGTATAAAAATAGTGTCAAATGCCACTTCAATTAATTTAGTTTATACAAATATTAAAGTTTGGATGGGGTGACCCTCAGAAACTATAAAATAAATCACAAAAATTCAGAAAATGAAAAACATTATGAAATAAAAGGAATAACATACATTTCAAAATAAGCTAAATTCATTAGACAATTATATGATTAAATCAAAGTGCCAGTGAGAAGAGATTCTAATGTTACATAATTCAAATCAAAGAGCCAGAGTCTTATTTGCTTAAAGAACAATCCAGGAATAGTTATGCTCCCAAAAGACTGTGGGAGTTTATTGAATAATCGACATGAAGATACAGAATAAAAATTACGAAAAGCAGTAGTGCGAAAGTGAGGTACAGATGTGAAATTCATATGATTACTACGTAGGTTAAAATTAGATACAATACGAAAATTTAAATTTCAAGACCTCAAGAAAAAAGTTTTTAGCACCTTAAAACAATACAAATGACGGACAGGAAGAATTTTTTGATCACAAAACAGAGGGTAACTTGAATGACGTCGAGTCTTACGACATATGTTTCTTAAAATCGATTTTTGTAGGACTAATAAGGGTTGAATTTTATTATGACCTGCGTCTCCTCAACATGCAATCCCATATTGAAGCTTAGAATGAAAAATTCCGTAGTAAATAGTTTTCAAAAGAAAAGGAGAGCATATATTTCACAGATAATAAAAGTGTTAAACAGCACAACGGAAATATTTCCTCAAATTTTCTGTATGATTAGTAAAACTCATCCTAGAATCTTTACACAGCCCCAAATATTTAAATTCATCAACAGTCTCAACTAAAAACCAATTTTTACTACAACTCATACTCCTAGAAAAGGAATCAGAGTAACAGCCCAGAGAACATATTGTGCCGTAACAAATTTTAAAACGTTGACACTCCGTCGCGTGATAAGACAGATTAATTTCAAAAGAATTTCTGGAAGTCAAGCTGAAAAACATAATTATAGTTTTAGAGCTAATCATCAAATTATGTTCAGAAAACCAGATACGCAATAAATTAAGATCCCAATTTATATCACAAGTTAGGTCTAAGGCGCTACTTGAGCCATAAGAATAACCAACGTCGTCAGCAAAAGCCGTGATTTTGCCTCTAAGATTCAAATCAACTAGTGAGTTAATGTACACCAGGAAAAGAATAGGACCCAATACCGAACCTTGTGGCACACCCAAATTTACTAGTTTTATTGTGCTTCGAGTTTCTTCAATTTTTACACGTTGTGTTCTGTTTTCAAGATAATTTCTAAACCATTCAAGTATGAAACCACGAAAACCAGCATTTTGAAGTTTACACAACAAAATGTTGTGATCAACCATATCAAACGCCTTCGTAATGTCAACAAATAAACCCGCAGTATGTTTTTTACTATCAAGATTAGAAAATATTCTAGAGCAAAAAATCAACAAAGCATCTTCAGTTAATTTTCCCTCTTGAAACCCGAATTGAAAAACACAAAAAAAACTAGTTCTAGTTAAGAACCTTACAACTCTTTTTTTACCAACCTTTTCAAAGACTTTACTTACAACAGGGAGAAGAGATATGGATCTATAATTACATATGTCACTTGTTGATCCCTTTTTGAATAAAGGAATGATGTCTGCACATTTGAGGGCTTCAGGAAAAATTCCCGTCCTTACACTCAAGTTGAATATATGCGTTAAAACATCAACCACGAAACAACCTATTTTTTTAAGCATGATGTTAGAAATACCATCAAACCCACAAGCGTTTGAGTTCTTTAATGAACCAATGGCTTTTAACAAATCAAACGCAGTAATTGGGTCAAACGCAAAACTGTTTCTCTGCGCCTGTGTCGGTGGAAGAGAAAAGCATCGAATACAGTTGTTTTGAATGGAGGAATGTCGTACACTACTTACTACTGAAGTAAAGTATTAATTGAACTCTTCAGCGATTAAAACTTTCTCACAAACGGTATTATCTCCTATTCGTATAGCAGTAGGGTTTCCGGATGATTTGGGTTTATAAGGGATAATATACTTCAACTTTTTAATACCAATCGAGGTATTAACATAAAAATGGAACAATTACTTGAAAGTGTGGTTGAGACATTAACAACGCTGTCAAGGGTGCAGGAACAACAGCAGCAATTTCAAGAGCAATTAGCACAGGTCACACCAACGCAAAATAAGAACATCTCTCACATCAAAGAGTTTTCGGGCAATAGAGAAGAGCTGACGCAATTTATAACATGCGTTGAAGCCCACCTGACAGCCACACCGGAAAATCAAAGAGCGGATGTCTTTAAGGTCAACTGATCCAACACTTCCAGCCTATTATCGACATCAACAGCGTGCTCAATCAAACAAATAACTTAAAGGTAAATAACATCTTAGAATTATTCAATAAGGTAGATTATATATTAAAAGAATGTCATGAATATGCTCTCTTCGAGCCAAGCAAATGAGAAATTGTAAATTCATGTAAGCAACTACTAATTGCTAAAATAAAAGATTTAAATGTAGGACAATTGTCTAGAGAAATAAGAAGTAATTTTGATTTGAACAGCATTTCAACTGTTCTTCGAACATACATCCCAGATAGTGAGTGTAATCGAAAAAAAACAAAAATTAATAATGTAACGTATCATAACAAGCCACAAAATAAATATTTTAATAGAAATGTAGACTCAGAAGCAAGCCAAAATAATAACACTAGATTATATCCGCATAGGAATACAGGAGACGCTAGATACTCAGAAACAACCCAAAATACTAGCTCTAGGTCATTTCAAAACCGAAATTCAGAACAAACTATACATTCACACAATAACAGATCAGGACAGGCCCAATATTCTAATAACAATAGGTCAGGGCAATTTAGACAAAACTATCAAGTATTCAATCCATCTGGCCAGGCAAGAAATAATTACCAAAACCCATAACCTATGGATGTGAATAATTTAGCTAGTGGTAGTGAAGCTAGCGAATCAGTAGTTAATGAGGAAATCAACAGCATAGTGCCAACTATGGATTTTCGGAACTAAGCCTCGGAAATAAATTATTTTGCAATTTTACTAGAGGTGATAGAAAATATAAAGTGTAATGATAAGGGGTGCCTGCCTCTCCTAATAATCTATGGGGGATATTATTTAGCTTCCCCAAGCCTAATATTCAATGGCTAAACTGCCGATCTTAGTTGGAATAAAAATGATGAGAAAAGAACAGGCCAATGTGCCGATTTGAGTTCTGATTGAAGTCATTTTATTGATTCAATTCTAAGCCTATTTATACAAAATAATTCCTTACACACTAACAAGTAAAATATTCACTTATAACATACATATAAACATAATTTTCAATATCTAATATAAAAGTATACATATCATACGGTAAGCTATATTTTTGTCGTGTCATCAAATTCATGTTGAATATCCATGCCTATTTGATGACACACAAATATATTGGGTGAAGTGCAGGCACAGGCAGTGCATATCATAGAGGGACATTGAACCAAAACAATAGTAATTCAAAGCGTCAAGTGGCATTGGGTATATTTGAATATGAAGACGAAATGCAGTCGGGTTTATTGACCGTAGATGTAAACAGAGTATTTACTATAAACCGAAAGTAATCTGAGGCGTTTAAGTGACATTGAGTTTATTTGGATATAAAGACGGAATGCAGTTCTGTTTATTGACCGCGGATGTAAACGGAGTATCTATAATTGCTTTATGTTTTATAATGCTAAAGTCAATGACCGGATGGAACGACGTATTGTTTTGATTCTATGTATCTGTAGTGTATGGGCACTACATCCTCACTCTTTTAGAAAAAAAAAATTTTACTTTATTATGTAAACAAAAATTTTTTTTTTTTTTTTTGCGTTTATTAACTTATATTTAGTTTTTTGAGTCTATTATTGTGCACTTCTTTTATCTCATTGTTTATCCTAATTTTTGTATTTACGCCATTTAATTCTACGACCTTATATGGTCCTGAATAGGGATTTTCTAATTTCTTCCTATTTCCTACTTTCAGAAAGACTGTGTCTCCTATATTTAGTTCTAATGGATTAGAAATCTTATCTACTAATTTTTGTCTTTCTAATTTACTTTTGTCTAAAAGATTCTTAGCTATTATTGCCATTTGTCCTAATCTAAATTTTAATTCTAAACTGTAATTATCAATATTGTATATAGGATTTACTATCTTAGTAGTTGAGTGTTCTGGTAGTTTAGCTAATTTTCCATAAACTAACTCGAAAGGTGATATACCAATACTAGAATGCGGTGTTGTATTGTAGCTGAAAACAAAATAAGGAATCCATTCATGCCAGTTATCTTCTTTTGCAAAGGCAATTAGGTATTCATTCAACACTCTATGATTCCGTTCTATAGAACCTAATGTTTCGTGATGATAAGGTGTTGATGTTACATGATTTATATTGAATGCATGATATACATTTTTCATTACCTCATTTATAAATTCTGTACCCATATCTGTTTTCAAAGTTTTGAAGCTTCCATGTCTAAGAATGAAGCTATTCACCAAGGCTTTAGCTACTGTGTTTGCATCTTTGCTTTTGATAGGTATTGCTTCAATGTACTTGGTCAACTCACATTGAAGAGTTAGTATATATCTAAAATCGTCCGATGGTCTAAGTGGACCAACTGTGTCTGCCGTTACTACCTCGAAACTCGTTGTTGGTGTATCTGTTATTATTAACTTTTCTTTCGTATTTCTTATCTGTTTGCTTTGTGCACATATTATACATTTATTTACATGTTTTTTGACCATTTTGCTTAAATTTTTCCAACAATATCTCTGTTTTATTTTATTTATTGTTCTTCTATTTACACCTGAGTTTCCACCAGCATGTGGTGTGTCGTGGAAATTTTTTATTATCGCTTCTTTTTCTTCCTCATTAATAATTCTTTGTGGAGGGTTATATATTATGATCGTTAACCTTTCATTTATCGTAAGTTTCTTCTGTAGATTGTTATATAGTTCCTTAAATTCATCTATGGTTATGTGCTTGTAAATCTCATCATTATTTGCAATTGCTAGCTTTTTATATCTTCTTTCTTCATTTTGAATACTAGCTTCTCCAAGATCTGACCTAAGTCAAGTTTTGGATTATCACTATATTCTATAACTACATCTTTATTGCTTACTTTAATCTTGGTACAAGCTTCTCCTCGATTAAACCTTAGTTTTGTTGAGGATTCTCGCTGTTGTACATGATTTGTATTTGGCACTTTTTTAAATTTCAATTTTATAATTTTCATTACTTTTCCTAGAGAGTCACATTCCCACGTATATATATTTGGATTATTTTCTTTAAATTTATTTCCTTCTATTTCTATGTTGTTTGCATTCTTATTCTCCATTGCCATTCTTGCTGTTTTTGATCTGGTTATTATGTTAACATCTGAAGTTGGGATCATGCCGTTTAGTATTTCAAGCTTGATGCATGATAGTGCATCAGCGTTCGTGTTCTTCTTGGTTTGCATTATCTACCTCAGTGGCTAGTTGTATTGCCTCATTAAGTGTTTTTCGTCTAGCTGCGAAAATGGTCGATTTGTTCGTTGATATAACAAATTTTATTAGTTTTTCTTTCTCTGTTACCTCGCTGAGATCTGAGTCAACGAACTCTACCAAATTCAAGAAGTTAGTTAATTTCTCTACCTCCCCAGTAAATTCTGGAATAATCTTAATGCTCGAAATAATGTCGAATTTTGCCATTTTGAATTCTAGTTTTCCTAATTCTTTATCAATACCTTCTAAATCTCGTTCAATTTCTGCCTGCTCTAATAATTTATCCTTCTTTTCCAAAATTTCTTTTAATCTTAATAGCAAATTATTTATAATTTTTTTTAATGATTGTTGACTGGTATCTTTAGGCGATTTCTCATATTTTTCATTAAAATCTTCCTCTAACCTTTGTATTTCTGATTTCTTTTCAGCAATGTATTTAGCTGTATAAACTCTGTTTGGAGTTTTATTAAAATTTTCAATAATACATTTTAAATTTTTAATTATATTCAAAATATTTTATTTTTCAAATACATTTTTACGAACTGATTTTTTTTTTTTTTTTTTTAACGGTTATATTTTTTACCTCCTCTGATACAATATTTTTAATTTTTTCTTTACAAAAGTGTTTCGTAATTTTAAAAAATAGGTATACAATTAATATAATTAATATAATTATTACTATGTCAACTAAAATTAAGTTTGAGTTCATAATATTATTATTGTTATTATTATTATTCGTGACTATGACTTCTTCTTTAGAATTTTTACCTCCCATGATACTTAGTTACTTTTTGATTTGTACTTCCTTTCCCTGAATTGTATCATTTGCAGATTTTTCGCCTGTTGGAGAAATTTCTGTTTTTCCTCCTTGTTGGCTAGTGTGGCGAGCCTTAACAGATTGCCTATTTTCTGGCGTATTCTCACTTTTCTGCCACCCCTTTCTCTCTTCGGTGTTTTTGGTTCTGGTAGTTGAATCTTAGTTCTTTGCCCTTCTTTGTATTCCTCAATTGACAATGGTTTTGGGCCAGCGGTTTTGGGTGTTGGTTCGTATGCTGGTGCTTCGCTGTCTGGCTGTCCAGGATGGTACGGGCTGCTTAGGTTTTCGAACAGCACATCAAGCTCTTCTTTATTATACATTACAGGATCTATTTTGGCAAGATCGCCATGTAATGATAAGGGGTGCCTGCCTCTCCTAATAATCTTTGGGGGATATTATTTAGCTTCCCCAAGCCTAATATTCAATGGCTAAACTGCCGATCTTAGCTGGAATAAAAATGATGAGAAAAGAACAGGCCAATGTGCCGATTTGAGTTCTGATTGAAGAGTCATTTTATTGATTCAATTCTTAGCCTATTTATACAAAATAATTCCTTACACACTAACAAGTAAAATATTCACTTATAACATACATATAAACATAATTTTCAATATCTAATATAAAAGTATACATATCATACGGTAAGCTATATTTTTGTCTTGTCATCAAATTCATGTTGAATATCCATGCCTATTTGATGACACACAAATATATTGGGTGAAGTGCAGGCACAGGCAGTGCATATCATAGAGGGACATTGAACCAAAACAATAGTAATTCAAAGCGTCAAGTGGCATTGGGTATATTTGAATATGAAGACGAAATGCAGTCGCGTTTATTGACCGTAGATGTAAACAGAGTATTTACTATAAACCGAAAGTAATCTGAGGCGTTTAAGTGACATTGAGTTTATTTGGATATAAAGACGGAATGCAGTTCTGTTTATTGACCGCGGATGTAAACGGAGTATCTATAATTGCTTTATGTTTTATAATGCTAAAGTCAATGACCGGATGGAACGACGTATTGTTTTGATTCTATGTATCTGTAGTGTATGGGCACTACATCCTCACTCTTTTAGAAAAAAAAAAATTTTACTTTATTATGTAAACAAAAATTTTTTTTTTTTTTTTGTGTTTATTAACTTATATTTAGTTTTTTGAGTCTATTATTGTGCACTTCTTTTATCTCATTGTTTATCCTAATTTTTGTATTTACGCCATTTAATTCTACGACCTTATATGGTCTTGAATAGGGATTTTCTAATTTCTTCCTATTTCCTACTTTCAGAAAGACTGTGTCTCCTATATTTAGTTCTAATGGATTAGAAATCTTATCTACTAATTTTTGTCTTTCTAATTTACTTTTGTCTAAAAGATTCTTAGCTATTATTGCCATTTGTCCTAATCTAAATTTTAATTCTAAACTGTAATTATCAATATTGTATATAGGATTTACTATCTTAGTAGTTGAGTGTTCTGGTAGTTTAGCTAATTTTCCATAAACTAACTCGAAAGGTGATATACCAATACTAGAATGCGGTGTTGTATTGTAGCTGAAAACAAAATAAGGAATCCATTCATGCCAGTTATCTTCTTTTGCAAAGGCAATTAGGTATTCATTCAACACTCTATGATTCCGTTCTATAAAACCTAATGTTTCGTGATGATAAGGTGTTGATGTTACATGATTTATATTGAATGCATGATATACATTTTTCATTACCTCATTTATAAATTCTGTACCCATATCTGTTTTCAAAGTTTTGAAGCTTCCATGTCTAAGAATGAAGCTATTCACCAAGGCTTTAGCTACTGTGTTTGCATCTTTGCTTTTGATAGGTATTGCTTCAATGTACTTGGTCAACTCACATTGAAGAGTTAGTATATATCTAAAATCGTCCGATGGTCTAAGTGGACCAACTGTGTCTGCCGTTACTACCTCGAAACTCGTTGTTGGTGTATCTGTTATTATTAACTTTTCTTTCGTATTTCTTATCTGTTTGCTTTGTGCACATATTATACATTTATTTACATGTTTTTTGACCATTTTGCTTAAATTTTTCCAACAATATCTCTGTTTTATTTTATTTATTGTTCTTTTTACACCTGAGTTTCCACCAGCATGTGGTGTCGTGGAAATTTTTTATTATCGCTTCTTTTTCTTCCTCATTAATAATTCTTTGTGGAGGGTTATATATTATGATCGTTAACCTTTCATTTATCGTAAGTTTCTTCTGTAGATTGTTATATAGTTCCTTAAATTCATCTATGGTTATGTGCTTGTAAATCTCATCATTATTTGCAATTGCTAGCTTTTTATATCTTCTTTCTTCATTTTGAATACTAGCTTCTCCAAGATCTGACCTAAGTCAAGTTTTGGATTATCACTATATTCTATAACTACATCTTTATTGCTTACTTTAATCTTGGTACAAGCTTCTCCTCGATTAAACCTTAGTTTTGTTGAGGATTCTCGCTGTTGTACATGATTTGTATTTGGCACTTTTTTAAATTTCAATTTTATAATTTTCATTACTTTTCCTAGAGAGTCACATTCCCACGTATATATATTTGGATTATTTTCTTTAAATTTATTTCCTTCTATTTCTATGTTGTTTGCATTCTTATTCTCCATTGCCATTCTTGCTGTTTTTGATCTGGTTATTATGTTAACATCTGAAGTTGGGATCATGCCGTTTAGTATTTCAAGCTTGATGCATGATAGTGCATCAGCGTTCGTGTTCTTCTTGGTTTGCATTATCTACCTCAGTGGCTAGTTGTATTGCCTCATTAAGTGTTTTTCGTCTAGCTGCGAAAATGGTCGATTTGTTCGTTGATATAACAAATTTTATTAGTTTTTCTTTCTCTGTTACCTCGCTGAGATCTGAGTCAACGAACTCTACCAAATTCAAGAAGTTAGTTAATTTCTCTACCTCCCCAGTAAATTCTGGAATAATCTTAATGCTCGAAATAATGTCGAATTTTGCCATTTTGAATTCTAGTTTTCCTAATTCTTTATCAATACCTTCTAAATCTCGTTCAATTTCTGCCTGCTCTAATAATTTATCCTTCTTTTCCAAAATTTCTTTTAATCTTAATAGCAAATTATTTATAATTTTTTTTAATGATTGTTGACTGGTATCTTTAGGCGATTTCTCATATTTTTCATTAAAATCTTCCTCTAACCTTTGTACTTCTGATTTCTTTTCAGCAATGTATTTAGCTGTATAAACTCTGTTTGGAGTTTTATTAAAATTTTCAATAATACATTTTAAATTTTTAATTATATTCAAAATATTTTATTTTTCAAATACATTTTTACGAACTGATTTTTTTTTTTTTTTTTTAACGGTTATATTTTTTACCTCCTCTGATACAATATTTTTAATTTTTTCTTTACAAAAGTGTTTCGTAATTTTAAAAAATAGGTATACAATTAATATAATTAATATAATTATTACTATGTCAACTAAAATTAAGTTTGAGTTCATAATATTATTATTGTTATTATTATTATTCGTGACTATGACTTCTTCTTTAGAATTTTTACCTCCCATGATACTTAGTTACTTTTTGATTTGTACTTCCTTTCCCTGAATTGTATCATTTGCAGATTTTTCGCCTGTTGGAGAAATTTCTGTTTTTCCTCCTTGTTGGCTAGTGTGGCGAGCCTTAACAGATTGCCTATTTTCTGGCGTATTCTCACTTTTCTGCCACCCCTTTCTCTCTTCGGTGTTTTTGGTTCTGGTAGTTGAATCTTAGTTCTTTGCCCTTCTTTGTATTCCTCAATTGACAATGGTTTTGGGCCAGCGGTTTTGGGTGTTGGTTCGTATGCTGGTGCTTCGCTGTCTGGCTGTCCAGGATGGTACGGGCTGCTTAGGTTTTCGAACAGCACATCAAGCTCTTCTTTATTATACATTACAGGATCTATTTTGGCAAGATCGCCATGTAATGATAAGGGGTGCCTGCCTCTCCTAATAATCTATGGGGGATATTATTTAGCTTCCCCAAGCCTAATATTCAATGGCTAAACTGCCGATCTTAGCTGGAATAAAAATGATGAGAAAAGAACAGGCCAATGTGCCGATTTGAGTTCTGATTGAAGAGTCATTTTATTGATTCAATTCTTAGCCTATTTATACAAAATAATTCCTTACACACTAACAAGTAAAATATTCACTTATAACATACATATAAACATAATTTTCAATATCTAATATAAAAGTATACATATCATACGGTAAGCTATATTTTTGTCTTGTCATCAAATTCATGTTGAATATCCATGCCTATTTGATGACACACAAATATATTGGGTGAAGTGCAGGCACAGGCAGTGCATATCATAGAGGGACATTGAACCAAAACAATAGTAATTCAAAGCGTCAAGTGGCATTGGGTATATTTGAATATGAAGACGAAATGCAGTCGCGTTTATTGACCGTAGATGTAAACAGAGTATTTACTATAAACCGAAAGTAATCTGAGGCGTTTAAGTGACATTGAGTTTATTTGGATATAAAGACGGAATGCAGTTCTGTTTATTGACCGCGGATGTAAACGGAGTATCTATAATTGCTTTATGTTTTATAATGCTAAAGTCAATGACCGGATGGAACGACGTATTGTTTTGATTCTATGTATCTGTAGTGTATGGGCACTACATCCTCACTCTTTTAGAAAAAAAAAAATTTTACTTTATTATGTAAACAAAAAATTTTTTTTTTTTTTTTGTGTTTATTAACTTATATTTAGTTCTTTGAGTCTATTATTGTGCACTTCTTTTATCTCATTGTTTATCCTAATTTTTGTATTTACGCCATTTAATTCTACGACCTTATATGGTCTTGAATAGGGATTTTCTAATTTCTTCCTATTTCCTACTTTCAGAAAGACTGTGTCTCCTATATTTAGTTCTAATGGATTAGAAATCTTATCTACTAATTTTTGTCTTTCTAATTTACTTTTGTCTAAAAGATTCTTAGCTATTATTGCCATTTGTCCTAATCTAAATTTTAATTCTAAACTGTAATTATCAATATTGTATATAGGATTTACTATCTTAGTAGTTGAGTGTTCTGGTAGTTTAGCTAATTTTCCATAAACTAACTCGAAAGGTGATATACCAATACTAGAATGCGGTGTTGTATTGTAGCTGAAAACAAAATAAGGAATCCATTCATGCCAGTTATCTTCTTTTGCAAAGGCAATTAGGTATTCATTCAACACTCTATGATTCCGTTCTATAGAACCTAATGTTTCGTGATGATAAGGTGTTGATGTTACATGATTTATATTGAATGCATGATATACATTTTTCATTACCTCATTTATAAATTCTGTACCCATATCTGTTTTCAAAGTTTTGAAGCTTCCATGTCTAAGAATGAAGCTATTCACCAAGGCTTTAGCTACTGTGTTTGCATCTTTGCTTTTGATAGGTATTGCTTCAATGTACTTGGTCAACTCACATTGAAGAGTTAGTATATATCTAAAATCGTCCGATGGTCTAAGTGGACCAACTGTGTCTGCCGTTACTACCTCGAAACTCGTTGTTGGTGTATCTGTTATTATTAACTTTTCTTTCGTATTTCTTATCTGTTTGCTTTGTGCACATATTATACATTTATTTACATGTTTTTTGACCATTTTGCTTAAATTTTTCCAACAATATCTCTGTTTTATTTTATTTATTGTTCTTTTTACACCTGAGTTTCCACCAGCATGTGGTGTGTCGTGGAAATTTTTTAATATCGCTTCTTTTTCTTCCTCATTAATAATTCTTTGTGGAGGGTTATATATTATGATCGTTAACCTTTCATTTATCGTAAGTTTCTTCTGTAGATTGTTATATAGTTCCTTAAATTCATCTATGGTTATGTGCTTGTAAATCTCATCATTATTTGCAATTGCTAGCTTTTTATATCTTCTTTCTTCATTTTGAATACTAGCTTCTCCAAGATCTGACCTAAGTCAAGTTTTGGATTATCACTATATTCTATAACTACATCTTTATTGCTTACTTTAATCTTGGTACAAGCTTCTCCTCGATTAAACCTTAGTTTTGTTGAGGATTCTCGCTGTTGTACATGATTTGTATTTGGCACTTTTTTAAATTTCAATTTTATAATTTTCATTACTTTTCCTAGAGAGTCACATTCCCACGTATATATATTTGGATTATTTTCTTTAAATTTATTTCCTTCTATTTCTATGTTGTTTGCATTCTTATTCTCCATTGCCATTCTTGCTGTTTTTGATCTGGTTATTATGTTAACATCTGAAGTTGGGATCATGCCGTTTAGTATTTCAAGCTTGATGCATGATAGTGCATCAGCGTTCGTGTTCTTCTTGGTTTGCATTATCTACCTCAGTGGCTAGTTGTATTGCCTCATTAAGTGTTTTTCGTCTAGCTGCGAAAATGGTCGATTTGTTCGTTGATATAACAAATTTTATTAGTTTTTCTTTCTCTGTTACCTCGCTGAGATCTGAGTCAACGAACTCTACCAAATTCAAGAAGTTAGTTAATTTCTCTACCTCCCCAGTAAATTCTGGAATAATCTTAATGCTCGAAATAATGTCGAATTTTGCCATTTTGAATTCTAGTTTTCCTAATTCTTTATCAATACCTTCTAAATCTCGTTCAATTTCTGCCTGCTCTAATAATTTATCCTTCTTTTCCAAAATTTCTTTTAATCTTAATAGCAAATTATTTATAATTTTTTTTAATGATTGTTGACTGGTATCTTTAGGCGATTTCTCATATTTTTCATTAAAATCTTCCTCTAACCTTTGTATTTCTGATTTCTTTTCAGCAATGTATTTAGCTGTATAAACTCTGTTTGGAGTTTTATTAAAATTTTCAATAATACATTTTAAATTTTTAATTATATTCAAAATATTTTATTTTTCAAATACATTTTTACGAACTGATTTTTTTTTTTTTTTTTTTTGTAACGGTTATATTTTTTACCTCCTCTGATACAATATTTTTAATTTTTTCTTTACAAAAGTGTTTCGTAATTTTAAAAAATAGGTATACAATTAATATAATTAATATAATTATTACTATGTCAACTAAAATTAAGTTTGAGTTCATAATATTATTATTGTTATTATTATTATTCGTGACTATGACTTCTTCTTTAGAATTTTTACCTCCCATGATACTTAGTTACTTTTTGATTTGTACTTCCTTTCCCTGAATTGTATCATTTGCAGATTTTTCGCCTGTTGGAGAAATTTCTGTTTTTCCTCCTTGTTGGCTAGTGTGGCGAGCCTTAACAGATTGCCTATTTTCTGGCGTATTCTCACTTTTCTGCCACCCCTTTCTCTCTTCGGTGTTTTTGGTTCTGGTAGTTGAATCTTAGTTCTTTGCCCTTCTTTGTATTCCTCAATTGACAATGGTTTTGGGCCAGCGGTTTTGGGTGTTGGTTCGTATGCTGGTGCTTCGCTGTCTGGCTGTCCAGGATGGTACGGGCTGCTTAGGTTTTCGAACAGCACATCAAGCTCTTCTTTATTATACATTACAGGATCTATTTTGGCAAGATCGCCATGTAATGATAAGGGGTGCCTGCCTCTCCTAATAATCTATGGGGGATATTATTTAGCTTCCCCAAGCCTAATATTCAATGGCTAAACTGCCGATCTTAGCTGGAATAAAAATGATGAGAAAAGAACAGGCCAATGTGCCGATTTGAGTTCTGATTGAAGAGTCATTTTATTGATTCAATTCTTAGCCTATTTATACAAAATAATTCCTTACACACTAACAAGTAAAATATTCACTTATAACATACATATAAACATAATTTTCAATATCTAATATAAAAGTATACATATCATACGGTAAGCTATATTTTTGTCTTGTCATCAAATTCATGTTGAATATCCATGCCTATTTGATGACACACAAATATATTGGGTGAAGTGCAGGCACAGGCAGTGCATATCATAGAGGGACATTGAACCAAAACAATAGTAATTCAAAGCGTCAAGTGGCATTGGGTATATTTGAATATGAAGACGAAATGCAGTCGCGTTTATTGACCGTAGATGTAAACAGAGTATTTACTATAAACCGAAAGTAATCTGAGGCGTTTAAGTGACATTGAGTTTATTTGGATATAAAGACGGAATGCAGTTCTGTTTATTGACCGCGGATGTAAACGGAGTATCTATAATTGCTTTATGTTTTATAATGCTAAAGTCAATGACCGGATGGAACGACGTATTGTTTTGATTCTATGTATCTGTAGTGTATGGGCACTACATCCTCACTCTTTTAGAAAAAAAAAAATTTTACTTTATTATGTAAACAAAAAATTTTTTTTTTTTTTTTGTGTTTATTAACTTATATTTAGTTTTTTGAGTCTATTATTGTGCACTTCTTTTATCTCATTGTTTATCCTAATTTTTGTATTTACGCCATTTAATTCTACGACCTTATATGGTCTTGAATAGGGATTTTCTAATTTCTTCCTATTTCCTACTTTCAGAAAGACTGTGTCTCCTATATTTAGTTCTAATGGATTAGAAATCTTATCTACTAATTTTTGTCTTTCTAATTTACTTTTGTCTAAAAGATTCTTAGCTATTATTGCCATTTGTCCTAATCTAAATTTTAATTCTAAACTGTAATTATCAATATTGTATATAGGATTTACTATCTTAGTAGTTGAGTGTTCTGGTAGTTTAGCTAATTTTCCATAAACTAACTCGAAAGGTGATATACCAATACTAGAATGCGGTGTTGTATTGTAGCTGAAAACAAAATAAGGAATCCATTCATGCCAGTTATCTTCTTTTGCAAAGGCAATTAGGTATTCATTCAACACTCTATGATTCCGTTCTATAGAACCTAATGTTTCGTGATGATAAGGTGTTGATGTTACATGATTTATATTGAATGCATGATATACATTTTTCATTACCTCATTTATAAATTCTGTACCCATATCTGTTTTCAAAGTTTTGAAGCTTCCATGTCTAAGAATGAAGCTATTCACCAAGGCTTTAGCTACTGTGTTTGCATCTTTGCTTTTGATAGGTATTGCTTCAATGTACTTGGTCAACTCACATTGAAGAGTTAGTATATATCTAAAATCGTCCGATGGTCTAAGTGGACCAACTGTGTCTGCCGTTACTACCTCGAAACTCGTTGTTGGTGTATCTGTTATTATTAACTTTTCTTTCGTATTTCTTATCTGTTTGCTTTGTGCACATATTATACATTTATTTACATGTTTTTTGACCATTTTGCTTAAATTTTTCCAACAATATCTCTGTTTTATTTTATTTATTGTTCTTTTTACACCTGAGTTTCCACCAGCATGTGGTGTGTCGTGGAAATTTTTTAATATCGCTTCTTTTTCTTCCTCATTAATAATTCTTTGTGGAGGGTTATATATTATGATCGTTAACCTTTCATTTATCGTAAGTTTCTTCTGTAGATTGTTATATAGTTCCTTAAATTCATCTATGGTTATGTGCTTGTAAATCTCATCATTATTTGCAATTGCTAGCTTTTTATATCTTCTTTCTTCATTTTGAATACTAGCTTCTCCAAGATCTGACCTAAGTCAAGTTTTGGATTATCACTATATTCTATAACTACATCTTTATTGCTTACTTTAATCTTGGTACAAGCTTCTCCTCGATTAAACCTTAGTTTTGTTGAGGATTCTCGCTGTTGTACATGATTTGTATTTGGCACTTTTTTAAATTTCAATTTTATAATTTTCATTACTTTTCCTAGAGAGTCACATTCCCACGTATATATATTTGGATTATTTTCTTTAAATTTATTTCCTTCTATTTCTATGTTGTTTGCATTCTTATTCTCCATTGCCATTCTTGCTGTTTTTGATCTGGTTATTATGTTAACATCTGAAGTTGGGATCATGCCGTTTAGTATTTCAAGCTTGATGCATGATAGTGCATCAGCGTTCGTGTTCTTCTTGGTTTGCATTATCTACCTCAGTGGCTAGTTGTATTGCCTCATTAAGTGTTTTTCGTCTAGCTGCGAAAATGGTCGATTTGTTCGTTGATATAACAAATTTTATTAGTTTTTCTTTCTCTGTTACCTCGCTGAGATCTGAGTCAACGAACTCTACCAAATTCAAGAAGTTAGTTAATTTCTCTACCTCCCCAGTAAATTCTGGAATAATCTTAATGCTCGAAATAATGTCGAATTTTGCCATTTTGAATTCTAGTTTTCCTAATTCTTTATCAATACCTTCTAAATCTCGTTCAATTTCTGCCTGCTCTAATAATTTATCCTTCTTTTCCAAAATTTCTTTTAATCTTAATAGCAAATTATTTATAATTTTTTTTAATGATTGTTGACTGGTATCTTTAGGCGATTTCTCATATTTTTCATTAAAATCTTCCTCTAACCTTTGTATTTCTGATTTCTTTTCAGCAATGTATTTAGCTGTATAAACTCTGTTTGGAGTTTTATTAAAATTTTCAATAATACATTTTAAATTTTTAATTATATTCAAAATATTTTATTTTTCAAATACATTTTTACGAACTGATTTTTTTTTTTTTTTTTTTTGTAACGGTTATATTTTTTACCTCCTCTGATACAATATTTTTAATTTTTTCTTTACAAAAGTGTTTCGTAATTTTAAAAAATAGGTATACAATTAATATAATTAATATAATTATTACTATGTCAACTAAAATTAAGTTTGAGTTCATAATATTATTATTGTTATTATTATTATTCGTGACTATGACTTCTTCTTTAGAATTTTTACCTCCCATGATACTTAGTTACTTTTTGATTTGTACTTCCTTTCCCTGAATTGTATCATTTGCAGATTTTTCGCCTGTTGGAGAAATTTCTGTTTTTCCTCCTTGTTGGCTAGTGTGGCGAGCCTTAACAGATTGCCTATTTTCTGGCGTATTCTCACTTTTCTGCCACCCCTTTCTCTCTTCGGTGTTTTTGGTTCTGGTAGTTGAATCTTAGTTCTTTGCCCTTCTTTGTATTCCTCAATTGACAATGGTTTTGGGCCAGCGGTTTTGGGTGTTGGTTCGTATGCTGGTGCTTCGCTGTCTGGCTGTCCAGGATGGTACGGGCTGCTTAGGTTTTCGAACAGCACATCAAGCTCTTCTTTATTATACATTACAGGATCTATTTTGGCAAGATCGCCATGTAATGATAAGGGGTGCCTGCCTCTCCTAATAATCTATGGGGGATATTATTTAGCTTCCCCAAGCCTAATATTCAATGGCTAAACTGCCGATCTTAGCTGGAATAAAAATGATGAGAAAAGAACAGGCCAATGTGCCGATTTGAGTTCTGATTGAAGAGTCATTTTATTGATTCAATTCTTAGCCTATTTATACAAAATAATTCCTTACACACTAACAAGTAAAATATTCACTTATAACATACATATAAACATAATTTTCAATATCTAATATAAAAGTATACATATCATACGGTAAGCTATATTTTTGTCTTGTCATCAAATTCATGTTGAATATCCATGCCTATTTGATGACACACAAATATATTGGGTGAAGTGCAGGCACAGGCAGTGCATATCATAGAGGGACATTGAACCAAAACAATAGTAATTCAAAGCGTCAAGTGGCATTGGGTATATTTGAATATGAAGACGAAATGCAGTCGCGTTTATTGACCGTAGATGTAAACAGAGTATTTACTATAAACCGAAAGTAATCTGAGGCGTTTAAGTGACATTGAGTTTATTTGGATATAAAGACGGAATGCAGTTCTGTTTATTGACCGCGGATGTAAACGGAGTATCTATAATTGCTTTATGTTTTATAATGCTAAAGTCAATGACCGGATGGAACGACGTATTGTTTTGATTCTATGTATCTGTAGTGTATGGGCACTACATCCTCACTCTTTTAGAAAAAAAAAAATTTTACTTTATTATGTAAACAAAAAATTTTTTTTTTTTTTTTGTGTTTATTAACTTATATTTAGTTTTTTGAGTCTATTATTGTGCACTTCTTTTATCTCATTGTTTATCCTAATTTTTGTATTTACGCCATTTAATTCTACGACCTTATATGGTCTTGAATAGGGATTTTCTAATTTCTTCCTATTTCCTACTTTCAGAAAGACTGTGTCTCCTATATTTAGTTCTAATGGATTAGAAATCTTATCTACTAATTTTTGTCTTTCTAATTTACTTTTGTCTAAAAGATTCTTAGCTATTATTGCCATTTGTCCTAATCTAAATTTTAATTCTAAACTGTAATTATCAATATTGTATATAGGATTTACTATCTTAGTAGTTGAGTGTTCTGGTAGTTTAGCTAATTTTCCATAAACTAACTCGAAAGGTGATATACCAATACTAGAATGCGGTGTTGTATTGTAGCTGAAAACAAAATAAGGAATCCATTCATGCCAGTTATCTTCTTTTGCAAAGGCAATTAGGTATTCATTCAACACTCTATGATTCCGTTCTATAGAACCTAATGTTTCGTGATGATAAGGTGTTGATGTTACATGATTTATATTGAATGCATGATATACATTTTTCATTACCTCATTTATAAATTCTGTACCCATATCTGTTTTCAAAGTTTTGAAGCTTCCATGTCTAAGAATGAAGCTATTCACCAAGGCTTTAGCTACTGTGTTTGCATCTTTGCTTTTGATAGGTATTGCTTCAATGTACTTGGTCAACTCACATTGAAGAGTTAGTATATATCTAAAATCGTCCGATGGTCTAAGTGGACCAACTGTGTCTGCCGTTACTACCTCGAAACTCGTTGTTGGTGTATCTGTTATTATTAACTTTTCTTTCGTATTTCTTATCTGTTTGCTTTGTGCACATATTATACATTTATTTACATGTTTTTTGACCATTTTGCTTAAATTTTTCCAACAATATCTCTGTTTTATTTTATTTATTGTTCTTTTTACACCTGAGTTTCCACCAGCATGTGGTGTGTCGTGGAAATTTTTTAATATCGCTTCTTTTTCTTCCTCATTAATAATTCTTTGTGGAGGGTTATATATTATGATCGTTAACCTTTCATTTATCGTAAGTTTCTTCTGTAGATTGTTATATAGTTCCTTAAATTCATCTATGGTTATGTGCTTGTAAATCTCATCATTATTTGCAATTGCTAGCTTTTTATATCTTCTTTCTTCATTTTGAATACTAGCTTCTCCAAGATCTGACCTAAGTCAAGTTTTGGATTATCACTATATTCTATAACTACATCTTTATTGCTTACTTTAATCTTGGTACAAGCTTCTCCTCGATTAAACCTTAGTTTTGTTGAGGATTCTCGCTGTTGTACATGATTTGTATTTGGCACTTTTTTAAATTTCAATTTTATAATTTTCATTACTTTTCCTAGAGAGTCACATTCCCACGTATATATATTTGGATTATTTTCTTTAAATTTATTTCCTTCTATTTCTATGTTGTTTGCATTCTTATTCTCCATTGCCATTCTTGCTGTTTTTGATCTGGTTATTATGTTAACATCTGAAGTTGGGATCATGCCGTTTAGTATTTCAAGCTTGATGCATGATAGTGCATCAGCGTTCGTGTTCTTCTTGGTTTGCATTATCTACCTCAGTGGCTAGTTGTATTGCCTCATTAAGTGTTTTTCGTCTAGCTGCGAAAATGGTCGATTTGTTCGTTGATATAACAAATTTTATTAGTTTTTCTTTCTCTGTTACCTCGCTGAGATCTGAGTCAACGAACTCTACCAAATTCAAGAAGTTAGTTAATTTCTCTACCTCCCCAGTAAATTCTGGAATAATCTTAATGCTCGAAATAATGTCGAATTTTGCCATTTTGAATTCTAGTTTTCCTAATTCTTTATCAATACCTTCTAAATCTCGTTCAATTTCTGCCTGCTCTAATAATTTATCCTTCTTTTCCAAAATTTCTTTTAATCTTAATAGCAAATTATTTATAATTTTTTTTAATGATTGTTGACTGGTATCTTTAGGCGATTTCTCATATTTTTCATTAAAATCTTCCTCTAACCTTTGTATTTCTGATTTCTTTTCAGCAATGTATTTAGCTGTATAAACTCTGTTTGGAGTTTTATTAAAATTTTCAATAATACATTTTAAATTTTTAATTATATTCAAAATATTTTATTTTTCAAATACATTTTTACGAACTGATTTTTTTTTTTTTTTTTTTTGTAACGGTTATATTTTTTACCTCCTCTGATACAATATTTTTAATTTTTTCTTTACAAAAGTGTTTCGTAATTTTAAAAAATAGGTATACAATTAATATAATTAATATAATTATTACTATGTCAACTAAAATTAAGTTTGAGTTCATAATATTATTATTGTTATTATTATTATTCGTGACTATGACTTCTTCTTTAGAATTTTTACCTCCCATGATACTTAGTTACTTTTTGATTTGTACTTCCTTTCCCTGAATTGTATCATTTGCAGATTTTTCGCCTGTTGGAGAAATTTCTGTTTTTCCTCCTTGTTGGCTAGTGTGGCGAGCCTTAACAGATTGCCTATTTTCTGGCGTATTCTCACTTTTCTGCCACCCCTTTCTCTCTTCGGTGTTTTTGGTTCTGGTAGTTGAATCTTAGTTCTTTGCCCTTCTTTGTATTCCTCAATTGACAATGGTTTTGGGCCAGCGGTTTTGGGTGTTGGTTCGTATGCTGGTGCTTCGCTGTCTGGCTGTCCAGGATGGTACGGGCTGCTTAGGTTTTCGAACAGCACATCAAGCTCTTCTTTATTATACATTACAGGATCTATTTTGGCAAGATCGCCATGTAATGATAAGGGGTGCCTGCCTCTCCTAATAATCTATGGGGGATATTATTTAGCTTCCCCAAGCCTAATATTCAATGGCTAAACTGCCGATCTTAGCTGGAATAAAAATGATGAGAAAAGAACAGGCCAATGTGCCGATTTGAGTTCTGATTGAAGAGTCATTTTATTGATTCAATTCTTAGCCTATTTATACAAAATAATTCCTTACACACTAACAAGTAAAATATTCACTTATAACATACATATAAACATAATTTTCAATATCTAATATAAAAGTATACATATCATACGGTAAGCTATATTTTTGTCTTGTCATCAAATTCATGTTGAATATCCATGCCTATTTGATGACACACAAATATATTGGGTGAAGTGCAGGCACAGGCAGTGCATATCATAGAGGGACATTGAACCAAAACAATAGTAATTCAAAGCGTCAAGTGGCATTGGGTATATTTGAATATGAAGACGAAATGCAGTCGCGTTTATTGACCGTAGATGTAAACAGAGTATTTACTATAAACCGAAAGTAATCTGAGGCGTTTAAGTGACATTGAGTTTATTTGGATATAAAGACGGAATGCAATTCTGTTTATTGACCGCGGATGTAAACGGAGTATCTATAATTGCTTTATGTTTTATAATGCTAAAGTCAATGACCGGATGGAACGACGTATTGTTTTGATTCTATGTATCTGTAGTGTATGGGCACTACATCCTCACTCTTTTAGAAAAAAAAAAATTTTACTTTATTATGTAAACAAAAATTTTTTTTTTTTTTTTGTGTTTATTAACTTATATTTAGTTTTTTGAGTCTATTATTGTGCACTTCTTTTATCTCATTGTTTATCCTAATTTTTGTATTTACGCCATTTAATTCTACGACCTTATATGGTCTTGAATAGGGATTTTCTAATTTCTTCCTATTTCCTACTTTCAGAAAGACTGTGTCTCCTATATTTAGTTCTAATGGATTAGAAATCTTATCTACTAATTTTTGTCTTTCTAATTTACTTTTGTCTAAAAGATTCTTAGCTATTATTGCCATTTGTCCTAATCTAAATTTTAATTCTAAACTGTAATTATCAATATTGTATATAGGATTTACTATCTTAGTAGTTGAGTGTTCTGGTAGTTTAGCTAATTTTCCATAAACTAACTCGAAAGGTGATATACCAATACTAGAATGCGGTGTTGTATTGTAGCTGAAAACAAAATAAGGAATCCATTCATGCCAGTTATCTTCTTTTGCAAAGGCAATTAGGTATTCATTCAACACTCTATGATTCCGTTCTATAGAACCTAATGTTTCGTGATGATAAGGTGTTGATGTTACATGATTTATATTGAATGCATGATATACATTTTTCATTACCTCATTTATAAATTCTGTACCCATATCTGTTTTCAAAGTTTTGAAGCTTCCATGTCTAAGAATGAAGCTATTCACCAAGGCTTTAGCTACTGTGTTTGCATCTTTGCTTTTGATAGGTATTGCTTCAATGTACTTGGTCAACTCACATTGAAGAGTTAGTATATATCTAAAATCGTCCGATGGTCTAAGTGGACCAACTGTGTCTGCCGTTACTACCTCGAAACTCGTTGTTGGTGTATCTGTTATTATTAACTTTTCTTTCGTATTTCTTATCTGTTTGCTTTGTGCACATATTATACATTTATTTACATGTTTTTTGACCATTTTGCTTAAATTTTTCCAACAATATCTCTGTTTTATTTTATTTATTGTTCTTTTTACACCTGAGTTTCCACCAGCATGTGGTGTGTCGTGGAAATTTTTTAATATCGCTTCTTTTTCTTCCTCATTAATAATTCTTTGTGGAGGGTTATATATTATGATCGTTAACCTTTCATTTATCGTAAGTTTCTTCTGTAGATTGTTATATAGTTCCTTAAATTCATCTATGGTTATGTGCTTGTAAATCTCATCATTATTTGCAATTGCTAGCTTTTTATATCTTCTTTCTTCATTTTGAATACTAGCTTCTCCAATATCTGACCTAAGTCAAGTTTTGGATTATCACTATATTCTATAACTACATCTTTATTGCTTACTTTAATCTTGGTACAAGCTTCTCCTCGATTAAACCTTAGTTTTGTTGAGGATTCTCGCTGTTGTACATGATTTGTATTTGGCACTTTTTTAAATTTCAATTTTATAATTTTCATTACTTTTCCTAGAGAGTCACATTCCCACGTATATATATTTGGATTATTTTCTTTAAATTTATTTCCTTCTATTTCTATGTTGTTTGCATTCTTATTCTCCATTGCCATTCTTGCTGTTTTTGATCTGGTTATTATGTTAACATCTGAAGTTGGGATCATGCCGTTTAGTATTTCAAGCTTGATGCATGATAGTGCATCAGCGTTCGTGTTCTTCTTGGTTTGCATTATCTACCTCAGTGGCTAGTTGTATTGCCTCATTAAGTGTTTTTCGTCTAGCTGCGAAAATGGTCGATTTGTTCGTTGATATAACAAATTTTATTAGTTTTTCTTTCTCTGTTACCTCGCTGAGATCTGAGTCAACGAACTCTACCAAATTCAAGAAGTTAGTTAATTTCTCTACCTCCCCAGTAAATTCTGGAATAATCTTAATGCTCGAAATAATGTCGAATTTTGCCATTTTGAATTCTAGTTTTCCTAATTCTTTATCAATACCTTCTAAATCTCGTTCAATTTCTGCCTGCTCTAATAATTTATCCTTCTTTTCCAAAATTTCTTTTAATCTTAATAGCAAATTATTTATAATTTTTTTTAATGATTGTTGACTGGTATCTTTAGGCGATTTCTCATATTTTTCATTAAAATCTTCCTCTAACCTTTGTATTTCTGATTTCTTTTCAGCAATGTATTTAGCTGTATAAACTCTGTTTGGAGTTTTATTAAAATTTTCAATAATACATTTTAAATTTTTAATTATATTCAAAATATTTTATTTTTCAAATACATTTTTACGAACTGATTTTTTTTTTTTTTTTTTTTTGTAACGGTTATATTTTTTACCTCCTCTGATACAATATTTTTAATTTTTTCTTTACAAAAGTGTTTCGTAATTTTAAAAAATAGGTATACAATTAATATAATTAATATAATTATTACTATGTCAACTAAAATTAAGTTTGAGTTCATAATATTATTATTGTTATTATTATTATTCGTGACTATGACTTCTTCTTTAGAATTTTTACCTCCCATGATACTTAGTTACTTTTTGATTTGTACTTCCTTTCCCTGAATTGTATCATTTGCAGATTTTTCGCCTGTTGGAGAAATTTCTGTTTTTCCTCCTTGTTGGCTAGTGTGGCGAGCCTTAACAGATTGCCTATTTTCTGGCGTATTCTCACTTTTCTGCCACCCCTTTCTCTCTTCGGTGTTTTTGGTTCTGGTAGTTGAATCTTAGTTCTTTGCCCTTCTTTGTATTCCTCAATTGACAATGGTTTTGGGCCAGCGGTTTTGGGTGTTGGTTCGTATGCTGGTGCTTCGCTGTCTGGCTGTCCAGGATGGTACGGGCTGCTTAGGTTTTCGAACAGCACATCAAGCTCTTCTTTATTATACATTACAGGATCTATTTTGGCAAGATCGCCATGTAATGATAAGGGGTGCCTGCCTCTCCTAATAATCTATGGGGGATATTATTTAGCTTCCCCAAGCCTAATATTCAATGGCTAAACTGCCGATCTTAGCTGGAATAAAAATGATGAGAAAAGAACAGGCCAATGTGCCGATTTGAGTTCTGATTGAAGTCATTTTATTGATTCAATTCTTAGCCTATTTATACAAAATAATTCCTTACACACTAACAAGTAAAATATTCACTTATAACATACATATAAACATAATTTTCAATATCTAATATAAAAGTATACATATCATACGGTAAGCTATATTTTTGTCTTGTCATCAAATTCATGTTGAATATCCATGCCTATTTGATGACACACAAATATATTGGGTGAAGTGCAGGCACAGGCAGTGCATATCATAGAGGGACATTGAACCAAAACAATAGTAATTCAAAGCGTCAAGTGGCATTGGGTATATTTGAATATGAAGACGAAATGCAGTCGCGTTTATTGACCGTAGATGTAAACAGAGTATTTACTATAAACCGAAAGTAATCTGAGGCGTTTAAGTGACATTGAGTTTATTTGGATATAAAGACGGAATGCAGTTCTGTTTATTGACCGCGGATGTAAACGGAGTATCTATAATTGCTTTATGTTTTATAATGCTAAAGTCAATGACCGGATGGAACGACGTATTGTTTTGATTCTATGTATCTGTAGTGTATGGGCACTACATCCTCACTCTTTTAGAAAAAAAAAAATTTTACTTTATTATGTAAACAAAAATTTTTTTTTTTTTTTTTGTGTTTATTAACTTATATTTAGTTTTTTGAGTCTATTATTGTGCACTTCTTTTATCTCATTGTTTATCCTAATTTTTGTATTTACGCCATTTAATTCTACGACCTTATATGGTCTTGAATAGGGATTTTCTAATTTCTTCCTATTTCCTACTTTCAGAAAGACTGTGTCTCCTATATTTAGTTCTAATGGATTAGAAATCTTATCTACTAATTTTTGTCTTTCTAATTTACTTTTGTCTAAAAGATTCTTAGCTATTATTGCCATTTGTCCTAATCTAAATTTTAATTCTAAACTGTAATTATCAATATTGTATATAGGATTTACTATCTTAGTAGTTGAGTGTTCTGGTAGTTTAGCTAATTTTCCATAAACTAACTCGAAAGGTGATATACCAATACTAGAATGCGGTGTTGTATTGTAGCTGAAAACAAAATAAGGAATCCATTCATGCCAGTTATCTTCTTTTGCAAAGGCAATTAGGTATTCATTCAACACTCTATGATTCCGTTCTATAGAACCTAATGTTTCGTGATGATAAGGTGTTGATGTTACATGATTTATATTGAATGCATGATATACATTTTTCATTACCTCATTTATAAATTATGTACCCATATCTGTTTTCAAAGTTTTGAAGCTTCCATGTCTAAGAATGAAGCTATTCACCAAGGCTTTAGCTACTGTGTTTGCATCTTTGCTTTTGATAGGTATTGCTTCAATGTACTTGGTCAACTCACATTGAAGAGTTAGTATATATCTAAAATCGTCCGATGGTCTAAGTGGACCAACTGTGTCTGCCGTTACTACCTCGAAACTCGTTGTTGGTGTATCTGTTATTATTAACTTTTCTTTCGTATTTCTTATCTGTTTGCTTTGTGCACATATTATACATTTATTTACATGTTTTTTGACCATTTTGCTTAAATTTTTCCAACAATATCTCTGTTTTATTTTATTTATTGTTCTTTTTACACCTGAGTTTCCACCAGCATGTGGTGTGTCGTGGAAATTTTTTAATATCGCTTCTTTTTCTTCCTCATTAATAATTCTTTGTGGAGGGTTATATATTATGATCGTTAACCTTTCATTTATCGTAAGTTTCTTCTGTAGATTGTTATATAGTTCCTTAAATTCATCTATGGTTATGTGCTTGTAAATCTCATCATTATTTGCAATTGCTAGCTTTTTATATCTTCTTTCTTCATTTTGAATACTAGCTTCTCCAATATCTGACCTAAGTCAAGTTTTGGATTATCACTATATTCTATAACTACATCTTTATTGCTTACTTTAATCTTGGTACAAGCTTCTCCTCGATTAAACCTTAGTTTTGTTGAGGATTCTCGCTGTTGTACATGATTTGTATTTGGCACTTTTTTAAATTTCAATTTTATAATTTTCATTACTTTTCCTAGAGAGTCACATTCCCACGTATATATATTTGGATTATTTTCTTTAAATTTATTTCCTTCTATTTCTATGTTGTTTGCATTCTTATTCTCCATTGCCATTCTTGCTGTTTTTGATCTGGTTATTATGTTAACATCTGAAGTTGGGATCATGCCGTTTAGTATTTCAAGCTTGATGCATGATAGTGCATCAGCGTTCGTGTTCTTCTTGGTTTGCATTATCTACCTCAGTGGCTAGTTGTATTGCCTCATTAAGTGTTTTTCGTCTAGCTGCGAAAATGGTCGATTTGTTCGTTGATATAACAAATTTTATTAGTTTTTCTTTCTCTGTTACCTCGCTGAGATCTGAGTCAACGAACTCTACCAAATTCAAGAAGTTAGTTAATTTCTCTACCTCCCCAGTAAATTCTGGAATAATCTTAATGCTCGAAATAATGTCGAATTTTGCCATTTTGAATTCTAGTTTTCCTAATTCTTTATCAATACCTTCTAAATCTCGTTCAATTTCTGCCTGCTCTAATAATTTATCCTTCTTTTCCAAAATTTCTTTTAATCTTAATAGCAAATTATTTATAATTTTTTTTAATGATTGTTGACTGGTATCTTTAGGCGATTTCTCATATTTTTCATTAAAATCTTCCTCTAACCTTTGTATTTCTGATTTCTTTTCAGCAATGTATTTAGCTGTATAAACTCTGTTTGGAGTTTTATTAAAATTTTCAATAATACATTTTAAATTTTTAATTATATTCAAAATATTTTATTTTTCAAATACATTTTTACGAACTGATTTTTTTTTTTTTTTTTTTTGTAACGGTTATATTTTTTACCTCCTCTGATACAATATTTTTAATTTTTTCTTTACAAAAGTGTTTCGTAATTTTAAAAAATAGGTATACAATTAATATAATTAATATAATTATTACTATGTCAACTAAAATTAAGTTTGAGTTCATAATATTATTATTGTTATTATTATTATTCGTGACTATGACTTCTTCTTTAGAATTTTTACCTCCCATGATACTTAGTTACTTTTTGATTTGTACTTCCTTTCCCTGAATTGTATCATTTGCAGATTTTTCGCCTGTTGGAGAAATTTCTGTTTTTCCTCCTTGTTGGCTAGTGTGGCGAGCCTAAACAGATTGCCTATTTTCTGGCGTATTCTCACTTTTCTGCCACCCCTTTCTCTCTTCGGTGTTTTTGGTTCTGGTAGTTGAATCTTAGTTCTTTGCCCTTCTTTGTATTCCTCAATTGACAATGGTTTTGGGCCAGCGGTTTTGGGTGTTGGTTCGTATGCTGGTGCTTCGCTGTCTGGCTGTCCAGGATGGTACGGGCTGCTTAGGTTTTCGAACAGCACATCAAGCTCTTCTTTATTATACATTACAGGATCTATTTTGGCAAGATCGCCATGTAATGATAAGGGGTGCCTGCCTCTCCTAATAATCTATGGGGGATATTATTTAGCTTCCCCAAGCCTAATATTCAATGGCTAAACTGCCGATCTTAGCTGGAATAAAAATGATGAGAAAAGAACAGGCCAATGTGCCGATTTGAGTTCTGATTGAAGAGTCATTTTATTGATTCAATTCTTAGCCTATTTATACAAAATAATTCCTTACACACTAACAAGTAAAATATTCACTTATAACATACATATAAACATAATTTTCAATATCTAATATAAAAGTATACATATCATACGGTAAGCTATATTTTTGTCTTGTCATCAAATTCATGTTGAATATCCATGCCTATTTGATGACACACAAATATATTGGGTGAAGTGCAGGCACAGGCAGTGCATATCATAGAGGGACATTGAACCAAAACAATAGTAATTCAAAGCGTCAAGTGGCATTGGGTATATTTGAATATGAAGACGAAATGCAGTCGCGTTTATTGACCGTAGATGTAAACAGAGTATTTACTATAAACCGAAAGTAATCTGAGGCGTTTAAGTGACATTGAGTTTATTTGGATATAAAGACGGAATGCAGTTCTGTTTATTGACCGCGGATGTAAACGGAGTATCTATAATTGCTTTATGTTTTATAATGCTAAAGTCAATGACCAGATGGAACGACGTATTGTTTTGATTCTATGTATCTGTAGTGTATGGGCACTACATCCTCACTCTTTTAGAAAAAAAAAAATTTTACTTTATTATGTAAACAAAAATTTTTTTTTTTTTTTTTGTGTTTATTAACTTATATTTAGTTTTTTGAGTCTATTATTGTGCACTTCTTTTATCTCATTGTTTATCCTAATTTTTGTATTTACGCCATTTAATTCTACGACCTTATATGGTCTTGAATAGGGATTTTCTAATTTCTTCCTATTTCCTACTTTCAGAAAGACTGTGTCTCCTATATTTAGTTCTAATGGATTAGAAATCTTATCTACTAATTTTTGTCTTTCTAATTTACTTTTGTCTAAAAGATTCTTAGCTATTATTGCCATTTGTCCTAATCTAAATTTTAATTCTAAACTGTAATTATCAATATTGTATATAGGATTTACTATCTTAGTAGTTGAGTGTTCTGGTAGTTTAGCTAATTTTCCATAAACTAACTCGAAAGGTGATATACCAATACTAGAATGCGGTGTTGTATTGTAGCTGAAAACAAAATAAGGAATCCATTCATGCCAGTTATCTTCTTTTGCAAAGGCAATTAGGTATTCATTCAACACTCTATGATTCCGTTCTATAGAACCTAATGTTTCGTGATGATAAGGTGTTGATGTTACATGATTTATATTGAATGCATGATATACATTTTTCATTACCTCATTTATAAATTCTGTACCCATATCTGTTTTCAAAGTTTTGAAGCTTCCATGTCTAAGAATGAAGCTATTCACCAAGGCTTTAGCTACTGTGTTTGCATCTTTGCTTTTGATAGGTATTGCTTCAATGTACTTGGTCAACTCACATTGAAGAGTTAGTATATATCTAAAATCGTCCGATGGTCTAAGTGGACCAACTGTGTCTGCCGTTACTACCTCGAAACTCGTTGTTGGTGTATCTGTTATTATTAACTTTTCTTTCGTATTTCTTATCTGTTTGCTTTGTGCACATATTATACATTTATTTACATGTTTTTTGACCATTTTGCTTAAATTTTTCCAACAATATCTCTGTTTTATTTTATTTATTGTTCTTTTTACACCTGAGTTTCCACCAGCATGTGGTGTGTCGTGGAAATTTTTTAATATCGCTTCTTTTTCTTCCTCATTAATAATTCTTTGTGGAGGGTTATATATTATGATCGTTAACCTTTCATTTATCGTAAGTTTCTTCTGTAGATTGTTATATAGTTCCTTAAATTCATCTATGGTTATGTGCTTGTAAATCTCATCATTATTTGCAATTGCTAGCTTTTTATATCTTCTTTCTTCATTTTGAATACTAGCTTCTCCAATATCTGACCTAAGTCAAGTTTTGGATTATCACTATATTCTATAACTACATCTTTATTGCTTACTTTAATCTTGGTACAAGCTTCTCCTCGATTAAACCTTAGTTTTGTTGAGGATTCTCGCTGTTGTACATGATTTGTATTTGGCACTTTTTTAAATTTCAATTTTATAATTTTCATTACTTTTCCTAGAGAGTCACATTCCCACGTATATATATTTGGATTATTTTCTTTAAATTTATTTCCTTCTATTTCTATGTTGTTTGCATTCTTATTCTCCATTGCCATTCTTGCTGTTTTTGATCTGGTTATTATGTTAACATCTGAAGTTGGGATCATGCCGTTTAGTATTTTAAGCTTGATGCATGATAGTGCATCAGCGTTCGTGTTCTTCTTGGTTTGCATTATCTACCTCAGTGGCTAGTTGTATTGCCTCATTAAGTGTTTTTCGTCTAGCTGCGAAAATGGTCGATTTGTTCGTTGATATAACAAATTTTATTAGTTTTTCTTTCTCTGTTACCTCGCTGAGATCTGAGTCAACGAACTCTACCAAATTCAAGAAGTTAGTTAATTTCTCTACCTCCCCAGTAAATTCTGGAATAATCTTAATGCTCGAAATAATGTCGAATTTTGCCATTTTGAATTCTAGTTTTCCTAATTCTTTATCAATACCTTCTAAATCTCGTTCAATTTCTGCCTGCTCTAATAATTTATCCTTCTTTTCCAAAATTTCTTTTAATCTTAATAGCAAATTATTTATAATTTTTTTTAATGATTGTTGACTGGTATCTTTAGGCGATTTCTCATATTTTTCATTAAAATCTTCCTCTAACCTTTGTATTTCTGATTTCTTTTCAGCAATGTATTTAGCTGTATAAACTCTGTTTGGAGTTTTATTAAAATTTTCAATAATACATTTTAAATTTTTAATTATATTCAAAATATTTTATTTTTCAAATACATTTTTACGAACTGATTTTTTTTTTTTTTTTTTTTTGTAACGGTTATATTTTTTACCTCCTCTGATACAATATTTTTAATTTTTTCTTTACAAAAGTGTTTCGTAATTTTAAAAAATAGGTATACAATTAATATAATTAATATAATTATTACTATGTCAACTAAAATTAAGTTTGAGTTCATAATATTATTATTGTTATTATTATTATTCGTGACTATGACTTCTTCTTTAGAATTTTTACCTCCCATGATACTTAGTTACTTTTTGATTTGTACTTCCTTTCCCTGAATTGTATCATTTGCAGATTTTTCGCCTGTTGGAGAAATTTCTGTTTTTCCTCCTTGTTGGCTAGTGTGGCGAGCCTTAACAGATTGCCTATTTTCTGGCGTATTCTCACTTTTCTGCCACCCCTTTCTCTCTTCGGTGTTTTTGGTTCTGGTAGTTGAATCTTAGTTCTTTGCCCTTCTTTGTATTCCTCAATTGACAATGGTTTTGGGCCAGCGGTTTTGGGTGTTGGTTCGTATGCTGGTGCTTCGCTGTCTGGCTGTCCAGGATGGTACGGGCTGCTTAGGTTTTCGAACAGCACATCAAGCTCTTCTTTATTATACATTACAGGATCTATTTTGGCAAGATCGCCATGTAATGATAAGGGGTGCCTGCCTCTCCTAATAATCTATGGGGGATATTATTTAGCTTCCCCAAGCCTAATATTCAATGGCTAAACTGCCGATCTTAGCTGGAATAAAAATGATGAGAAAAGAACAGGCCAATGTGCCGATTTGAGTTCTGATTGAAGAGTCATTTTATTGATTCAATTCTTAGCCTATTTATACAAAATAATTCCTTACACACTAACAAGTAAAATATTCACTTATAACATACATATAAACATAATTTTCAATATCTAATATAAAAGTATACATATCATACGGTAAGCTATATTTTTGTCTTGTCATCAAATTCATGTTGAATATCCATGCCTATTTGATGACACACAAATATATTGGGTGAAGTGCAGGCACAGGCAGTGCATATCATAGAGGGACATTGAACCAAAACAATAGTAATTCAAAGCGTCAAGTGGCATTGGGTATATTTGAATATGAAGACGAAATGCAGTCGCGTTTATTGACCGTAGATGTAAACAGAGTATTTACTATAAACCGAAAGTAATCTGAGGCGTTTAAGTGACATTGAGTTTATTTGGATATAAAGACGGAATGCAGTTCTGTTTATTGACCGCGGATGTAAACGGAGTATCTATAATTGCTTTATGTTTTATAATGCTAAAGTCAATGACCGGATGGAACGACGTATTGTTTTGATTCTATGTATCTGTAGTGTATGGGCACTACATCCTCACTCTTTTAGAAAAAAAAAAATTTTACTTTATTATGTAAACAAAAATTTTTTTTTTTTTTTTTGTGTTTATTAACTTATATTTAGTTTTTTGAGTCTATTATTGTGCACTTCTTTTATCTCATTGTTTATCCTAATTTTTGTATTTACGCCATTTAATTCTACGACCTTATATGGTCTTGAATAGGGATTTTCTAATTTCTTCCTATTTCCTACTTTCAGAAAGACTGTGTCTCCTATATTTAGTTCTAATGGATTAGAAATCTTATCTACTAATTTTTGTCTTTCTAATTTACTTTTGTCTAAAAGATTCTTAGCTATTATTGCCATTTGTCCTAATCTAAATTTTAATTCTAAACTGTAATTATCAATATTGTATATAGGATTTACTATCTTAGTAGTTGAGTGTTCTGGTAGTTTAGCTAATTTTCCATAAACTAACTCGAAAGGTGATATACCAATACTAGAATGCGGTGTTGTATTGTAGCTGAAAACAAAATAAGGAATCCATTCATGCCAGTTATCTTCTTTTGCAAAGGCAATTAGGTATTCATTCAACACTCTATGATTCCGTTCTATAGAACCTAATGTTTCGTGATGATAAGGTGTTGATGTTACATGATTTATATTGAATGCATGATATACATTTTTCATTACCTCATTTATAAATTCTGTACCCATATCTGTTTTCAAAGTTTTGAAGCTTCCATGTCTAAGAATGAAGCTATTCACCAAGGCTTTAGCTACTGTGTTTGCATCTTTGCTTTTGATAGGTATTGCTTCAATGTACTTGGTCAACTCACATTGAAGAGTTAGTATATATCTAAAATCGTCCGATGGTCTAAGTGGACCAACTGTGTCTGCCGTTACTACCTCGAAACTCGTTGTTGGTGTATCTGTTATTATTAACTTTTCTTTCGTATTTCTTATCTGTTTGCTTTGTGCACATATTATACATTTATTTACATGTTTTTTGACCATTTTGCTTAAATTTTTCCAACAATATCTCTGTTTTATTTTATTTATTGTTCTTTTTACACCTGAGTTTCCACCAGCATGTGGTGTGTCGTGGAAATTTTTTAATATCGCTTCTTTTTCTTCCTCATTAATAATTCTTTGTGGAGGGTTATATATTATGATCGTTAACCTTTCATTTATCGTAAGTTTCTTCTGTAGATTGTTATATAGTTCCTTAAATTCATCTATGGTTATGTGCTTGTAAATCTCATCATTATTTGCAATTGCTAGCTTTTTATATCTTCTTTCTTCATTTTGAATACTAGCTTCTCCAATATCTGACCTAAGTCAAGTTTTGGATTATCACTATATTCTATAACTACATCTTTATTGCTTACTTTAATCTTGGTACAAGCTTCTCCTCGATTAAACCTTAGTTTTGTTGAGGATTCTCGCTGTTGTACATGATTTGTATTTGGCACTTTTTTAAATTTCAATTTTATAATTTTCATTACTTTTCCTAGAGAGTCACATTCCCACGTATATATATTTGGATTATTTTCTTTAAATTTATTTCCTTCTATTTCTATGTTGTTTGCATTCTTATTCTCCATTGCCATTCTTGCTGTTTTTGATCTGGTTATTATGTTAACATCTGAAGTTGGGATCATGCCGTTTAGTATTTCAAGCTTGATGCATGATAGTGCATCAGCGTTCGTGTTCTTCTTGGTTTGCATTATCTACCTCAGTGGCTAGTTGTATTGCCTCATTAAGTGTTTTTCGTCTAGCTGCGAAAATGGTCGATTTGTTCGTTGATATAACAAATTTTATTAGTTTTTCTTTCTCTGTTACCTCGCTGAGATCTGAGTCAACGAACTCTACCAAATTCAAGAAGTTAGTTAATTTCTCTACCTCCCCAGTAAATTCTGGAATAATCTTAATGCTCGAAATAATGTCGAATTTTGCCATTTTGAATTCTAGTTTTCCTAATTCTTTATCAATACCTTCTAAATCTCGTTCAATTTCTGCCTGCTCTAATAATTTATCCTTCTTTTCCAAAATTTCTTTTAATCTTAATAGCAAATTATTTATAATTTTTTTTAATGATTGTTGACTGGTATCTTTAGGCGATTTCTCATATTTTTCATTAAAATCTTCCTCTAACCTTTGTATTTCTGATTTCTTTTCAGCAATGTATTTAGCTGTATAAACTCTGTTTGGAGTTTTATTAAAATTTTCAATAATACATTTTAAATTTTTAATTATATTCAAAATATTTTATTTTTCAAATACATTTTTACGAACTGATTTTTTTTTTTTTTTTTTTTGTAACGGTTATATTTTTTACCTCCTCTGATACAATATTTTTAATTTTTTCTTTACAAAAGTGTTTCGTAATTTTAAAAAATAGGTATACAATTAATATAATTAATATAATTATTACTATGTCAACTAAAATTAAGTTTGAGTTCATAATATTATTATTGTTATTATTATTATTCGTGACTATGACTTCTTCTTTAGAATTTTTACCTCCCATGATACTTAGTTACTTTTTGATTTGTACTTCCTTTCCCTGAATTGTATCATTTGCAGATTTTTCGCCTGTTGGAGAAATTTCTGTTTTTCCTCCTTGTTGGCTAGTGTGGCGAGCCTAAACAGATTGCCTATTTTCTGGCGTATTCTCACTTTTCTGCCACCCCTTTCTCTCTTCGGTGTTTTTGGTTCTGGTAGTTGAATCTTAGTTCTTTGCCCTTCTTTGTATTCCTCAATTGACAATGGTTTTGGGCCAGCGGTTTTGGGTGTTGGTTCGTATGCTGGTGCTTCGCTGTCTGGCTGTCCAGGATGGTACGGGCTGCTTAGGTTTTCGAACAGCACATCAAGCTCTTCTTTATTATACATTACAGGATCTATTTTGGCAAGATCGCCATGTAATGATAAGGGGTGCCTGCCTCTCCTAATAATCTATGGGGGATATTATTTAGCTTCCCCAAGCCTAATATTCAATGGCTAAACTGCCGATCTTAGCTGGAATAAAAATGATGAGAAAAGAACAGGCCAATGTGCCGATTTGAGTTCTGATTGAAGAGTCATTTTATTGATTCAATTCTTAGCCTATTTATACAAAATAATTCCTTACACACTAACAAGTAAAATATTCACTTATAACATACATATAAACATAATTTTCAATATCTAATATAAAAGTATACATATCATACGGTAAGCTATATTTTTGTCTTGTCATCAAATTCATGTTGAATATCCATGCCTATTTGATGACACACAAATATATTGGGTGAAGTGCAGGCACAGGCAGTGCATATCATAGAGGGACATTGAACCAAAACAATAGTAATTCAAAGCGTCAAGTGGCATTGGGTATATTTGAATATGAAGACGAAATGCAGTCGCGTTTATTGACCGTAGATGTAAACAGAGTATTTACTATAAACCGAAAGTAATCTGAGGCGTTTAAGTGACATTGAGTTTATTTGGATATAAAGACGGAATGCAGTTCTGTTTATTGACCGCGGATGTAAACGGAGTATCTATAATTGCTTTATGTTTTATAATGCTAAAGTCAATGACCAGATGGAACGACGTATTGTTTTGATTCTATGTATCTGTAGTGTATGGGCACTACATCCTCACTCTTTTAGAAAAAAAAAAATTTTACTTTATTATGTAAACAAAAATTTTTTTTTTTTTTTTTGTGTTTATTAACTTATATTTAGTTTTTTGAGTCTATTATTGTGCACTTCTTTTATCTCATTGTTTATCCTAATTTTTGTATTTACGCCATTTAATTCTACGACCTTATATGGTCTTGAATAGGGATTTTCTAATTTCTTCCTATTTCCTACTTTCAGAAAGACTGTGTCTCCTATATTTAGTTCTAATGGATTAGAAATCTTATCTACTAATTTTTGTCTTTCTAATTTACTTTTGTCTAAAAGATTCTTAGCTATTATTGCCATTTGTCCTAATCTAAATTTTAATTCTAAACTGTAATTATCAATATTGTATATAGGATTTACTATCTTAGTAGTTGAGTGTTCTGGTAGTTTAGCTAATTTTCCATAAACTAACTCGAAAGGTGATATACCAATACTAGAATGCGGTGTTGTATTGTAGCTGAAAACAAAATAAGGAATCCATTCATGCCAGTTATCTTCTTTTGCAAAGGCAATTAGGTATTCATTCAACACTCTATGATTCCGTTCTATAGAACCTAATGTTTCGTGATGATAAGGTGTTGATGTTACATGATTTATATTGAATGCATGATATACATTTTTCATTACCTCATTTATAAATTCTGTACCCATATCTGTTTTCAAAGTTTTGAAGCTTCCATGTCTAAGAATGAAGCTATTCACCAAGGCTTTAGCTACTGTGTTTGCATCTTTGCTTTTGATAGGTATTGCTTCAATGTACTTGGTCAACTCACATTGAAGAGTTAGTATATATCTAAAATCGTCCGATGGTCTAAGTGGACCAACTGTGTCTGCCGTTACTACCTCGAAACTCGTTGTTGGTGTATCTGTTATTATTAACTTTTCTTTCGTATTTCTTATCTGTTTGCTTTGTGCACATATTATACATTTATTTACATGTTTTTTGACCATTTTTCTTAAATTTTTCCAACAATATCTCTGTTTTATTTTATTTATTGTTCTTTTTACACCTGAGTTTCCACCAGCATGTGGTGTGTCGTGGAAATTTTTTAATATCGCTTCTTTTTCTTCCTCATTAATAATTCTTTGTGGAGGGTTATATATTATGATCGTTAACCTTTCATTTATCGTAAGTTTCTTCTGTAGATTGTTATATAGTTCCTTAAATTCATCTATGGTTATGTGCTTGTAAATCTCATCATTATTTGCAATTGCTAGCTTTTTATATCTTCTTTCTTCATTTTGAATACTAGCTTCTCCAATATCTGACCTAAGTCAAGTTTTGGATTATCACTATATTCTATAACTACATCTTTATTGCTTACTTTAATCTTGGTACAAGCTTCTCCTCGATTAAACCTTAGTTTTGTTGAGGATTCTCGCTGTTGTACATGATTTGTATTTGGCACTTTTTTAAATTTCAATTTTATAATTTTCATTACTTTTCCTAGAGAGTCACATTCCCACGTATATATATTTGGATTATTTTCTTTAAATTTATTTCCTTCTATTTCTATGTTGTTTGCATTCTTATTCTCCATTGCCATTCTTGCTGTTTTTGATCTGGTTATTATGTTAACATCTGAAGTTGGGATCATGCCGTTTAGTATTTCAAGCTTGATGCATGATAGTGCATCAGCGTTCGTGTTCTTCTTGGTTTGCATTATCTACCTCAGTGGCTAGTTGTATTGCCTCATTAAGTGTTTTTCGTCTAGCTGCGAAAATGGTCGATTTGTTCGTTGATATAACAAATTTTATTAGTTTTTCTTTCTCTGTTACCTCGCTGAGATCTGAGTCAACGAACTCTACCAAATTCAAGAAGTTAGTTAATTTCTCTACCTCCCCAGTAAATTCTGGAATAATCTTAATGCTCGAAATAATGTCGAATTTTGCCATTTTGAATTCTAGTTTTCCTAATTCTTTATCAATACCTTCTAAATCTCGTTCAATTTCTGCCTGCTCTAATAATTTATCCTTCTTTTCCAAAATTTCTTTTAATCTTAATAGCAAATTATTTATAATTTTTTTTAATGATTGTTGACTGGTATCTTTAGGCGATTTCTCATATTTTTCATTAAAATCTTCCTCTAACCTTTGTATTTCTGATTTCTTTTCAGCAATGTATTTAGCTGTATAAACTCTGTTTGGAGTTTTATTAAAATTTTCAATAATACATTTTAAATTTTTAATTATATTCAAAATATTTTATTTTTCAAATACATTTTTACGAACTGATTTTTTTTTTTTTTTTTTTTGTAACGGTTATATTTTTTACCTCCTCTGATACAATATTTTTAATTTTTTCTTTACAAAAGTGTTTCGTAATTTTAAAAAATAGGTATACAATTAATATAATTAATATAATTATTACTATGTCAACTAAAATTAAGTTTGAGTTCATAATATTATTATTGTTATTATTATTATTCGTGACTATGACTTCTTCTTTAGAATTTTTACCTCCCATGATACTTAGTTACTTTTTGATTTGTACTTCCTTTCCCTGAATTGTATCATTTGCAGATTTTTCGCCTGTTGGAGAAATTTCTGTTTTTCCTCCTTGTTGGCTAGTGTGGCGAGCCTAAACAGATTGCCTATTTTCTGGCGTATTCTCACTTTTCTGCCACCCCTTTCTCTCTTCGGTGTTTTTGGTTCTGGTAGTTGAATCTTAGTTCTTTGCCCTTCTTTGTATTCCTCAATTGACAATGGTTTTGGGCCAGCGGTTTTGGGTGTTGGTTCGTATGCTGGTGCTTCGCTGTCTGGCTGTCCAGGATGGTACGGGCTGCTTAGGTTTTCGAACAGCACATCAAGCTCTTCTTTATTATACATTACAGGATCTATTTTGGCAAGATCGCCATGTAATGATAAGGGGTGCCTGCCTCTCCTAATAATCTATGGGGGATATTATTTAGCTTCCCCAAGCCTTATATTCAATGGCTAAACTGCCGATCTTAGCTGGAATAAAAATGATGAGAAAAGAACAGGCCAATGTGCCGATTTGAGTTCTGATTGAAGAGTCATTTTATTGATTCAATTCTTAGCCTATTTATACAAAATAATTCCTTACACACTAACAAGTAAAATATTCACTTATAACATACATATAAACATAATTTTCAATATCTAATATAAAAGTATACATATCATACGGTAAGCTATATTTTTGTCTTGTCATCAAATTCATGTTGAATATCCATGCCTATTTGATGACACACAAATATATTGGGTGAAGTGCAGGCACAGGCAGTGCATATCATAGAGGGACATTGAACCAAAACAATAGTAATTCAAAGCGTCAAGTGGCATTGGGTATATTTGAATATGAAGACGAAATGCAGTCGCGTTTATTGACCGTAGATGTAAACAGAGTATTTACTATAAACCGAAAGTAATCTGAGGCGTTTAAGTGACATTGAGTTTATTTGGATATAAAGACGGAATGCAGTTCTGTTTATTGACCGCGGATGTAAACGGAGTATCTATAATTGCTTTATGTTTTATAATGCTAAAGTCAATGACCGGATGGAACGACGTATTGTTTTGATTCTATGTATCTGTAGTGTATGGGCACTACATCCTCACTCTTTTAGAAAAAAAAAAATTTTACTTTATTATGTAAACAAAAATTTTTTTTTTTTTTTTTGTGTTTATTAACTTATATTTAGTTTTTTGAGTCTATTATTGTGCACTTCTTTTATCTCATTGTTTATCCTAATTTTTGTATTTACGCCATTTAATTCTACGACCTTATATGGTCTTGAATAGGGATTTTCTAATTTCTTCCTATTTCCTACTTTCAGAAAGACTGTGTCTCCTATATTTAGTTCTAATGGATTAGAAATCTTATCTACTAATTTTTGTCTTTCTAATTTACTTTTGTCTAAAAGATTCTTAGCTATTATTGCCATTTGTCCTAATCTAAATTTTAATTCTAAACTGTAATTATCAATATTGTATATAGGATTTACTATCTTAGTAGTTGAGTGTTCTGGTAGTTTAGCTAATTTTCCATAAACTAACTCGAAAGGTGATATACCAATACTAGAATGCGGTGTTGTATTGTAGCTGAAAACAAAATAAGGAATCCATTCATGCCAGTTATCTTCTTTTGCAAAGGCAATTAGGTATTCATTCAACACTCTATGATTCCGTTCTATAGAACCTAATGTTTCGTGATGATAAGGTGTTGATGTTACATGATTTATATTGAATGCATGATATACATTTTTCATTACCTCATTTATAAATTCTGTACCCATATCTGTTTTCAAAGTTTTGAAGCTTCCATGTCTAAGAATGAAGCTATTCACCAAGGCTTTAGCTACTGTGTTTGCATCTTTGCTTTTGATAGGTATTGCTTCAATGTACTTGGTCAACTCACATTGAAGAGTTAGTATATATCTAAAATCGTCCGATGGTCTAAGTGGACCAACTGTGTCTGCCGTTACTACCTCGAAACTCGTTGTTGGTGTATCTGTTATTATTAACTTTTCTTTCGTATTTCTTATCTGTTTGCTTTGTGCACATATTATACATTTATTTACATGTTTTTTGACCATTTTGCTTAAATTTTTCCAACAATATCTCTGTTTTATTTTATTTATTGTTCTTTTTACACCTGAGTTTCCACCAGCATGTGGTGTGTCGTGGAAATTTTTTAATATCGCTTCTTTTTCTTCCTCATTAATAATTCTTTGTGGAGGGTTATATATTATGATCGTTAACCTTTCATTTATCGTAAGTTTCTTCTGTAGATTGTTATATAGTTCCTTAAATTCATCTATGGTTATGTGCTTGTAAATCTCATCATTATTTGCAATTGCTAGCTTTTTATATCTTCTTTCTTCATTTTGAATACTAGCTTCTCCAATATCTGACCTAAGTCAAGTTTTGGATTATCACTATATTCTATAACTACATCTTTATTGCTTACTTTAATCTTGGTACAAGCTTCTCCTCGATTAAACCTTAGTTTTGTTGAGGATTCTCGCTGTTGTACATGATTTGTATTTGGCACTTTTTTAAATTTCAATTTTATAATTTTCATTACTTTTCCTAGAGAGTCACATTCCCACGTATATATATTTGGATTATTTTCTTTAAATTTATTTCCTTCTATTTCTATGTTGTTTGCATTCTTATTCTCCATTGCCATTCTTGCTGTTTTTGATCTGGTTATTATGTTAACATCTGAAGTTGGGATCATGCCGTTTAGTATTTCAAGCTTGATGCATGATAGTGCATCAGCGTTCGTGTTCTTCTTGGTTTGCATTATCTACCTCAGTGGCTAGTTGTATTGCCTCATTAAGTGTTTTTCGTCTAGCTGCGAAAATGGTCGATTTGTTCGTTGATATAACAAATTTTATTAGTTTTTCTTTCTCTGTTACCTCGCTGAGATCTGAGTCAACGAACTCTACCAAATTCAAGAAGTTAGTTAATTTCTCTACCTCCCCAGTAAATTCTGGAATAATCTTAATGCTCGAAATAATGTCGAATTTTGCCATTTTGAATTCTAGTTTTCCTAATTCTTTATCAATACCTTCTAAATCTCGTTCAATTTCTGCCTGCTCTAATAATTTATCCTTCTTTTCCAAAATTTCTTTTAATCTTAATAGCAAATTATTTATAATTTTTTTTAATGATTGTTGACTGGTATCTTTAGGCGATTTCTCATATTTTTCATTAAAATCTTCCTCTAACCTTTGTATTTCTGATTTCTTTTCAGCAATGTATTTAGCTGTATAAACTCTGTTTGGAGTTTTATTAAAATTTTCAATAATACATTTTAAATTTTTAATTATATTCAAAATATTTTATTTTTCAAATACATTTTTACGAACTGATTTTTTTTTTTTTTTTTTTTGTAACGGTTATATTTTTTACCTCCTCTGATACAATATTTTTAATTTTTTCTTTACAAAAGTGTTTCGTAATTTTAAAAAATAGGTATACAATTAATATAATTAATATAATTATTACTATGTCAACTAAAATTAAGTTTGAGTTCATAATATTATTATTGTTATTATTATTATTCGTGACTATGACTTCTTCTTTAGAATTTTTACCTCCCATGATACTTAGTTACTTTTTGATTTGTACTTCCTTTCCCTGAATTGTATCATTTGCAGATTTTTCGCCTGTTGGAGAAATTTCTGTTTTTCCTCCTTGTTGGCTAGTGTGGCGAGCCTAAACAGATTGCCTATTTTCTGGCGTATTCTCACTTTTCTGCCACCCCTTTCTCTCTTCGGTGTTTTTGGTTCTGGTAGTTGAATCTTAGTTCTTTGCCCTTCTTTGTATTCCTCAATTGACAATGGTTTTGGGCCAGCGGTTTTGGGTGTTGGTTCGTATGCTGGTGCTTCGCTGTCTGGCTGTCCAGGATGGTACGGGCTGCTTAGGTTTTCGAACAGCACATCAAGCTCTTCTTTATTATACATTACAGGATCTATTTTGGCAAGATCGCCATGTAATGATAAGGGGTGCCTGCCTCTCCTAATAATCTATGGGGGATATTATTTAGCTTCCCCAAGCCTTATATTCAATGGCTAAACTGCCGATCTTAGCTGGAATAAAAATGATGAGAAAAGAACAGGCCAATGTGCCGATTTGAGTTCTGATTGAAGAGTCATTTTATTGATTCAATTCTTAGCCTATTTATACAAAATAATTCCTTACACACTAACAAGTAAAATATTCACTTATAACATACATATAAACATAATTTTCAATATCTAATATAAAAGTATACATATCATACGGTAAGCTATATTTTTGTCTTGTCATCAAATTCATGTTGAATATCCATGCCTATTTGATGACACACAAATATATTGGGTGAAGTGCAGGCACAGGCAGTGCATATCATAGAGGGACATTGAACCAAAACAATAGTAATTCAAAGCGTAAAGTGGCATTGGGTATATTTGAATATGAAGACGAAATGCAGTCGCGTTTATTGACCGTAGATGTAAACAGAGTATTTACTATAAACCGAAAGTAATCTGAGGCGTTTAAGTGACATTGAGTTTATTTGGATATAAAGACGGAATGCAGTTCTGTTTATTGACCGCGGATGTAAACGGAGTATCTATAATTGCTTTATGTTTTATAATGCTAAAGTCAATGACCGGATGGAACGACGTATTGTTTTGGTTCTATGTATCTGTAGTGTATGGGCACTACAAAAGCTTTATTGGACACTGGCTTTACAGTCAGCTTAATTAACTCTGCTAGAGTTGACTGTAGCAATTTTCCTGTTTTTGAAGAAAAATCTGTTTTTCTAAATACTATTAGTAATAAAACAAAAGAATTTATACAAATTGTGGTTGCTGATGTACCTAAAGAATTTCGAATGGGAAGGAATAGTAAATTAAAATGGTATAAAATGTTTTTAAACGGTAAAGACTATGATCTTCTCATTGGAATGGATATAATTAAAAACAACATAACGGAAATCAATATAACAGAATTAGTTAGATTAGTTAACACTTAAAAAATAGGTTTATATTCAGAGGAAAGTCAATACGTTGAATATTACGAACTTTCAAGTGAAGACACAGACAAAGTATATCTTTCGCATTTAAATACTCAAGAAAAAGAAGAAATAAGCAATATTTTAGAACAGTACCAAAGCTTGATTTTCAGAGACGGTGACTAACTTCCTAACACAGATTCTATAATGCATGAGATTAGAATACAAACTGACCAACAAGTAAATTCCAGGCTTTATAGATTACCTCCAAAGCATGAAGACGAAGTTCGGAGACAAGTGTTAGAATGGAAAAACAGGGTATTATTCGAAAATCAAATAGTAGATACTCCTCCCCCATAGTTGTTGTCCCGAAGAAGATTGCTAAATCAGGTAAACAAAAATTTAGGCTTTGTATTGACTATAGGAAAATAAACGAAATTACTTTAGACGACAAGTACCCTCTACCTAATATAGACAGTATATTAGATAATTTAGGGAGAGCCCAGTATTTTACTACATTGGATTTAGCCAAAGGCTAATACCAAATTAAAATGCATCCCAGAGACATTCATAAGACTACGTCTGACACTCCAAATTGTTTATATGAATTTGCTCGAATGCCTTTTGAATTTGCTCGAATGCATTTTGGTTTATATGAATTTGCTCGAACGCCCTAGCGACGTTCCAAAGGCTTATGAATGAAATACTAAGAGATTACATAAATATGATCTGCGTCGTCTACCTTGATGATATCTTAATATTTTCCAGTAGTCTCGAAGAACATCTAATTGCCACCACTTCAATTTTTAATACCCTTGCCAAACATAATCTTAAAGTTCAGTTTGATTAATGTTCATTCCTCCAAAAAGATACAGAATTTTGAGGCCATATCTTGACAGATGAAGGCATGAAACCTAACCCAGAAAAGATCAAATGTATTTTAAATTACAAACTGCCATAATCAGAAAAGGAGTTAAAATCCTTTCTTGGTATAACAGGATGTTATCGTAAATTTGTGAAGAATTACTCTAAAATAGCCTATCCGATGATTAAATTCCTAAAGAAAAAATGAAAAGATAAATACACGAGACCCTGAATATATACAGTCTTTTGAAGCACTGAAGCAAAATAATACTAACTATCCTATACTTAGATTTCCAAATTTCGAAAAACCTTTTACTGTATTTACCGATGCCTCAAACTTCGCCATTGGTGCTGTGCTTACTCAAGAAGGTCAGCCGGTCTGCTATGCGTCGAGATCTCTGAACGACCACGAGAAAAAATATTCACCCACTGACAAGGAATTCCTTGCTATTGTCTGGTCAGTGACTTTAGACCATACCTTTGGGGAAATAAATTTAAAATAGTAACAGACCATCAACCTATTAAGTACCTGAACAAACAATACAACGGAAAAGAGTTTTCTGCCAGAAACCAGAGATGGCTACAAAAATTATCCGAATTAAATTATGATATTGAGTACTTAAGAGGTAGAGACAATAAAGTTGCAGACTTCTTGAGCCGCATCAAGGTTGTTGAACAGATAGATGGTGAGTCTGATTCAAATTTGGCAACAATCCATTCAACACCAGTACAACAGTTAGATCATTTCCCAATAAAAGAAGAGATAGTTAATAAATATAAAACACAAATAATTCTTTCAAATTCAGTTGTAGTAGAAGTTGAAGCCAGTCATGGCAGGAGAATCATCCATGTAGATATGACTAAAAATCAGTTATATTGGGAAGATCTCTTTAAACGAATCCTAAACAAGGGAAAAGTAGGCATATATACAGAATCATACCACGAGTATAATAAAATTCAAAAATGCCTAATAAAATTTTTTTAAGACAATAAAAATTTGACATTTACTAAATGTACACTTAGAGCTCTCGAGGTTGGAACTGAAGCAGATATTTGTAAGCAAATACCATGTTAGAGGGAGAAGTCATTCCGGAATTATTGAAACATAAAACTTTGAAAAATAAAGTATATTACCCGGGCTTAGTTAAAGAAATATCCAAGGTTATAGGAAATTGTCAAACATGTCAAGAAGGTAAATATGACAGGAAACCTATAAAACCTAAATTTAAATTTTCTGAAACTCCACACGAAGTAAATAAAATATTACATATGGAGGTTTACCACTTTAACAAGTTATTTTGACTCACATTTTTAGATAAGCTCACGAAAAAAGCTTATATATATAACTTAACAAGACAAAATTAGGTAAATAAACTGGAATGTATTGAGGAACAATTTACTAAATTTTGGAATCCAAAGAAAATTGTTTGCGATAACGAATTCAACTCAGAAAACCTAAAAGAATTTATCAGAGAGGAAGGAGTCCAATTTCACTTTACCAAACAAAATTCCCATACAGGAAACTCTGACATTGAGCGTTTTCATTCAACACTTCTTGAGATTTTATTGACCATCAAAAATAAAGATTTAACTTCAAACAGAAAAATGCATAATGCAGTTAAAATTTATAATAACAGGTTTCATTCAACTGTAGGCATGAGTCCAAATAAAGCAGTAGTAACAGAACCTAGCATTTTAAGCAACGTAGCCAACAAGTGCAAGAAACATATTTTGAATAAAAGAAACCCAGTCAGGGAAGAATATAATGAGCAAAGAAGTGAAGGATTCATAAGAAATTATAAACACTTACGTCACAAAAATGAAGTTTATTTTAGAAAAAAAAACTACTCAATGTTCATCCAACAACAGTTAAAAGACCTAATAAACTTGCAGATCTTATGTGGATAATGATGTGGACAACTATAATGACAGGAACGGTAGTGGAACCAGCTCTTCTCATCTCTCAAATACAAACTGACCAAGGATTTACAGTTATTAATCGAGGAACAGTTGAACTCATTAATGAAACCCAAATCATTGTCCACATCATAGATTAAAGAGAAATAATGATAGCTATAAAAGGTATTGAAATAAAATTTAAAAATTGACAAGAGCGTACCAATAGAAAATGAGATAATTAATATATTATATAGTTTCTACATTTCGAAAAAAGAGAGGTCTTGCAAATTTTGTTGGGACCGGTAAAAAATGTTTATTTGGAACTATGGATGACTACGATAGCGAAAACATTTTAGTACATTTTAAAGTTGTAGACATTAATAACAGAAATGCAATAGAAAATTTAAATAAACAAATAGACATTAATGATCAAATAATGAGCAATATTAACAGTTTTAAAGACTCTATAGAAGAGGACAGAAAGCATATATCTAAAGTGTATAATTACGTAGCCGACAATCAAAAAAATTTGACCATTAAACTTTTGAAAACAGACCAACTCTTAAAACTAAAAATACTAGAAGACAAAATAGACAATATTTTGGATAATATAGTTCCGCCAAACAAGGCATTCTACACCCTAGTGTATTGACAGGAAAAGAAATGGTGTCTACTGATTTAGATTTTTTCAAATCAAAACATTCCAAGATAGGGGCACTTCAATTGAACGGAACAAAATTAATTTTGGCTATAAAACTCTCAAAAAGTTACATTCAATCTCAGTTAAAAATGATAGTACCAATGCCTAACAAAGAAATTGATATGCAGGCACTAGAATTCATTGAAATAAACAGAACTAAATTTTATTATGATGCAAACAACATTTTTATTAAAGATTTAAAAAAAGTTCATAATTGTTTAATTGAAGGAATTTGTAATTTTATAACAAACAATAAAACTGTAGTTGAAAACTTGGAAGATAACCAAATATTGTGTAAAAATCTTAAAGATGAAAGTATAATTAACGGTTGTGATGATAGAAATCTAGTACTAAGTGGAAATTTTATAATAAATATTAATAACTGCACAATAAATATACGAAATGTTTCAGTATCAAATTTTAATAGGAATTTGTGCATAAATTCTCTTACGAAGAAGAACAAGATGGAATTATTAAAGAAAAATAAAATTTTGAACAATGTTGGAAATATACCAAATTGAAAATCTTAAACATATAAATGAATTAAAGTACCATAAAAATGATAATTATATTATGAGTTCAATCACATTCTTTATTGTATGTATAGCCATTATTGTAATAGGAATTTTAATTTTCCTAATCAAAAAAAAAAAAAAATGTGAAAATTATTGTAAAAAATATGGAAAACAAAATTCAGGAGAATCTTCAATTAAGGCGCCGGTTATAGCGATCAGGAAAACGCATCAGGAAAAATGTTCTAATGGATCTTTTATGTTGTTTTAAATCGATTTTAAACACAAATACTACACTTATCGACTACAAATAAATCAAAGAATTTTTTTTGCTAATAAATTTTACTATAGAATAATTATTTATTGTTTAAAATGTATTTCTTTATTTTCCTGACGAAAACTAATTTTTCGTGCCAGCTGATTGACATTTAAAAAAAAAGGAACAAATCGTTCCAATTATTTGAGTTCAATTTTCACTTGTTCCACTGACAGATTTCTGTCAGATAAAGTTTTTCGTGTGCATTTCAATCAGGAAAACAGCCTGTTCACTGACACATTTTTCCTGATCGCTATAAACGCACATCAGGAAAAAATTCCTGTTCTCATTTGTTTCTACTTTTCCTGATGGTTTTTCCTGATCGCTATAACCGGCCCCTAAATGGGGGAGAAGTTACACAAATGAAAGTCACCAAACTTGATGACGGGACATTTGTGTTAGTTCGCAACCCATAAACCATTTGCATAGCCATGGAAAGTTAAGAGCGTTGACTTTAAATAGAGTTCTACAAATGCAAGTCGGCAAACTTGATGACTGAGCATTTGTCTTGCAACCTATTTAATAGCAAGGCATTAGCTTTCCATATGAACTTTCGGATGGCCGAAGGTTATTTTTAGAGCTTAAAAGGTGTGATTCAAGTTCGTTTACTTTCACTTTAGTGTTTTCAATTGTATTTTGCAATTCTTGTATTTGATTGCTAATTGATTGATCTTGATCTTTAAATTCAATCGAGATTTTAAACAAAATTGCCGGACTCAAATATACGTCTTCTCCATAGCTGTTATGTTATTATCTTATTACTTATTTTATTTTTCATATTTGTATTGTATAATTTCCTGGCGCTCGTGGGCGCTGTCCTAGTTTTCTGATATATTTATATTCATCATTTGTTTTAGTTCTTCTTCTATATTGGCGGGATTATTTTCAGTCTCTGAGGGGCCTAAAGATGTCCTAGTTTCGCTTTGAACCAGTACCTTTAGAGGGTTTTTCCTTTGTCTGATTTTATGTTTTTTTCGGCTTACCTTTGCTACATTGCAGTGTACCATTTCGAAATATGGGTGATTGCGGACTAATAGTTGGGTTAAAAGAATCTAAGTTTTTGGTTAATAGACTTTCCAATTTATTGTCTAGGCCGGTCGCATTATTGCGCCGCAAAAAAAATTCATCTTCCAGTGACCTTCGCTCAAAAACAGACTGTGTGTCTGAAACCAATTTTTTCCCTGGGGATTAAGCTTATTTCGAGTGAATTGTTTTTTCTTGGCAATTCACATGCGAGTGAGTCCTTGTGAAACAACTTATGTGAAAAAGTCAATACGTTGGATTCTTACAGTGGGATACTGTATACCTTTGTGATATTTCCGTTAATTGAGGATAATGTTAACAATTTGATCGGACCGTCTACATTACAGCATTATCCAAAAAAATTATACCCTAAAATTCCATCACCGGGGATGGCTAGGTCATTTTCTATAACTTGAAATTCACACGGGGTGTGTTAATGGTAAGCTTCTTTTCAGCGTTAAAACTAATTCTATTATCTATTGCACCCTTTTTGATGAGAGTAACCTCTTAACCATTGTCAACCAATAATTTTGTAATTTAATTTTGACCAATTCCTATCCCAATTTCGATAGATGGTAATGTTATTTTTCTGTTTACTAATAAATCTTCTGAGTCCTGAATAGGATCAGCTTTAGTGGATAATTGTTTATTATCTATTTGTTTATTTTCGACTGCCCTGAATTTTTCTTAATGCTATTTAAAGTCGAACCAGGGAACTTTGGGCCGACTAACGGGGGTTTCCCGATGGTTTATTTTCCCATTTATTTTTAAAATGACAATCGTTGATTGTGTGTGTTTTTCTTCCACAAAAATCGCAAATGGTTTCCAAATGGAATTCTCTATTGTCATCACGTGTTCCTGTTCTATTTCGGAGTTTTGTATTATCGCTTCTAAATTGATTATTATAATTGCTATCCATTCTAAATGGGTTTGAATGTTGGGGAGTGTTGTTCCTACCACAATTATTCTGAGTTACCTTTTGTATGGTAGCCCTGGATGTTTCCCTAGTTTTGTGATGAGTTCCCCTGTGAGTTTGGAAAGTTTGGGTTCTTTTTCTACTCTTGTAATTTGGGTTATTCCCTTTTCCATAAGATTGAGTTGTACAATTTTGATTTTTGAATCTTTGGTTGCATGTCCCTGCTTCGTGACCATATTTTTGGCATACTTGACAAATAGGGATGTTTTGTTGTTTTAAGCATTCACTGTATGTGTACCCTTTAATTTTGCATAAATCTTCGACTGTGTTTCTCGAGAGTGAAAAGGTATTGCCCTAATGTTTTGTTACTAATCCCAGATGAAAGAGCTGATTTAGCGAAGTCCTCCAATTGAATTTTTACCACCTCAGATTCGGCGCCGTACTTAAATCTGCGGCTTCGCGACACTGCGTTAAGCTATGTCGTAGTCTACTCGCAAATGCATTCAGAGTTTCGAATGTACTTTGACGACACGTAATTAAGTAATTTATCAGATCGTTGTAGTCTTCGATTGGCAAGTTCGTGCGATAAAGCAGGTCTTCGAATTCTTTATAAGTAGTAGGCTCATCTCATCTCATCTTTGCTTCTTGTTTTGGCGCTTCAGTAAGAAATTTTAGATCTGATTGTGGAGTTGTAGGCAGTACGTCGGTTTGTAGAGAGGTTTGTGTGATAATGGACTTGAGAGGTGTTTTTATTAACCTAGTTTTTAAGACTGCAATTTCCTCAGTTAGCAATTTGATTTGTGCTACAAAACTTGTCTCGCGCTTTTGAATTTATCGAGACAACTTTTAAACTCAGCCTTCTTTGTTTTGTAGAAAGTTTTATGCTTTGTTAGCTCAGAAATTTTTTCCTCAGCTTAAAAATTTGTTTGTTCAGCTTCCTTTTAGCTTTTATTAAGTTTGGCTCGAGTTTTATTGTTGTTAGCTATTTCAGACTTCAATTCGTGGATGTCTTTTTCGAGAACTTCTTGTTGGAATTTCACTGCTTCTATATACTCATAGAGTATGGCATCAGTTGTTTCCAACCTAGTGAATTGTCCCCACTTCGAACTTATTTGAACTACTTTTAATCCGAAAATTTCTTTCTCTTCAAGATTTTAGCTCTGCAAGTAAAGATAACCAATCTGCTTAATTTCTTGCCCTATATCTCTTTTTTTTTGTAACTGAAACAGCTCTTCAATTTTTGAACGTGTAGTCCAATGAAATATCTGTCTCCATAAAAAAAGTTCATAAAAATAGTGTAGCCATATATTTGGGATTAATTCTATACAAGGGAAACGATCGTTTCCCTTGTATAGAATTGTTAAATGCATATTTTAACAATCCGGTAAACTCAAATCAACGTACGAGCTTAGCATCATAAAATTTGTTCGCAAGATAGTGTTTCTACAGCCAGAAGTAATGCTTCAGATTTCCAGGATTATTTTTTACTTCTTTTTCTGACACTATCCTACCGGCTGCGACAATAATGCGTAGCCTTGTTTGCCGACTATTGTTGAGCCTACCTTTGTTTTATATTTTGTTTAGTCTTATCTTCCCATCTGTAAAATTATCTTGAAGCCCAACAACCTTTTTATTTTGGGTACGAACCACTGCGACTATGAACTATTCTTCCCGTTAATTTTTGGCTTGAAGCATAAAAAACCTTGAGTGGAGAAATGAGTAAATGTATGTATTATTGATTTTATTTTACTTTATTCATCCTAGGTATAGGGAAATAGGAACGTGAGCTTAGGGGTGTATGACTACCTGCCTACTTCAAGATTCCAGATTTAAAGGCCTTACTGCTTTAGCTTTCATCATGTTGGTGACTAGAAGACCGCTTAACTTTTCAGATGCTGATGAGTCGTTTGCTTTGAATCTTTTCCACGCTTGCTCAGTTAGAATTTTATCAGCAAATAGTCGAACTGAGAGAGAGCTACTTTTTGAGTAAGCAATATCATGTAGACGACAATCCTCATCCAGTTGATTGATTCCTTTATCCCCTCTAAATAAGCGTTTCTCCAATTTTGTTCCAGGTCCACAATAACTATATGAAGGAATATGTAGTTCAAATGGTAGTTTGTCTATAACATTATTCAAAAGCCCTTCTCCTTCAAATGATTTTCTTTTTTTGTTACACTGATTCTGAGTGTTATGATCAATCATAGTATGATTAACACACCTTCTTAGTTGAAGGTTGAAACATTGATGATAACAAGTGTATAAAAACGAAATGTTTTATTAAAAAAGATCTTAATCGTCATCATGCGTTTCGTAAAGCAGTCAGATGCCATAAACGTAAGGAATTTTGATTCCAATGTAAAAATTAAGAAAAAACATGGAAACTTATTTCCAAACCGTATTCGCGGGATAATTGTTGGACCATCAAACTGTGGAAAAACAAATGTAATGTTAAGCATTCTTCTCGACCCCAATGGCTTAAAGTTTGAAAATATTTATATTTATTCAAAATCTTTACACCAACCAAACTATCAATATCTAAAAAAACTTATTACTTCTATCGAAGGAATGGAATACAATGAATTTTCAAACAATTGTGAAATAATGCCTCCCCTTCGGACGCTAAAAATTCAGCAACAAGCCTTTTATGTTCAAAGCGACGTTCGTGTTTACTCCAGTCACCTACCACTTCAACCTTACAAAGATCACAATTTTGTTTGGTCTTTGGTTTGTCTGCTGCACCTTTTCCACTGAAAAGTCCATCGATGAGCTTTAAATGTAGAGAATCCTTAGCGTGTTCGTCCCACCGACATAAAATCACATTTTTTTCACATAGTACACAATACTTTGTAGCTGGACCAGCTTCCTCATCACTATCCATTTTATTATATAGTTCACGAACTAACAAGGCATGGTTATAAGTTTTATCATGAACACAACATTGCCCTACAGCAACTTTTTTTTCACATAAGTTGCAAAAGTTTTTCTGAACCGCAGAAACTATTTTATTTCTCCGGGTAGTCATATGAATGTTCATATGTCTTTTTAAATTAAAGTTTTTTGAAAATGATTTTCCACACACTTCACACAAATATGACTTCATGTTTTTTAGTTTTTATTTAATATATTGAAAACAACAAAATTGACACGGAGCACTCGATTGTACACGCCGAAATATTCTTTAAGAATGAGAATACTGCGCGGATATCAACTTGGTTTTAATATATTTCCGCTTATAGAGAAGGCAATATACATATATATATAAAGGATTTCCATTATGACTCCGAATCATCCCCTCAAGTGGAAATTCGAACAAGTTCAAACACGTTTTCAAGAAAATCCAACGCACCTAAGAAACTAGTAAGAGAATACAAATATTTCGTCTAGACTTAATTACCTAGATACTCGGAAAACCTTTCTTTTTAATGGCTACTATGCAATAGTTTATAGTCTTACTACTTTAAATGTATCTCCCCTTCACGACCATATATTTTCTTTTTTATTACCGTATCTATATTGTATTCACATCATGATATTTTTTCTTATTTCATCTGGAATTTATTACCATCTTAAAAATCTTTTTCTTTACTTATACCTAGATACCTATGACAAGTTACAACTCCTATAAACTCGTAATGCCTTTTGTTCCACAAATAGTGCAAGGTGCATCCACCATATCATCCCTCAGAAATCCTAAAAAATATTACTGCACATAACAACAAAAAACACTAGCAACATCACTAACAACAATAATTGAATTCAACCAGAAAACTCCAATTTATAACCAGAAAAAATCATTCAAAAGGGCTCTATTCCTCAAGTGCGATATTTATACTACTGTATAATTGTTGTAAAATACACACATCAAAATTTTATCATCTCTATCTCTATAACAAAACAGGAAAATTTACAGTCTCGACAACAGTACATTTGAAATTAGATCCTTTAGGTGCACTTCATCTACCTGTCTTCTAAGCACTCGACACACATCAAAATTTAGTTAGAATTAAGAAACTGATGTTATTATTATTATTGCAATAAAAAATTAAAAAACATAAGTCTTCATTTTTTATTAAGCTGAATTCACTCTTTGTAAATTTGAGTAAGCGAAAGGTTGTTGAAGAATTGCATAAGACTGCAGTATAAATTTTAAACGTCGTCATGTTATTATCAAGGGGTATGATGATTTATGGCAAGCTGATTTGGTTGAAATGATACCTTATAGTGAACAAAACAAAGGTTTTAATTATTTAATGACAGCCATTGATGCCTTTTCCAAATTTGCGTGGGTCATACCAATCCCTTTTCTATGCACACGACATTCATTGAAAACTATCACCTACAAATTTCCTACACTTCTAATTCAAAGAAAATTTCATCCACCTTTTTTTTTTGCTACTATAAGACCATAGGCTCTGCTCCCTCCTCAAGGAGCAATTTTGATGCTCGGAGCTAAATTTTTGTACTGGTGCTCCTCGAATTATTCCTCAAGTCCGATATTTATACTACTTAAGACAGTAGTCAGTAATCAGTAATCAGATATTGATCTGTCATCAAATCAAAATCAGTAAATCAATATCTGTCATTGGGACTCGTCAAATACAAATATTCAAACCTTAATAAAAGGTATTTTTAAATCAACAAAGTTGTAAGCCGCAAGGCTAAAAATAATATACTGGCTACCAGGATAGCCTTAAAAACCGGGAACACCACAAATTAGGCAGGTGGAAATACCATGCTAAAATTGTACGCCACAAGGCTTATATTAATAAACTGGCAACCAGTAAGGCCTTTAAATCTGGAATCTTGAAGTAGGCAGGTAGTCATACACCCCTAAGCTCACGTTCCTATTTCCCTATACCTAGGATGAATAAAGTAAAATAAAATCAATAATACATACATTTACTCATTTCTCCACTCAAGGTTTTTTATGCTTCAAGCCAAAAATTAACGGGAAGAATAGTTCATAGTCGCAGTGGTTCGTACCCAAAATAAAAAGGTTGTTGGGCTTCAAGATAATTTTACAGATGGGAAGATAAGACTAAACAAAATATAAAACAAAGGTAGGCTCAACAATAGTCGGCAAACAAGGCTACGCATTATTGTCGCAGCCGGTAGGATAGTGTCAGAAAAAGAAGTAAAAAATAATCCTGGAAATCTGAAGCATTACTTCTGGCTGTAGAAACACTATCTTGCGAACAAATTTTATGATGCTAAGCTCGTACGTTGATTTGAGTTTACCGGATTGTTAAAATATGCATTTAACAATTCTATACAAGGGAAACGATCGTTTCCCTTGTATAGAATTGTTAAATGCATATTTTAACAATCCGGTAAACTCAAATCAACGTACGAGCTTAGCATCATAAAATTTGTTCGCAAGATAGTGTTTCTACAGCCAGAAGTAATGCTTCAGATTTCCAGGATTATTTTTTACTTCTTTTTCTGACACTATCCTACCGGCTGCGACAATAATGCGTAGCCTTGTTTGCCGACTATTGTTGAGCCTACCTTTGTTTTATATTTTGTTTAGTCTTATCTTCCCATCTGTAAAATTATCTTGAAGCCCAACAACCTTTTTATTTTGGGTACGAACCACTGCGACTATGAACTATTCTTCCCGTTAATTTTTGGCTTGAAGCATAAAAAACCTTGAGTGGAGAAATGAGTAAATGTATGTATTATTGATTTTATTTTACTTTATTCATCCTAGGTATAGGGAAATAGGAACGTGAGCTTAGGGGTGTATGACTACCTGCCTACTTCAAGATTCCAGATTTAAAGGCCTTACTGGTTGCCAGTTTATTAATATAAGCCTTGTGGCGTACAATTTTAGCATGGTATTTCCACCTGCCTAATTTGTGGTGTTCCCGGTTTTTAAGGCTATCCTGGTAGCCAGTATATTATTTTTAGCCTTGCGGCTTACAACTTTGTTGATTTAAAAATACCTTTTATTAAGGTTTGAATATTTGTATTTGACGAGTCCCAATGACAGATATTGATTTACTGATTTTGATTTGATGACAGATCAATATCTGATTACTGATTACTGACTACTGTCTTAAGTAGTATAAATATCGGACTTGAGGAATAATTCGAGGAGCACCAGTACAAAAATTTAGCTCCGAGCATCAAAATTGCTCCTTGAGGAGGGAGCAGAGCCTATGGTCTTATAGTAGCAAAAAAAAAAGGTGGATGAAATTTTCTTTGAATTAGAAGTGTAGGAAATTTGTAGGTGATAGTTTTCAATGAATGTCGTGTGCATAGAAAAGGGATTGGTATGACCCACGCAAATTTGGAAAAGGCATCAATGGCTGTCATTAAATAATTAAAACCTTTGTTTTGTTCACTATAAGGTATCATTTCAACCAAATCAGCTTGCCATAAATCATCATACCCCTTGATAATAACATGACGACGTTTAAAATTTATACTGCAGTCTTATGCAATTCTTCAACAACCTTTCGCTTACTCAAATTTACAAAGAGTGAATTCAGCTTAATAAAAAATGAAGACTTATGTTTTTTAATTTTTTATTGCAATAATAATAATAACATCAGTTTCTTAATTCTAACTAAATTTTGATGTGTGTCGAGTGCTTAGAAGACAGGTAGATGAAGTGCACCTAAAGGATCTAATTTCAAATGTACTGTTGTCGAGACTGTAAATTTTCCTGTTTTGTTATAGAGATAGAGATGATAAAATTTTGATGTGTGTATTTTACAACAATTATACAGTAGTATAAATATCGCACTTGAGGAATAGAGCCCTTTTGAATGATTTTTTCTGGTTATAAATTGGAGTTTTCTGGTTGAATTCAATTATTGTTGTTAGTGATGTTGCTAGTGTTTTTTGTTGTTATGTGCAGTAATATTTTTTAGGATTTCTGAGGGATGATATGGTGGATGCACCTTGCACTATTTGTGGAACAAAAGGCATTACGAGTTTATAGGAGTTGTAACTTGTCATAGGTATCTAGGTATAAGTAAAGAAAAAGATTTTTAAGATGGTAATAAATTCCAGATGAAATAAGAAAAAATATCATGATGTGAATACAATATAGATACGGTAATAAAAAAGAAAATATATGGTCGTGAAGGGGAGATACATTTAAAGTAGTAAGACTATAAACTATTGCATAGTAGCCATTAAAAAGAAAGGTTTTCCGAGTATCTAGGTAATTAAGTCTAGACGAAATATTTGTATTCTCTTACTAGTTTCTTAGGTGCGTTGGATTTTCTTGAAAACGTGTTTGAACTTGTTCGAATTTCCACTTGAGGGGATGATTCGGAGTCATAATGGAAATCCTTTATATATATATGTATATTGCCTTCTCTATAAGCGGAAATATATTAAAACCAAGTTGATATCCGCGCAGTATTCTCATTCTTAAAGAATATTTCGGCGTGTACAATCGAGTGCTCCGTGTCAATTTTGTTGTTTTCAATATATTAAATAAAAACTAAAAAACATGAAGTCATATTTGTGTGAAGTGTGTGGAAAATCATTTTCAAAAAACTTTAATTTAAAAAGACATATGAACATTCATATGACTACCCGGAGAAATAAAATAGTTTCTGCGGTTCAGAAAAACTTTTGCAACTTATGTGAAAAAAAAGTTGCTGTAGGGCAATGTTGTGTTCATGATAAAACTTATAACCATGCCTTGTTAGTTCGTGAACTATATAATAAAATGGATAGTGATGAGGAAGCTGGTCCAGCTACAAAGTATTGTGTACTATGTGAAAAAAATGTGATTTTATGTCGGTGGGACGAACACGCTAAGGATTCTCTACATTTAAAGCTCATCGATGGACTTTTCAGTGGAAAAGGTGCAGCAGACAAACCAAAGACCAAACAAAATTGTGATCTTTGTAAGGTTGAAGTGGTAGGTGACTGGAGTAAACACGAACGTCGCTTTGAACATAAAAGGCTTGTTGCTGAATTTTTAGCGTCCGAAGGGGAGGCATTATTTCACAATTGTTTGAAAATTCATTGTATTCCATTCCTTCGATAGAAGTAATAAGTTTTTTTAGATATTGATAGTTTGGTTGGTGTAAAGATTTTGAATAAATATAAATATTTTCAAACTTTAAGCCATTGGGGTCGAGAAGAATGCTTAACATTACATTTGTTTTTCCACAGTTTGATGGTCCAACAATTATCCCGCGAATACGGTTTGGAAATAAGTTTCCATGTTTTTTCTTAATTTTTACATTGGAATCAAAATTCCTTACGTTTATGGCATCTGACTGCTTTACGAAACGCATGATGACGATTAAGATCTTTTTTAATAAAACATTTCGTTTTTATACACTTGTTATCATCAATGTTTCAACCTTCAACTAAGAAGGTGTGTTAATCATACTATGATTGATCATAACACTCAGAATCAGTGTAACAAAAAAAGAAAATCATTTGAAGGAGAAGGGCTTTTGAATAATGTTATAGACAAACTACCATTTGAACTACATATTCCTTCATATAGTTATTGTGGACCTGGAACAAAATTGGAGAAACGCTTATTTAGAGGGGATAAAGGAATCAATCAACTGGATGAGGATTGTCGTCTACATGATATTGCTTACTCAAAAAGTAGCTCTCTCTCAGTTCGACTATTTGCTGATAAAATTCTAACTGAGCAAGCGTGGAAAAGATTCAAAGCAAACGACTCATCAGCATCTGAAAAGTTAAGCGGTCTTCTAGTCACCAACATGATGAAAGCTAAAACTAAATTCGGAATGGGTAATTGCAAGACCAAAAACGATATTAAAAGAAAAAGAACTAAGAAGACAAAATCAAAAAATGTTGGCAAACAGAACATGTTTAAAAAGGCTATAAGCGAAGCAAGAAATGCTATTAAAAATAATGTAAATTGTTGTGGAACAACATCTATTGCTAATATTGCTGTAAAGGCTGCAAAAAATGTTATTAAAAATAAGAAAAAACAAATTCAAACACCGAGAGTAAAGTGGTAGTTTTCTACCACTTCTAGCTCCTATTTTAGCTGGTTTATCTGCTGTAGGATCACTAACAGGTGGAAAAGCTGGCGTTGTAAAAGCGCTCAATGATGTACGAGCTGCTAAAAAACAATTTGAAAAGAACAACCGTCATAATAAGACTATGGAGTCAGTTCCTATTCAAGGAAATGGACTGTTCTTAAGACCATATAAAAATGGTCTTGGTCTTTTTTTTAATTCACCAAGCACAAAAAACTAATTGATTTGCTGCCTAATCATCCCTTAACCAATTTTGATATTCAGGAGTTTGGAAGAAAACACTTGAAGCATTTTCGAGGAGTTTTTATGCGTAACTCTTTACCGAAAGCACCATTCGATAAGGAGTGTGGTGTAATAAATCTGGACGATGAAGATGGTATGGGGACTCATTGGGTAGCATATATTACGAGCAAACAAAAAAATAATATTGTTAAGTATTTTGATAGTTTTGGAAATTTAAGACCACCTACTGAAGTAATAAGCTACCTTGGTAATTTATTTATTTTATTTTATTTTAAGTTTTTATTTGGCTCAATGGCCATTAAGTTTTGTACATTTTGTTTTACATAAATGTGGAGTTGAATACATTCATTTTTTTTTCATTTTTTTTTAGAGTTCACTTCAGTCATCCGACGTGCACGGACGTACACGGAAAGTAATTGAATAAAACAACCCCTACTGAGAGGAAAATTTAGTATCTACCTGCCAAGGATATTTTTTACCTGTGAAAGATTAGCAAATTTTTATTGCCCTAGGGTAATAAAAATTGGATTTTCTAAAACGGGCTAATTACATTATAATTGCTTATTTAGTGATGCACTTAAGCAACCGTTTTTCTTAAAATAGTGTTAAGTGCATAATAAAAAGGCAATTAATAAATAAAAAAATTTAAAACAGGAAGCAATTAGGAACACAACAATGGCAAATAAATTAACCATTGAAACTGCCTGCGCTGCTATCGAAGCACTGTTAATCCGGATGATTAACGATTTAGGAGAGGATGTTGTACCTAAAATCAACGGACTCTTCCGAGAAGTAGCACTGAAAATAAATAAGGACAAGGAAGGTAAAAACAACAAAAACTCTACAAAGGATGAAGAAGAAGAAATCGTCGTACTATCGGGGGACGAAAGGGAAAGCTACCCCGTATCCAAAAACGACACCGCCAAAAACGAAACTGCCTCGAGCTCTGAGGACGATCTGGCTCATCAAGGCGTTAAAAGAATCAAGAAAACGTCGAGAAAGTCGAGCAAAAAGATAAGGGAAGATGACCCCAGCAACCAACAACCAGCCGCCCAAGAACCAATGGATCAGCAGCAAATTACCGTGGATGCCTCGTCAACCACCGAACCCATCCCTTCAACATCAACGATTTCAGTGATGAAAGCAGTAATGCCACCAACAGCCGCCAAAGCAGCAGCCGACGACAAAGCACCACCGCCAAACCAGCCACGACCGTAAAACCAACGATGGGCTCAGGAATGCCCCCTATTTTCTGCTACTCAGGAAGTGTGGCAGAAATAAGAAAACATTGTAAGGCCAACAATTTAAGTGTCACCTTTAAAAATAGGAACACAAAGACCACTGTCATCAACACTGGAGACAGAAAATAATTTGAAGCAGTTAAAAAGTATCTGGAAGTGACGAAAATCGAATTCAATTCGTTTACGCCAAGGGAGGACAGGAAGAACCTTCTGTTACTGAAAGGTATCCACCATTCGTATGCCGCCATCGAAGTAGAAGAGGAACTACGAATTGAAGGGCTATCAGTTTTCAAGGTGACACAATTTAAATCGCGGAAGGCACAAGTTAAAGCCTACAACAACTTTGTAGTAGAGTTGTCAAAGACAAGTGATATTAGAGAAGTATATACTAAGACCCTAATAATGAACCAGAGAGTACACTGGGAACGACTGAAGTCAAACGATGTTGTTCAGTGCCATAACTGCCAACGCTTTGTGTTGCCACCAACTGTGGACGTCAGTATGTGTGTGTTAAATGCAAAGAAAATCATGGACCTGAAGAGTGTCAAAGAAAGGAAAATACCGGATCAGACGTATGGTGCGCCAACTGCAAGAAGGAGGGTCACCCAGCCAGCTTTAAGGGCTGTCCCACACTTAAAGCTCGACTTACTGAGAGGAACAAGGCGATAGCTGAGAAAAAAGCGCACAAGGAGTTTGTCGCAAAGTCGGCATGCCTGGTTACACACCCAAACGTCAGCTACGCAGCAATGGCCAAGCAAAATACGGCCACCAAACCGTAGTTCCAAGCCAACAGCAACCAAACAATCTAACAAAGACAGTGCCAAGCAAACCAGCCAAACATACATCAGCTTCCCCGTCAATGAACCTCAACAACGAAGTTCAGCGTATCTTTGGGTCTAATCTTCTGTCAGTTATGGAGAAAGCTCGAAGTGCCGTTCCAAAACACTACAGTCAACTGAGCGAAAAGGAAAAGTCAATGGCATTGGCCACCTTCATTTTTGAATTATGTATGTAAAGAAGCTCCGCACTCTGACGTATAATGTAAATTCATTATACAGCCTGGAGAAAAGGATGTCATTCAACTTGTTCATGAAGAACAACATACCGGACATCGCCCTTATCAGTGAGACGAACGTGACAAAGCGTAATAATATCAACATCGCGGGATATAAAACCTACCGACAAGATAAAACCGAAGAACGAAGAAGAGGAACGGCAATTTACGTCAAAGGAAAATTCTCTCCCAACACAAGCGAGGTCATTATAAAAGGACTGAAAACCAGCGAAGCCACAGCCATCAAGATGACCCTAGGTAGAGATGAAACCCTTACAGTCATCAGCGTCTACTTTCAATGCGCATCCACTGCAAGGAACATCAAAAGTGACCTGAATATCCTTAACGGGATTCTAAAGCGAGGCACCTACGGAATCATTGGCGGTGATTTCAATGCAAGACATCACCTATGGTTGGACACGGTAACAAATTGCGAAGGCAGAGCTATTATTGACTGGATGGAACAAAACAGTGAAGAACATTCACTGGTGGTTATATCACAACCTAAACCAACCTTTCCCAGAACGCCATCGACGCTGGACTTCTTCCTGACCTCATCCAACCTGGTACATATTCTTCCAGAGTTAAAAAATTACAGCTGATCAATAGTACATAGTGACTCGGACCATGAAGCCGTCCAACTGTCAATTAACCTTGACCAACCTATAGCTCTAGCAATAGAAGTACCTAAGAACTATATAAATTACAGACGGCTAAATATTGAAAGACTTCAGAGGGACATTGAAGAAAATATAACTCTCCCACCTTCAAACAGGAATCTGCTGGATAGTCAAATCGACGCAGCTATAGATAACTTGGAAAATGCTGTATCTGGTGCACTGGACAATCAAAAGCGGCCTAGAACATCAAGGGATAGGTACCAACATCTTCCTCAGTACGTGCAGAATCTCTATGCTCACAGACAGCGACTGAGGAAACGGCTACAAAGGATTCATCAAAGTGAACTCAACACAACAAGCAGCAACTACCGAACAGTTTTGTGTGAACTTCAGCAGGTAAACATCATGTTCCGGAACTGCATTAAACACCAAAATAACATCCAGTACCAGAAGAGACTGCAAGCAATCAAGCCAGGGCCTGATGCCTTCAGAAACATCAACAGGATTATTGGGAAACAGCCACATATTCCGGAAACAATCATCTGCAATGATAACAGTGAAGCAACCTCAACCCAGGACAAAACGGAAGCGTTTGCTAATTATTTCGAAGAAAACTTCAATCCAAACCCACCCGACGACCCGGTGTTTCTACGTGAAGTTGAGTCATCCATTCACCGGACTCTACTGCCGAATCCAGAAGTTATCCATTTCAGTGAAACCAATTCAGCAAGTAATCCGATCGAGAGTCCACACCTGTGCTGTCTGGAGGAGGTTGCTGAGATCATCGGTAATTCTAAACCAAAGAAATCAGCTGGACCAGATGGAGTCTCCAACTTTGTGCTGAAAAGGCTACCAAATGCAGCAATGATCCTCCTCACAATCATTCTCAACAACTGTGTCAACAACTGTTACTTCCCCCAGAGGTGGAAAACAGCTAAGATCGTGGCAATTCCGAAGAAAGGTGCATCCAACCAAGTGTCCAACTACAGGCCGATATCGCTTCTCAATAGCATCAGCAAAATTTTGGAAGAAGTTATTCTCCGGAGACTTAAAAGATTTTGCAGTGAACACTCAATCGTCCCCGATATGCAGTTTGGATTTCGAGAAAAACACTCAACGCTGCATCCGCTATTAAAGTTTCAACACGATATCACCACAGCCCTCAACAAGAATCAAGTCACCGTCGGGTGCTTTCTGGATGTCGAGAAAGCATTTGACAGCGTTTGGATAGAAGCGCTTATTCATAAACTCTATCTATTGAACTTACCTCCGCCACTAATAAAAATTCTTTTTTCTTTTCTTTCTTTCAGAAAATTCTTCGTCCAAATAGGCAAGCGAAAATTGAACTTGAAGAACATCAGAGCCGGAGTCGCCCAAGGATCAAAACTAGGCCCCTTCCTCTATAGCTTGATGACATCAGATCAACCCGCTCCAACTGAATGCGATAATATTCTCTATGCTGATGATTCGCTAACTTACGCTGCCTCAAATTCACCGCTTATAGCAGTCCGGAAAGTAGAGGCTCACATCCATAGACTCTGCCAATTTTACAAGAAGTGGGGGATTCGGATCAATGCCACAAAATCGGAACTTATATGCTTCAGAAGACCTTCAATGAGAAGAGCCAGCTGCACAGTAGCCAATATAAGAAAACTGGTTCTGAAACTTCCTGACGGATCAACCATACCAGTCAAACCGAGTGTAAAATACTTGGGGATCCATTTCAATGAGCTGCTCAGGTTCAACCCGCACTCAAGGAATGTCCTCAAGAAAGCCAGCTGGGCCTTCCATCGTCTGCACCCATTAATGAAAAAAAGAACCGGACTAAGCCAAGAGACGAAGATGCTTCTATACAAGCAACTTCTGCGACCCATCATCAGCTACTCGTTTCCAGCCTGGTGTACAATTTCGAAGACAGCCATGAGTGAACTCCAAGTATTTGAAAGGAAGATTTTAAGAATATGCACTGGACTTTTCTTTGACCGGCAGAGACAGAGGCACTACAGGAACGAACTCCTATATAAAGAAGCAAAAATAATTCCGCTGGACAAATATCTAGTGATGTCGACAAAGAAGCTAGTTGGTAACATAATCAACCACCCGAATCAGCTAATGAGAAAGATTGCCATCGAACATCGACATCCTGAGCCAAGGTATCTCAGCGTTATGGAAACCATGGACGAGAACTTTTTTACGGACAACGACAACGAGAACGCAATCTCGTTCTACGCTGACACAAGGTCGGTGCACTACCGCGGCTAAGCGCCGTACCCCCCCCCCCCCCAACACCTAAATCAAAATGACAACCGGGAAGGAACACCCTGAGGACGATTAAGTCAACCGACTTCTTAAATCAAATTTATTTATCACTAGTATATGTATTATGTATTTTGTTAAACTTAAGTCAGTGTTTAGGGTTAGGCCCCTTATGTGCCAACAATAATGTAAAAAAAAAAAAAAACATCATAGTATCGTAAGTAGATGTAAGCCAAATTGTATATATAATGTTCAATAAAAATTTAATTGAATTGAATTGAAATTGAAAAATCATTTTTTTCTAGGAATTTGTTTTATATAATGTTAGATTTTGCATATAAACTAATTTCATTTTTAAAACAATTTAAGCTGTTTATATTTCTCATATTGGAAGAAAGATTATTAAAAGCTTGAAGTCCCATGTATAATATGCTCTTGTAGTTCTTGTTCGGATGATGTTAAACTCTTTAACGCTACGTAGATTGTACGGGATCACTCTTTGTTCATGTTGTGTTTTATTTTGAAGACAAATATCATCGCCATCATAAAAAGTCTTTGGTTTATATTAAGCCAATTTAGTGTATTTAGTATAGTTATTATTGGTGTGTATCTATCGCATTTCAGAATTATCCGCATGGCTTTGTTTTGCAGCTTTTGAAGTCTAAGCTTTTGAGATATGTTACATAAAAAAAATAAACTGGCACAATATTCAAAATGGGGCTTTACTGTAACATTAAACACTTTTATTGCACTATTTTTTGATATATTTTGACGCGTTTTTCTGAGGACACCCAGTTTTTTCGACACTTTCTTACAAATAAAATCTATATGTTCGTTAAATGATAATTTATTGTCTATATAGACTCCGAGATATTTTATTGATGTTATTTGTTCTATATGTGTGTTGTCCATTGAAATTATAATGTCTTGTTGTGAAGGGACATTTAAAGTCATGAATTTGGTTTTATCTATATTTAATATTAGTTTGTTCATGTTTAACCATGTATATATTGCACTTAAATCTTGTTTCATTTTCACAGTTAGTTCTCCTATATTTTTTCCGGTTATATAAAGTAGTCCATCGTCAGCAAAAAGCACGAGTTTACAGTATTTAATAATTTTTTCCATGTCATTAATGTATAATAGGAAAAGTAGAACACTTAAAACTGATCCCTGAGGGACGCCTATATTTACATTGACAGCAGTTGAAATATTATTGTTTACAGAAGTTTTTTGGGTTCTATTGGCCAAAAAAGTTTTAAGCCATTTTAATTCTGTACCCTTTATACCATATTTTTCGAGCTTATTTAGTAAAATCATGTGATTCACTGTTTTAAAAGCGCGTTTCAGGTCTAGGAATACTGCTATTATACTATTTTTATTGTCAATTTCTTTTTTCCAGTCACTAATCACATAATTAACACAGGTTTCACATGAATGGTTGGACCTGAAACCCGATTGAAGAACACTTAAAATGTTATTATTGTCAAGATGATCTTAAAGTTGTATCATTGCCACTTTTTCAATAATTTTTTCATACAGCGGGGGCATATGAATAGGTCGAAAATCACTACATTTAACAGAACTTGTAACTTTCTTTTTAGGAAGTATAAGAGACTCTTTCCAGGACTTAGGGAACACACCGGCACTAAAGGAACTGTTTATTATACGTATAATTACTGTACCAACAATATCAATAGTCTTTTAACATTTTAACATTTAGGAAATTAAAGTAATTTTTTTGTTTTATCACAGTTAGAATATTGAGAATATCATTAATGTCTACATGCATAAACTTAAATTCTATATTGCACTCCTCTATCAGACTTGTATATTCTAAATGTATCACAGCATTTCCAAGGTCATTCACACTTTTAATGAAAAATTTATTAAGCCTTTCAGCTATTATTGCACTATTATCTTTTTTATCACAGTTCTCAAATTGCACTTCCGATATTTCGTCCTTATTAGTTTTTAATATATATTTTTTTAACTGTCTCCACATGTCTTTTTGATTATTTGCTTGTTGTATTTTGTTCATTATAAAATTAGATTTAGTATTTTCTAATAATTGCTTGTAGCTGTTCCTGTTTCGACGATATAACTGCCAGTCCTCGGAATTGTTCGATAAGACTGCTGCTTTGTAATGATTTACTTTAGTAATTTTTGCTAACTTAAGTTCGTTAGTATACCACTCACTATTTTTAAAAGAAACATTTCGTGAAACCACCATAGTATTAACTACCAAACTTAATTCGTTCGCAAATTGCTCACTCAACACATTGACATTGTGTGGAAATTCAGGATTGAAACTATTAAAGAATTGGTTTGACATAAGTTCATTGAGAAAATGTTCTTTACTATACTTGCAGTATTTTATAGTCTTTTTGTTTTGCTTATTCGGTTTTTGACACTTTATACGAATATCTAGGGCCTCGTGATCACTTATTTTGAAGTCATGTTCATTTTTTGCACTGCATATAAATTTATTATTAGTTAATACATAGTCAATAAGAGTTCGAGTTGTTGGCGTTATTCTTGTAGGTTCTGTGTTTAGAAGAGTTAAGTTGTTGTCCGTAATTATTTGCTTTAGACGTCTTGTGTACGTGTTTGTTATATCCAGCCAATCTATATTGAAATCACCCATAATGATAAAATTATTATTACATTGTTGAAGGAAATCAATACATTGTTCAAGTTCGTTACAGAAATCATTTTTTGTCGACTGGTGAGATCTGTAAATTGCACTTAAATATATCACAGCTGAGTTTTCATATTGCACTTTAATAACAAGACACCAAAATTTCATTGTTACAGCAATTTTTTTAACAAAAGAACATTTAAAGATTTTTTTCACATAAAAGACTAAGCCTCCAGTATAACTAGACTCATTTTCACAGTTAAACATATAATATCCTTCTGATTGCACTTGATTTTCTGATTGCACTTGATTTTTGACTTTTTGTAACATGAGTTTCTGTTAATATGACTATATCACAGTTAAATTCACTCATAATTATTTGTAGACTAGAATAATTATTGGACAGACCCTCAACATTAGAAAAATAACATTTAATTGTTTCTAGTTGCTAGAAGCGATCTCTTTCTTCTGCTGCTCTGAGTTTTCTCAAAAATATAGGGCAGTTATTATCCGATGCCATGTGATTAACATCAATCTGTTGATCTGTGTGTTCATTCATCATTGCACAGTTTATACACTTGCTAAAATTACTTACACAATCTTTAACATCATGATTTCCGGAACACTTTAAACAAATTTTATTTTTGGTGCAGTATTTTGCAATATGATTATAACCACAACAGTTAAAGCACTTAGTAACACTTATATATTGGTAGACGGGGTACCTCTTCCAGCTAATATATAAACTTCCCATGCACATAATATGTCTGTTGGTAACCCTATCCACTTCAACAATAGCATTATATTTTTTGGTTTTATGCGATAAATATATCTTGATACATTTAATCTCACAATCACTCTCATTAAATTTGTTTTGATCTATTATTGCTTCTTTCAATTCATCCTCACTTATTGTCTCTTTCATTCCCACAATATGAATACGCGGCTTTCTATGCTCTTGTATTTTTGCATCGTAGTCACACAATTTTGATTTTATTTCATTTTCTATTGCTTTCACAGACTCTTTATCACACTTTATCAAAACAGCACCGTTTTGCACGTTCTTTACATCGTCTATTTTTAACTTCATGCTGGTTGGATTAATTACACTTTCAATATCTTCTCTTGTTTTTGAATTTTTTTGGTCACTTTTAGGTTTAATCACTATAACTTCACATTTTTCTTTTAGTGCTTGTGCATATGATAGCTTGTGTTGTGTTTGTGCTGTGTTTGTACATGATGGTTGGTTGTTGTTGTTATCCAGAAGTTTTTTTAATTCAAGATTATTCTTTTCAAAAGCTCAATTTGTTTATTCATTGCTGTCAAAACGTTTGGACAATCAGTACACATGAATTTTATTCTTGGGTTTTTATTTAAAAGGCTTAAGTCAAATTGACTAAGTTCAGCACATTTAATGTGAAATTTTCTTCCACACATACCACTGCATAACACAAACTCATCACTCCTGTTTATTCTTTTTTTCGCACAGTTAACTTCACTACACTGGCCTTCCATTTTTCACTCATTTTTTTATTTTATTATATACCTATTTTTTTTTAATGTTATAATTAAATATGCGAATTTCAGATTTTTAATTTGTTTAATTACAGTTTCACTGAAATATTTCTATTATTATTTAATCACTATTAAATCAAATTAGCTATGTTTTGTATTTTTATTTCCAATAAAATACACTATTTTAACAAATTTCCTAGGAGATGTTATTTGAATGATCCGTTCACAAGAAAGTCACTCACTGTATATGTTATAATTATATTCGAGCACAAGATTTTGAAACATTTATTTGTGGTCATTTATGCTTAAGGTTTTTATTAGAGCAATGTCATAATATTTTCAAAAACTAGAATAAGAAATGAATAAAATGATGTGAAAAATCAAAACTGTTTCATTTGTCTTTTAATCGAGATGTCGTTAACACTTACTTTCAGTGGCAATGAATCAACTCTCAATGCAGAGTATTTTCCACCAATTGTATTGAAATCTAACTATGTCTGCGGTCTTATAGATTTTCAAACATATAATTCTATACCAAATGTAGATGAGTTTAATAATTTGTTGCATGCAGGTGATAGTATCATATCTTTTCCTATTGGTTCATATGAGATTGAAGATATAAATAATTTAATACAGAAGAAACTAAGTGAAATCAATAAAAACAAGAAAAGTGGAGCAAAAAAGAGTGAAATTAAAATCAAGGCCAATAACAATACTTTAAAATGTGAACTAATTAGCTCAGAAGAAACTTCTTTAGCAAGAAACTTCTTGTTAGGTAAAAAGTAAAAGACAAACTTAACTTTTTAGAATTCAACTTTATTTAATGAGTTTAAGAAAATGACTAAAGAATATTTCATAGTTTAGTTAATAAGGAAAGAATAAATGTATATACAATATTTATATACATAATGTATATTTGTTAGTATTTAGTTGAATATACGATGTGTGTGGTGTATGGTTGCCAAATACTTCAACACCTTCTCTCAATTCAATACCACACATATTGTATAATCATGATAATCCTAACATATTTGAAAACTTTTTGTGTTTACATTTTTGTAAATTTTTGGTTAAAATATCGGCTGGCATTTCATCAGTTGAAACATATTTTAAATCAATCTGCCGCTTCTGGAATACCTCTCGAACGTAGTGAACCCTGATGTCAATGTGTTTGCTCCTAGCGTGGAACACCGGGTTTTTACCAATTGGTGGGAACTAATGTTGTCGCCGCAAATTACAGTTGGTCCTTCTATAGTTTTATTTAGTCCAAGTTCAGCCAATAAATTTCTGAGGTAAACAACCTCCTTTGCTGCCGAAGACAAGGCCATGTATTCTGCTTCCGTGCTGCTTAAGGCCACTGAGTTTTGCTTACGCGATTCCCAAACTACCGCCGCTCCAGCAATATAAAAAACGAACCCTGTGTACGAACGCCTATCGTCAGATCCACCAGCCCAATCTGCATCTGCGTATCCTTCCAAAGGTTTTCCTGTCCTGCGATAAACAATTTTAAAATGCATTGTGTGTCTTAAGTATTTAAGTATATGTTTTGCAGCTGTCAAGTGTTCCGCATGGGGATCCATGTTAAACTGTGCTAGTTTACAAACACTGTGCAATAGATCCGGTCTTGTTGATATAGAAAGATACATTAAAGACCCAATTAATGATGGGTAGGACTTTGCATCCACCTTTATAAATTTTTCACAGCTTTGGCATTTTTTAAGCTTCAGTCCTGGATCGATTGGAGTACTACATTTCCTTGATTCCATCATGTTATATTTTTCCAACAGGTCAATTATGAATTGTTTTTGAGAAACGCTCATTGTTTTGGAAGCTGGATTATGCTCGATTTCCATTCCCAGGAAGAAATCAATCGCACCCTTGTCTAAAACATCAAACTCGAATTCGATTTGTCTTTTAATCCATAAAAGAGTTTTGTTACAAGAACAGGCAATTAAAATGTCGTCAACATAGACTGACAATATGTTGATTTCACCTTGTCTCTTTAAAATGTATGTGCAGTTGTCGCTTTGTAGTCGAATAAAACCAATTTTTGTTAACACAGTATGCAACTTGTTATTCCATTCGCGACCGGCCTGCTTTAGCCCATACAGGGCCTTTTTAAGTTTGCATACCTTATGTGGAAAATCGGGATTCACAAACCCTTCGGGTTGTTGCATAAATATTTCCTCTCGAAGATCGCCATTTAAATACGCAGCTGTTACATCCATTCGATGCACGATAAGATCGTACTCTACTGCTACAGCTAGTATCATTCGTATAGTTGAATACCTGGTGACTGGTGAAAATGTTTCACCGTAATCGAGTCCTAGCTTTTGGCTGCAACCTTTTGCTACAAGTTTAGCTTTGTACAGCTCCAATTCACCGTTTTTATTTCGCTTCAGATTAAAAACCCATTTTTATAGTATAGCGCGACGATTCTGAGGCAAATCTACCAACTCCCATGTTTGTTTTGCCATAAGAGATTCAAACTCTGACTTCATTGACGCACGCCATTCATTTGAGTCGTTCCTTTGCAGCGCCTCCTTAACAGTCATTGGATTTTCGGCTTCGACATCATCGTTGGACATGAAATTAAATTTTTTTGTACGTATGCGACCTGACCTTAACATTCTATAATCAGAACTAACAATTTGATTTTCTACTTGCCCATTTTGTCCAGAACTTGAAGCACCTTGATCACGATCATCAATCCCAGGAGAACATACTCCAGCGTCGTTCACTGTTCCATTTTCAACAGCATTAGTGGCAGCAACCTCAGCCAAGGGACCAATTTCCATGTAGTTCCCATCATAAGCATCCTGAAAATATTCATGCAGCTCATCTCCATCATCAGCATCTTCACCAGTACCCTGAAAGCATTCATGCAGCTTATCTCCATCATTAGCATCAACATCCTGCTCCGTTTTAAAATCGAAAATTAAATATTTAGATTCATTAGAATTCCGCAATTCGTTTTCGTAATTTGAATCTTTCTCAGTCTCGGAAAAATCAACAAATTGTTTGTCATCTATGCGTTCGTTCTCCAAAAATCTGACGTCTCTACTTTTGTGGATTTTTCGTGTTTTTGTGTCGTAAAGGCGGTATGCTTTTGACTCCGTTGAGTAACCTACTATTACGCAAGCTATTCCTTTTGGTTTGAATTTGGATCTGCCGGGGCGTTTATCTAACATTACTGCCTTACAGCCAAACGTCTTGAAATACGACACTGAAGGTTTCCTTCCATTCCAGACTTCGAAAGGTGTAACATTTAGCAAAATCTTGGTAGGTGCTCGGTTACGCAAATAAACGGCCGTATTAATAGCTTCGGCCCAAAGAGATTCAGGCTGGTTTGAACCAAGTAGTAAACATCGCGCCATCTCGCGTGCGATTAGCACGCTCTGCTACACCATTCTGCTGTGGAGTGTACTCCACCGTAAGCTGATGTCTTATGCCACATTCTGATAGAAGCTTTTGGAACTCCCTACTTAAATATTCCCGGCCATTATCTGTTCTCAAAATTTTAATGCGTGTTGACATTTGGGTCTCAACTTCAGCTTTAAACATTTTAAATGCATCACTTTTTTGCTTTAAAAAATATGCAAAAAATTTTCGAGAACAATCATCTATAAATAGTGCAAAATATTTAGCACCGCCATTTGACATAACCCTCATAGGACCGCATATGTCACTATGAATAAGTTCAAGCAAAGACTTACTTTGCTGCTCGGGAGATCTAGTCTTAAAAGGTTTTTGGCATATTTTCGCTTTTAAACATATTTCACATTCTATTGATATGTTATTTTGTAGTTTTAATCCATCAACCATTTTTTGCTTATAAAGTAACTGCAAACTTTCACCGTTGAGGTGTCCAAAGCGATTGTGCCACATTAAATTATGGTTCTTGCTTGAGACACTAAATAATTTTGTGTTTTTCGTCACATAAACGAATAAATCACCATCTCTGGTTCCACGCATGATAATTTTATCTTTGGTATCATAAATAGCAATGCAATTATTTTTCATCTGCACAGTACACTCTCGCGCGGCTTTTGTTAGTGACAAAAAATTACATTTTAATTCCGGTACATATAGCACTCTCTTTAATAGAATTTTACAATATTCGGTTTCTATTTCTACGTCACCAATTCCCGTTGACCAAATAAATTTGCCACCAGCTAGTTCTATTGTTTCTTTATGTACTTCTAACTTTAGGAACTTTTCCCGTTGGCAAGACAAGTGTGACGTAGAGCCGCTATCAAGTACCCATGTATTAACGTTCAATTGCATGCCCTTTTGATGATTTGAGTTTAACCATTGTTGGTTTGTTTCCCACTGATGGTGAATTATTAGTTTCTCTTTTAAAACGGCAAACATTTGATGCATGACCTCTTTTCTTACATATGTAACATTTGCCTTTAAAAGGCTTATTTACTTGCGGTAGCGGCTTTGCTCTTTGTTTGTTGAAAAATGCAGTTTCATTGTGTTCGATTTTTGGCAAATCATTATCGCGCCTATGCCCTTCTTCCAATAATTTTGTTTTAAGAGCACTCATCTCAGGCAATTTATCACGGGACTCTATCGCAACAACAAAGCTCTCATATTCTTTTGGCAGACTCGAAAGCATGATGATGACAATGAGTTCATCTTGCAGTTTTATGTCTATTTCAGTCAATTTTTCTACAATTTCGGACATATTTCTTACATGATCTGCCATAAAGGAATTTTCAAGCATTTTTAAACTCAGAAGTTGTTTGAACAGAGTTACTTTTCGAGCAGGTCTACTTGGTCTGTGAACTGCTTGTAACTTTTCCCAGGCTTCTTTTGAGGAATTGGAATTTTTTACGTGGATCAATTGTGAGGACTTTACGCTTAAAATAATTAAGGCTAAAGCCTTTTCATCCCTTTTATTCCAAATTATGAAATCTGCTTCAATCGTTGGTCTGGTGACACTAACACACTGCCATAGTTCACTATGAATTAGCACAGATTTCATCTGGACCCACCATCCCTCATAGTTGTCGTTATCAAGTTTCTCTATTTGGTAGAGTGAAGAACTCATCTTCTTATTTTAAATTGAAAATACTTGAATTTAACACAACTATTATTATTTTAATTTAAAAAAAAAAAATCCCTGGGCCCATAACCATTTGTTTCCCGCCAATTGGTAAAAAACCCGGTGTTCCTCGCTAGGAGCAAACACATTGACATCAGGGTTCACTACGTTCGAGAGGTATTCCAGAAGCGGCAGATTGATTTAAAATATGTTTCAATTGATGAAATGCCAGCAGTGGAATCCTTACATGAATCCTTAGAAATTAAAATCAAAGCAAATAACAATACTTTAAAATGTGAACTAATTAGCTCAGAAGACATTGACTTCTCCCAACCAAATTCTATTGGAGCTATTCTGGATTTTAGCAAGAAACTTCTAAAATCAAATTTATTACATGAATCAGATCTTTATGTTGATATTAACAGAGTTAATGCAGTCCGCATTGAATGCAATATCATAGAAGGAACGTATATTAATAATCAAGCAGCGCACATCTTGCATGAATTTGCTGTTAAAGTAAGTCCAGGCTATAAAATCATTGAAGCTCCAAGGAATGTTATTTATTTACCTGTGAACGTCAAGCGGATAACATCATTGTGTTTTAAGTTTGTTGATCAAGACGGAAAAGACATCAATTTCAGAGAGGACAAAATAACTGCCCGATTACTTTTAAAGCTGGAAACATGATCGTATACGTTTAGAAATAAATTCAGTTTCTTATAAAAACAACACACAAAATAATTTAAAACTTAATCCATCTTCGAACACAACAGCGGTAACATCTCGTCTTACGAAAGATAATCAGGACTTTGTATTATCCTTAGGATACACATTAAAACATTAAAAACAAAACGAAACAAAAAAGAAATATGCTTAATATTTTTCAAGAGCCGGAGAATAATGAAAGTGTTTCTAAATATGAATATCATACTTATTCACCGTATCAAAACAATTTTGAAAGCAATGACATCATTCAGATTTCCATACAACATCAAAATCTTAATGTTCTTCCTTCAGAAAGTTTTTTTATATTATGTTGAAGGAACAATTTCAAAAGCAGATGGAAAAGAGATGGAACTTGTAAATAATGCAATGGCGTTTCTCTTTGATGAAATACGATATGAACTGAATGGCAAAGAAATTGACTGTAATCGGAATGTGGGGATAACAACAACGATAAAAAATTATTTATCTTTATCCAAAAATTAAAGTGATATGCTACTGAATGCATCTTGGTCTCCCGACTCAGCTAATAATTTAAAACCAGCACACTTTAATTATTGTATTCCACTGAACAAACTTTTGGGATTCGCCCAAGATTATAAAAAAATTATCCCAAATGCAAGACATGATCTTATTATTACACGTGCTAGAATGGATGAAAATGCACTTATATCCCCAACTGATGAAAATGTTCAAATAAAACTTCATAAGGTTTAGTGGAAAATACCGCATGTGACTTTATCAGATACTATGAAATTAACTCTATAAAAATCTATTAACAAAAATAGTTTTATGAAAATTGCTTTCCGAAACTGGGATCTTTATGAATACCCTACTCTGTTGAACTCTACACACCATATCTGGAATGTTAAGACAACAACTCAAATAGAGAAACCTCGCTATATCGTCTTTGCTCTACAAACCGACAAAAATAAAAAAAATATCAGTTGATTCAACGACGTTCGACCATTGCGATCTAACAGACTTAAAAGTTTATCTGAATTCTGATGTATATCCTCATGAAGATCTAAATGTTTCATTTGAAAAGAACAGATACAGTTTATTGTATAGAATGTACGCAGATTTTCAAAAAACCTACTACAATAAAACTTCTTCAGAGCCTCTTCTTTCCTGGGATCTATTCAAATCACGTGCACCAATATTTGTTGTAGACTGCAGACATCAAAATGAAACATTAAAAACAGGAGCAGTTGATATACGCTTGGAGATGAGAACATCAATGAATATACCTGCAAACACCTCAGCTTACTGCCTCATGCTTCATGATCGTATAATTTAATACAATCCACTTGATCAAGTAGTCAACAGAATTGTTTGAGAATAAAGCATTTTAAAATATGTAAACAAAAAATGTAGAGATTTAAAGAAAAATAAATTTATTTTATTTTGACGAAAGTTTGGTTTTTTATTCGTTCTTTTTATTTAGCATCCATGCTCTTCCAACATCAGTCTCGGGGTTATGAACGTCGTGCTTGGGTTTCAAACGTCATGCTTGGGCTCTGAGCGTCGTTTTTCGGGTTATGTTTGGGTTCTGAACGTCGGGTTTCGGGTTATGAACGCCACGTTTCGGGTTATGTTTGGGTTCTGGACGTCAGGTTTCGTTGTGAACCTCGTTTTATTTGATTTTCTTTTATGAAATAAAAACATTGTATATATTTTTTTTTTTTTAATTTATTTTCATTTTCATATACAATTTCGACATTTATCTTTATAAATAATTATTTATACAATTTAAAAAATTCTTATTTTATATAATTTACTTATAACTAGAAAAGAGGGACTGTTTTACTAGTGTAGCTTGAAAAGACCCCATGCATAAGTGCTTATACCATCTTCCCTTATAAATCTTTTATCATCTAGATGACTTAAAACAACCTTATGTAGCTTTTCGGTGTATATTTGATGAGCAATAGATCTAAAAACAAACATTTCCCCGTGATAGACTCGTTTGCTATATAAACAATCTCTATAGTTTACCAAATTTATGTCTTTGAGTGCAATTTTTTGACACCTTTTGCTTTTTTAACTTCACTTGATTCAACAGAAAAGGAATACATTTTTTGCAATTATACATTGATTTGCAATACATTGATTGCAAGATAAACTATAATGATCATGCTGATTTTGTAAGTGCTAAAATTTCGAAAAAAATTAATTTTTTGTATTTAATTTTTTGTGTAGAAAAAGCATTTTACAACTGCGGTGACAAAAGTATGTTGAACAGGGTTAGACCACATTTTTGTATTAAATGTTGGTGTTGGTTGACTGGTATTTGTTTTTGAATGCAGCTACGGGTACAAGAGTCTGTTAAACCGTTTACACAACAGCGATTAATTTCTTTTCGGCTTACCATTTCTACCCGATGAAAATCTTAAAACTACGTTTAACCTTCTGTGCAATGCACTGCAAATTAGACCACCAACAATAAAAACATGTATCGCACGCGTGCCAGCACATTCAAAAGACACAAGGATTCTCGTTAAATTTCACACAATTTTGTTTTGAGGTCAATCGCGGATTTTCGCAAAAAACAACAAAGAGATCTGAGCCTTCAAGACGTTGATTTAAACTTTCCAAACTTTAAACACATGAGAGAAGCATTAACTAAAACCAACTATATAATACTTCAACATGCTCTGGCTTTAAAAAAACAAAAAAACGTTATCATCTGTTTACACATCTCGTGGAATAGTGTATGCAAAACGCCACATGAATGAAACAGCTGAACTTGGACAGGGATGCCAACTCTTCACTTCAATAGTAATTAATTATTTTCAATACTTGTTACTCAATACTTTTCTTTTCAAAAAATAATTAGGTATTATTAATTTAATTTTATTTTCGTTTCTTTTTAATTACAGTTTTTAAAATTAAATTTTCAATTTCTTTTAAAATTATTATATATCAAATAGTTTTTTGTTTTCCATTCTTCTTTTCTTTTTTTTTTTTAATTTCGTTTTATATTTGAAGAATCTGAGGTGGACGTTGTTTATGTATCCGAAACCTGGCTTAAATGAACAAAATGATGACAATGTGTTCGTTTGGGGGGTCATAAGATATTTCGTTCAAATAGGATACGCTATAGAGGTGGGGTCGTCGGTATTTATGTGAGAGAAGGGATTAAATGCAGACATAAAAACTCTTCTGCCGAAGATAGTCAAGTTGAATTTGTTTTTGTTGAAGAGACCTTATTAAACAAATTTGCAATTACTGCTGTTAATTATATTGTTGGGAACCTTGTTTAAGGTTATGCACCAACTTAAAAGTAAGATTGCTCGTGGCCAGGCTTTACAAGAAATTAAAAAAAATTAAAACAATAACAAATTATTGTTTTTGGTTTGTGATGTATAAGTCAAAAATTTTCACGAAAACAAAGGTTAGTGGCTTTTACATCATTGAATGCGTTTCGCCCAAATAGGTATATATACACGATGGGCTTATCAATAAGATGCCGTGTACCTATTTTTCTTAGACGCATGATTTGTTTTGGTCAATGGAAGAGACCTTATTAAACAAATTTGCAATTACTGCTGTTAATTATATTGTTGGGAACCTTGTTTAAGGTTATGCACCAACTTAAAAGTAAGATTGCCCGTGGCCAGGCTTTACAAGAAATTAAAAAAAATTAAAACAATAACAAATTATTGTTTTTGGTTTGTGATGTATAAGTTAAAGTTTTTCACGAAAACAAAGGTTAGTGGCCTTTACATCATTGAATGCGTTTCGCCCAAATAGGTATATATACACGGTGGGCTTATCAATAAGATGCCGTGTACCTATTTTTTTTAGACGCATGATTTGTTTTGATCGATGGAAGAGACCTTATTAAACAAATTTGCAATTACTGCTGTTAATTATATTGTTGGGAAACTTGTTTTTAAGGTTATGCACCAACTTAAAAGTAAGATTGCCCGTGGCCAGGCTTTACAAGAAATTAAAAAACAAATCATGCGTCTAAGAAAAATAGGTACACGGCATCTTATTGATAAGCCCACAGTGTATATATACCTATTTGGGCGAAATGCATTCAATGATGTAAAGGCCACTAACCTTTGTTTTCGTGAAAATCTTTCACTAATACATCACAAACCAAAAACAATAATTTGTTATTGTTTTAATTTTTTTTAATTTCTTGTAAAGCCTGGCCACGGGCAATCTTACTTTTAAGTTGGTGCATAACCTTAAACAAGGTTCCCAACAATATAATTAACAGCAGTAATTGCAAATTTGTTTAATAAGGTCTCTTCCATCAACCAAAACAAATCATGCGTCTAAGAAAAATAGGTACACGGCATCTTATTGATAAGCCCACCGTGTATATATACCTATTTGGGCGAAATGCATTCAATGATGTAAAGGCCACTAACCTTTGTTTTCGTGAAAATCTTTCACTTATACATCACAAACCAAAAACAATAATTTGTTATTGTTTTAATTTTTTTTTAATTTCTTGTAAAGCCTGGCCACGGGCAATCTTACTTTTAAGTTGGTGCATAACCTTAAACAAGGTTGCCAACAATATATTAAACAGCAGTAATTTTCAATTTGTTTAATAAGGTCTCTTCCATCGACCAAAACAAATCATGCGTCTAAGAAAAATAGGTACACGGCATCTTATTGGTAAGCCCACCGTGTATATGTACCTATTTGGGCGAAACGCATTCAATGATGTAAAGGCCACTAACCTTTGTTTTTGTGAAAATCTTTCACTTATACATCACAAACCAAAAACAATAATTTGTTATTGTTTTAATTTTTTTTTAATTTCTTGTAAAGCCTGGCCACGGGCAATCTTACTTTTAAGTTGGTGCATAACCTTAAACAAGGTTCCCAACAATATAATTAACAGCAGTAATTGCAAATTTGTTTAATAAGGTCTCTTCCATCGACCAAAACAAATCATGCGTCTAAGAAAAATAGGTACACGGCATCTTATTGATAAGCCCACCGTGTATATATACCTATTTGGGCGAAACGCATTCAATGATGTAAAGGCCACTAACCTTTGTTTTCGTGAAAATCTTTCACTTATACATCACAAACCAAAAACAATAATTTGTTATTGTTTTAATTTTTTTTAATTACTTATGATTCAATTAAATAAGGGGGTTAAATACGGCAATAGAACTGGCAAAAGAAGTGTACAAATGATGGGTGCATTTCATCTAATCCAACAGCGTTTGACTTAATTTTGAGGACACTTTCTACCACATCCTCAGGTGATATATTAAAAAAAAAATGAATTTTGAGTTAGGGAATGACTATTGAAAACACTGGATGTAGTGAGACCTGAAGGTGCATCAATGATAATAGAGTCACTGGAAAAAACGAAACTTTGATTCAGATCGTTGATCGTTCACAATAATTTGTTATTGTTTTAATTTTTTTTAATTTATTGTAAAGCCTGGCCACGGGCAATCTTACTTTTAAGTTGGTGCATAACCTTAAACAAGGTTCCAACAATATAATTAACAGCAGTAATTGCAAAGTTATTTAATAAGGTCTCTTCCATCGACCAAAACAAATCATGCGTCTAAGAAAAATAAGTACACGGCATCTTATTGATAAGCCCACCGTGTATATATAACTATTTGGGCGAAACGCATTCAATGATGTAAAGGCCACTAACCTTTGTTTTCGCGAAAATCCTTCACTTATACATCACAAACCAAAAACAATAATTTGTTATTGTTTTAATTTTTTTAATTTCTTGTAAAGCCTGGCCTTGGGCAATCGTACTTTTAAGTTGGTGCATAACCTTAAACAAGGTTCCCAACAATATAATTAACAGCAGTAATTGCAAATTTGTTTAATAAGGTCTCTTCCATTGACCAAAACAAATCATGCGTCTAAGAAAAATAGGTACACGGCATCTTATTGATAAGCCCACCGTGTATATATACCTATTTGGGCGAAACGCATTCAATGATGTAAAAGCCACTAACCTTTGTTTTCGTGAAAATCTTCCACTTATACATCACAAACCAAAAACAATAATTTGTTATTACATTAATTTTTTTTAATTTCTTGTAAAGCCTGGCCACGGGCAATCTTACTTTTAAGTTGCTGCATAACCTTAAAAACAAGTTTCCCAACAATATAATTAACAGCAGTAATTGCAAATTTGTTTAACAAGGTCTCTTCCATCGATCAAAACAAATCATGCGTCTAAAAAAAATAGGTACACGGCATCTTATTGATAAGCCCACCGTGTATATAAGTTAAAGGAAAAAAATGTTTCAAGTAACAACATTCCATTCTCACCAGAATGAGAAAAACATTTATTCCCACAACCACATAACTGATGACGATGCGTCTGGAAGATAAATAAAAAACGATTACCTGACACCGGTGCATGTGCACCGAGCAGCAGCGGCAACGGCGACAGGTTAAGCTGACGATGCATTCCGTGTAAGGTAAATTTAAGAACATGATTGTTAGCTTTAAGTTAGATTTAATTGAATTGTCGAATAAAGAGGTTCTCTCCTCAAAAAAATAAAGCATAGGTACAAAATATTTTTTTTTAACAAATAATAAGGAAAAACATTAATTGGCGCCCGAGCAACAGGGACTCGAACGCGATAAATAAGAATTATTAAATAAAGTGTTATCCTGAAATAATAATAGTGCGCGTCCGGTAATTTAAAAAAAAAAAAAAATAAGTGTCCTCAAGTAGTTCCTCCGGTAAATTATAAGAGTCCGGTAATTAAAAAAAAAAAAAAAAAAAAAAGATAAGTGTCCTCAAGTAGTTCCTCCGGCAAATAATAAGCGTCCGGTAATTTAACTAAAAAAAAATAGTGTCCTCAAGTAGTTCCTCCGGCAAGTTAAGCGTACGATAACTTTTATTAACATTTCTTATACGCGTTCGGGTTTCCTCCAGTGAACACCAGTGAAAATCTATAGATAAATCACAGCCTGGAACCAATAGAAAAAGTGACAGTGACATTAAAAAGTTCCAAAGTGGTCCATTTAATTATTGGGAGAAACAAAGGCACCTTAGTAGCAGACGCAAAAAGGAAGTAGACAAACTGCAGCCGCTCTCATCAGGATGCTGATCATCATTCTAATAGCGTAAGAAATTATTTATGAAAAAGTGTATTTTATTACCAATTTAAATTTTACTATATCGAATAATTAATTCAATCCATTTATGGAAAGAAAGTGTAACGTACTAAACATTTAAATATTATTTTTTTTTCTCGACAATAGATTCGAATAGAAACCTTATATAATCAATAAGTGATTTTTAACCTAAATTAATTATTTAAACGCTAGGTTAATCTCTATTCTCTAAGAAAATTCCCAAATTCCTATGAGAACAAACTTACATTTTATTATAAATTCATTTTATATTTGCATATTATTATTATAACTAATTTCTTTTTCTCTAAAAATCATCTTGAAATTAAAAAAAAAAAAAAATCAAACAAACATGCCAGAAACAAGATCAGGGTTATCCACCAACAATGGCGAACCCGAACACAGTAGTCCTTCAACGCTTAACGCGGAAGGCAGCGAATCCCAAGCTCAAGCCACAGATTGGAGCAATTTAATTGCCTCCAGAATCGATGAATCTATTGACTCAAACTTATCGCGATAAGGCTCTGGATACGTTTATCCGGGGGCTTAAAGGTGACTTACCCAGGTTGCTTGCTATTCGCGAACCAAGCGATCTTCCACAAGCATTGCACCTGTGCCTTAAGCTAGAAAACCAAAATAACAGGTCATGTTATTTTCAAACTAGCCAATTACAAAAGAAACAAATAGACATAGGAAGACACACAAATTCTTTTCCTAATCAAACTCTTAGACAAAATTCCCATCCACAAAACCAAAATTCGTATCAAATATACCCCAATGGCAACAATAGACTGCCTCAGCCAAATTTCTTTAGCCAAAGACAGGCTCAGCCAAACTTTTTCAATCAAAGGTAGGCCCAGCCAAATTATTCCAATACAAATCAAATGCCGCCCAATTATCTGAATCAAAGGCAAAGTTTTAATAATCAAAGACAATTCCAACAAAATAATCCAAACCAAAGACAGCCTCAACAAAATTATTCACAGAATCGAAACCAAGTAAATTTTAAACAATATCCCAACCAGTCTCGTCCAGACTTTTCTAGAAATGTTCCTGCAAACGCAATTAAGCCGGAACCCCATAGTTCTCAGTCGAGACTCCAGAATTATGGAGCTCAACAAAATGTTAATATAGAAACCAGCGAAGAAACCTATAATTATGAAACAGAAGATGCAAATTTTGAACAGACTCTAACAGAATATGTAGAGCAAGTAGAAAAGCAAGACCCAATAACTACTAATGGCGAATACGAACTTTCAGAAATACATTTTTTAGACTGATAAGCTCTTCACTCCCATATTTTGAGTGTCGAATGAAGGGCCGAGAAATTTTGAAAATCCTAATAGACACCGGCTCGAACAAAAATTACATTCGACCTTCACTGGTCCCGAAACCTATTCTTAACGAAAAATGTTTTAATGCCAACTCTGTGGCTGGCAGCATAAAAATAAGTCACCACACCTACATAAACCTTTTCGGTCTTAAAAACACAAAACTTAAATTCTTCCTTTTACCACAACTCAAGTCGTTTCATGGTATCCTTGGCCATGACAGTCTGAAGGAAATGGAAGCTGTTATCCATACCGACAAAGACTACATGATCATCAAAAATACTGTTAAAGTCCAGATAAAACATTATATCGCTGAAGATATTAATTCGATTAATATACGAACAGACCATATGACTTCCGATAAAAAGGAAGCTCTCCAACCAGTTATTCAAAAATATCCTAATTTGTTTATAGAGCCTGACGAAAAACTAACCTATACGACAATTGTCAAAGGCGAAATAAGAACCACATCCGACACTCCCGTCTATACAAGATATTATCCTTACCCTACATCGCTCAAAGACGAAGTCGAGGCACAAGTAAACCGCCTCCTTCACGATGGGATAATACGACCTTCCAGATCCCCATATAATTCACCCTTTTGGATAGTTCCAAAAAAATTAGATGCTTCTGGCGAAAAAAAATACAGACTCGTCATCGACTACCGTAAACTAAACACGGTTACAGTAGCCGATCGATATCCAATACCTGATATCAACGAGGTGTTATCGCAATTAGGACAGAATAAATGGTTTACTGTCCTAGATTTGAAAAGCGGGTTTCATCAGATTCCATTAAAGGAATCCGACATCGAGAAAACTGCTTTCTCAATAAATAACGCGAAATATGAATTTACCAGACTTCCATTTGGGCTTAAAAACGCCCCATCAATTTTTCAAAGAACACTCGACGATATCCTCCGTGAACTCATCGGCAAATGTTGCTTCGTCTACATAGACATCATTATTTTTAGTCAAGATGAACGGACCCACCTAAATGACATTGAAAAAGTCTTCAAAACCCTTGAGGACGCAAACATGAAAGTTCAATTAAACAAATGTGAATTTTTTAAAGAAGAAGTGGAGTTTCTAGGCTTCATCATCTCACCAGACGGCATAAGAACCAACCCGAAAAAAGTAGAAGCAATTTTACAATTCCCGAAGCCTATTACGCTTAAAGATCTTCGATCCTTTTTAGGATTATCCGGCTACTACCGTCGGTTCGTTCGGGATTATGCTAAAGTAGCAAAACCGCTAACGAACCTCTTAAGAGGGGAAGATGGACGATTGTCCAAGAACTTCTCCAGTAAAAAACTTATCACCCTCAATGAAGAAGCCGTCCAGACATTTGACAAACTTAAAAACGCATTGGTTTCAGAAGAAACTATTTTAACGTATCCGGACTTCAAGAAAAACTTCCAACTAACTACAGACGCATCCAACTATGCGATCGGAGCAGTGTTATCGCAAGATAACAAGCCTATTACCTTTATTTCACGTACTCTCTGCAAACGAGAAGAAAATTTCGCTGCAAATGAAAAAGAAATGCTGGCGATAATTTGGGCATTAACATCCCTCCGCAATTACCTTTACGGTTCCGCCAAAGTTGAAATATACACTGACCACCAGCCACTGACTTATGCATTAAGCCATAAGAATCATAATTTAAAAATGAAGCGCTGGAAGGCTGCTCTAGAAGAGTATAATTATGAGCTTTACTATAAACCAGGTAAAACAAATATAGTGGCGGATGCACTTTCAAGGCCTCCATTGAAGTCGCAACTTAACGTTATGACATCTACAGTACACAGTGGCGAAAGCTCAGGCCACGAACTTATTCCAAGTATGGAAGTGCCTATAAATGTCTATAAAAACCAAATTTTCTTGAATACTGGGGAATCATCTAGTATCCAATTCAAAATCGTATTTCCACGATACCATAGGCACATAATAACCGAATCAAATTATAATAGAGAAAATCTCCTGGAAATTCTAAAAAACATTCTTAATCCTTCTGTCATTAACTGTATCAAAACTCAAGAAAACATCATGGGCATGATACAAGAAATTTATCAATCCCACTTAAACAGGTACAGAATAAGGTTCACTCAACTTTTCGTCGAAGATATTATTGGAGAACATGAACAAGAAACGATAATAATCGAAACCCACGAACGAGCACATAGAAATCCCGTAGAAAATCGTTCTCAAATTTTAGAAAAATATTATTTCCCTTCTATGATGAATAAAATCAAAAGAATAACCAACATTTGCTCCGTATGTAAAAGGAACAAGTACGAACAACACCCCAATCAACCCAAACTTAATGAAACGCCCATACCCACATTCCCAGGTCATACTATTCATGTTGACATTTATCATACAGAGAAAAAAATCGCCTTAACGGCATTAGACAAATTTGCAAAATACGCACAGTTCAAAATTTTAAAGAGAAGATCTATTGAAGATATTCGAAAACCTCTTCGTGATTTACTCTTCTTCTTTGGCGTCCCAAAAGCTATTGTCCTAGACAATGAACCAGCTTTGAATTCACCATCGATTCATTTCATGATGAAGGACGAACTCAACATTGCCATACACAGAGTACCTCCGTATCGAAGTGAAGCCAACGGACAAGTCGAGCGATTCCATTCTACTCTCTCCGAGATTATGCGATGCATAAAAGAAAATGGTACCGAAAGAAATTTCGAGGAACTCCTAGAGAGATCCGTTAACGAATACAACCACAGTATTCATTCGACAACTGGCAAAAGACCGGTAGATTTATTTTTCGGTCGATCTGTCACATTCACCCCTGATGATTATGAAAAAACTAGAAAATCTAACATCGAAAAACTTAAAGAAAAACAAAAAAAGGGTCTAAAACACCACAACAAAAAGAGGCATCAAATTAAACAATACTTGCCAGGACAAGTTATCTTTGTAAAACAAAATAAAAGCCTAGGAACAAAGCTCTCAAACAGATTTAAAGAAGAACTAGTTAAAGAAAATAGAAACACTACTGTGCTAACTGAAAGCGGTAGATTCAACCACAAATTACACATTCGAAATTGATATAAAACCTTTTTCAGATTTCTGCCTTTCCATGCTAGAGCCGACACCCAATTACTCGACTACAGCAATGCACAACTAATTACTTTGGAAACAGGAATAGCCAAGGTACAAACCGGTACCTTTAAGCTAATTCACATAATAGAACTTGAACAATATGATCGAATAATCGCTGATTTGGAAATAATCATAGATAAGGAAATCGGCGTAAACCATCCCTTTTACCCTTTCCTAAAATATGAAATACACCTCATCCATGACCACCTCTTCAGACTCTTCCCAAAAACAAAGAAAACAAAGCGATCCCTTAACTTCATCGGTAGCGCCTGGAAATGGATTTCCGGTAGCCCTGATCATTCTGATTTCGAAATTATAAAAGGAAAAATTAATAATGCTCTCCAAAACAATAACTACCAAGTAATATTAAATAAACTAACGTTAGAAAAATTTGCAGAACTTAGAAATATAACAAACAAATTAATTAAAATAACCAATGAAAAGGATAGATTATATGAAAAAAATTAATTTGTAATTAAAATAAAGTCAGAATTAGAAATTATAAAACAAGAAGTCATAAACGTTGAATACGCCATTAATTGGGCAAAAGCAGACATTGTTAATTAATTTATATTATCTAATCAAGAAATTAAAATTGTAAGTAAATTCTTAGAAAATGAAAATATACCTTTTATTAACATTGATGAAGCTATAGAATTTTCCGAAATTAAAATCGCCTCAAACGGCTCATCCATTATTTATATAATAAACCTTCCTATAACTGATAAAGATATTTGTAAAACGATGCTTAATTAGCATAAAGAAATTAATTAGCATTAAGAAAAATAATCTTATAAATGACATAAAATTCCAAAACATTTTAATTTGTAAAGATTCCATCCTAGGCATAAGAAACAAATGTAAAACATGGAACAGATTAACTATTTGTAATAAGAATAAGGTAATTAATTTAAGCAACGATACTTGCATCGACCATCTACTTAAAAGTCGTCCAGCAACCTGTCAAAAAGTAAACAGCCAACATGTCCCGACAACCGACGAAATACTCCTCGATACACTGCTGCTTAATGGTTTCAACGGCCAAGTAAGAATAGACGACAACATCTTCAACCTCAAAGGAACTTTCATCATCAGACACCATAACTCTACAATAGAAATAGCCAACAGAACATACATTTCAAGAGATATATCTGGAACAAAACCCTTGCCAGCAATAGTCCAACCAGACTCCACATCCTACTCTACCAGCGAACATCTATCATTGGAGATGATTAAAGAGATGAACCAGAACAACACAAAAACAATAAAAGAGTTGGAAGAAGAAAATACCAAAGGATCGATAATCAATATCATATTATCATTATCAATCGCTATCTTGTTCTTCCTCGTCGTACTAAGGCGATACAGAAAGAAGCAGACTAAAGACGTGCAAGAGAAGAAGAGAAGAAGAAGAAATTCCAAAAGAACAAGAATCAGGTCCAACAAAAAACGCGACCGAAGATCCTTCACCAAAAATCACGCGCATAAGTCAAATCCCTATTTTCTAAATACTTTTGAACGAGGACGTTCAAATTTAAGGATGGAGGAGTTAAAGGAAAAAAATGTTTCAAATAACAACATTCTATTCTCACCAGAATGAGAAAAACATTTATTCCCACAACCACAAAACTGATGACGATGCGTCTGGAAGATAAATAACAGCAACGATTACCTGACACCGGTGCATGTGCACCGAGCAGCAGCGGCAACGGCGACAGGTTAAGCTGCATTCCGTGTAAGGTAAATTTAAGAACATGATTGTTAGCTTTAAGTTAGATTTAATTGAATTGTCGAATAAAGAGGTTCTCTCCTCAAAAAAATAAAGCATAAAAAATATTTTTTTTTAACAAATAATAAGGAAAAACATTAATTTATATACATATTTGGGCGAAACGCATTCAATGATGTAAAGGCCACTAACCTTTGTTTTCGTGAAAATCTTTCACTTATACATCACAAACCAAAAACAATAATTTGTTATTGTTTTAATTTTTTTTAATTTCTTATGATTGAATTAAATAAGGGGGTTAAATACGGCAATAGAAATGGCAAAAGAAGTGTACAAATGATGGGTGCATTTCATCTAATCCAACAGCGTTTGACTCAATTTTGAGGACACTTTCTACCACATCCTCAGGTGATATATTTAAAAAAAAATGAATTTTGAGTTAGGGAATGACTATTGAAAACACTGGATGTAGTGAGACCTGAAGGTGCATCAATGATAATAGAGTCACTGGAAAAAACGAAACTTTGATTCAGATCGTTGATCGTTCACAATAATTTGTTATTGTTTTAATTTTTTTTAATTTATTGTAAAGCCTGGCCACGGGCAATCTTACTTTTAAGTTGGTGCATAACCTTAAACAAGGTTCCAACAATATAATTAACAGCAGTAATTGCAAAGTTGTTTAATAAGGTCTCTTCCATCGACCAAAACAAATCATGCGTCTAAGAAAAATAAGTACACGGCATCTTATTGATAAGTCCACCGTGTATATATAACTATTTGGGCGAAACGCATTCAATGATGTAAAGGCCACTAACCTTTGTTTTCGTGAAAATCTTTCACTTATACATCACAAACCAAAAACAATAATTTGTTATTGTTTTAATTTTCTTAATTTCTTGTAAAGCCTGGCCACGGGCAATCTTACTTTTAAGTTGGTGCATAACCTTAAACAAGGTTCCCAACAATATAATTAACAGCAGTAATTGCAAATTTGTTTAATAAGGTCTCTTCCATTGACCAAAACAAATCATGCGTCTAAGAAAAATAGGTACACGGCATCTTATTGATAAGCCCACCGTGTATATATACCTATTTGGGCGAAACGCATTCAATGATGTAAAAGCCACTAACCTTTGTTTTCGTGAAAATCTTTCACTTATACATCACAAACCAAAAACAATAATTTGTTATTGTTTTAATTTTTTTTAATTTCTTGTAAAGCCTGGCCACGGGCAATCTTACTTTTAAGTTGGTGCATAACCTTAAACAAGGTTCCCAACAATATAATTAACAGCAGTAATTGCAAATTTATTTAATAAGGTCTCTTCCATCGACCAAAACAAATCATGCGTCTAAAAAAAATAGGTCCACGGCATCTTATTGATAAGCCCACCGTGTATATATAACTATTTGGGCGAAACGCATTCAATGATGTAAAGGCCACTAACCTCTGTTTTCGTGAAAATCTTTCACTTATACATCACAAACCAAAAACAATAATTTGTTATTGTTTTAATTTTTTTAATTTCTTGTAAAGCCTGGCCACGGGCAATCTTACTTTTAAGTTGGTGCATAACCTTAAACAAGGTTCCCAACAATATAATTAACAGCAGTAATTGCAAATTTGTTTAATAAGGTCTCTTCCATCGACCAAAACAAATCATGCGTCTAAGAAAAATAGGTACACGGCATCTTTTTGATAAGCCCACCGTGTATATATACCTATTTGGGCGAAACGCATTCAATGAAGTAAAGGCCACTAACCTTTGTTTTAATTCAATCATATCAACATGTGAATTTCCTAAGCAATGGAAAATGGCAAAAATTATACCTGTTCTGAAAACCTCAAAAAGAGACGAATTCAGACCAATATCGATACTGCCTTTTCTATCGAAGGTGTTTGAAAAAATAATTCAAAAGCAAATGAGTACGTTCCTTGAGCGTGAAAATCTATTAAAATCAAAACGATCTGGTTTTCGTAAGAAAAACAGTTGCATTACCGCTTTAATAAGCGTTTCAGACATCAGAAAATCTATTGACAAGGATTACGTAACGTTTTTCATACTCCTTGAATTCTCGAAAGCGTTCGAAATGGTAAATCATTCCACACTTTGTAAAAACTCTCCCAATGGTTCAACTTTTCTCCTTGTGCAACTAATCTAATTTGCTCTTATTTATCACAGAGATTCATACTTGGGCCCTTGTTATTTTCCCTCTATGTTAATGAGCTTCCATTAATTATTAAACAATGCTCAATTTGACTTTATGCAGATGATGCCCAGCTTTACCTTAGCTGTCCTTTGGGATTAATTGAACACTTTGCTACCTGGATAAATGAAGATTTGTTAGAAATTGAACGCTGGTCACACCAAAATAGATTAATACTCAACCCTAAAAAATCAAAATGCATAGTGGTGTCAAGGAAAAAAATAGATATATCTTATTTTCCATCTCTTTTGTTAAAGATCTCTATTGCATTCAATAGTGCAATACGCTATGTTCATGCACTACGACGATTTGACAGCATATCATAACAAGCACATCACTATCAAGAATGTCTTTTTAAAATCTGCTTAATCTTCGGACCATTTAATCTTCGGATATACTTTTAACACACCAACCTGCGGATCTCTTCAGAGAAATAACTTTTTTCAATTCAAATTGGTCTGGCATTCTAGTGAATCCCCTTTTGGTTGTCTTACCTCTCAACGCCAGTTTTATGTCTTTAGAATACACTACCGCGAGAAGTTAGAAGTGTAAATAGCACAGTAGTATTGAAACAGAATCTTAAATTACACTTTATATATAGTAAATATGCGTTTGAAAAAACAAACAAACATAACATCTCGACCTGTGTCATCAGTGGTCATAAGCGGTGGAATGCGTTGTGCATACGACTTCGAAGACTGAGTAAATCTGAAGGCGTGGGTTCGAATCTCACGATGTGCATGTGAAAAAAGTTTTTCATAATAAAATTGGATTAAAACTCAATACCACTAAAAGGAGACTGATGAAAGGAATTGGCAATCTTTGAAATAGCTATATCTCCAGCCAAAGATAGAAAAAAACGAATAATAAGATTCGTAAAACGAGTAAATAAAAATTCGTTTAAAATTGGTGGTAGCGCCTTTAAGTTGTTGTTGTTGTTCAAACACATTCAATGAAAATTAGCAGAATGGTCAGTAATAAAAACTGACATTCTATAGTACAAATAGTACAATATAACAACAATTATAGTAAATATAGGTCAATATTTAAACCGGGTCACCTCAAAGAGTAATTTTGACCTCACCATACTATGCGGAGCTCTAGTATGGCGAACAACCCTTTCTCTAGCTACTCGTGGGATTTTATATGTACAAAAACAAAAACAAAAACAACAAAAACTACAAAAAATTCTTCATTCCGCGGGATGTAACCGCGAATGAGTATGCAGATCGCATGGAGAGAGACCTCCATGGAGAAGATCTGAGACCGGGATGCAGTAAGCAATTCCTTAAGGCACAAACGAACCGGGCAGTAAACCGAGAATCATCGTCCAAAAACCAGGGGAGAATACCTCCCGGGAAAAAGGAAGATGACACTCAAGGCGCATCATCCAGTAGTCAGGGGAGAATACCTCCCGGGCCTGGAAAAGATGTTGCCAAAAACAAAAAGGACGTCGGTGAAGAGAAAACACCTTCTTCAAAAGATGACGGTCCCAAAGCATCTCAAAGGGTTAATAATCCCGAGAGACCACCAAAAAGCCGGAACCGTAGACCGAATCCACTTCCTAGCCTAGGCAAACAAGGCGCGCTTGATGACCCCTGGAGAAAAGGGCTAAGTGGAGCAGGCACGAAGTGGTATTTCCGATTCCTTGATGGAGGCATGACTCCACAGGAAGCAAGGAAGAAGGTGGATGAAAGAATCGTCACCTTACGAAATGAGCCCCAAACAACACCTAGACAGGGCAAGAGGAGCAGTAGCCAAATCACTCCTCCTGAAAGGCACGGGTCTAAAAAACCCAAAACTACAGCTGTGCCTACAGCAGCGAGCCCAAGTACCGCACCAGCAAGGTACGATTCCAAAAGACAGCATTCTTACGCCAGTGCTACCAAAATAGTAAGAGTTGCAGTATTGCCCAAGGAATACCCTCAAAAAACTCTTAGCACTTCCGAGCTAACACTCCTAGAGGAAGCATTGATAGAGGAGGTTTCCTTAGGGTGGGAGCATAAGCTCAAATTTGAAGGCATACACTTCAAAACGGGCCGGCTCGTAGTTGATTGCGCTGACCAAAATACAGCAAATTGGTTGGAAGAAAAGGCAGCGAAATTAAGCGCTTGGAAGGGAATTGAGTTGACATCGTGCTTGGGAGATAAAATTCCAAGGATGCACACGATAACCATGTTCCTTCCAAGAAGCACTGGGCAAGAGGACCAGAAATCGCTAGCACTTATCAAAGCGCAAAATGAAGGCCTCAACATACCCGCTTGGAAAATTCTAAGTAGCAAAGTGGAAGGCAAAGGTCAGTTGCTAGTGGTTGGTATTGATGACCAGTCAGCAGAAGCCATTCGCAAAGCAGGTAGCGAACTGCATTACAAGTTTGGCAAAGTAACTGTCGCGGGCTTAAGGAAGGTGACTGGAGCTGGGTCAAGTAACCAGACCAAGCCTACAGGAAATGCGAAAGCAATAGTCCCGAAAATCGCCATACCAACACCTGGTCATGAAGAGGTATGTAACGAAAAAGAAAAGGTTTCCGAAACAGTTCCGCCTACCCCATCTTTGTTATCGGTAGAGCCCAATGTTCTAGAACTACCGAAATCTTCAAAAATTGGTTCAAAAACATCAGAACCAAATCCAGAGCCAGTATCAAGCGAGGTAAATGAAGAAATAGAGGGCATGGACCTCTCTCCCAGCTTAGGTGACTTAGCTGACGAAACTCTTCCTACGGAGGAAGAAGAGTTACATCTTCTTGAAGATGAGGGGGCAGTGGCCCCCAATCAATAAAAACCAGATGTCAGCAAACGGGATAAGCAACAGGGCAGCCCAAATAAATCTACACCACGCTAAAGCGGCTTCGGCCGTAATAGCAAGGAAATTCGTGAAGGATGACCTAGGGCTAGCGCTGATCCAAGAACCCTGGATAAACGGGGGAAAAGTAAGAGGTCTTTCATGTAAGGACTCGCAGGTATTATGGGACACGAGATTAGACTCGCCCAGAGCATGTATAATTATCAGAAACAATATTAACTTTATTTGTCTTTCAGATTTTATGACGCGGGATCTGGTGCCAATACAGGCCCAAATCAACATCCAGGGCCATCCCCGTACGATGGTTATAGCATCCGCTTACTTCGATGGTGATGATGTAAACATACCACCTCCGGAAGTACAAAAATTGGCGGATTATTGTTACACCAAAGGACTACCGATGTTAGTTGGATGCGATGCGAACGCCCACCACACTACATGGGGTAGTAACGATGTTAATAAAAGGGGTGAGTACCTTTTAGATTTTATTATCGAGAAAAACCTAGATATATATAATGTAGGGAATGTCCCCACTTTTGTAACTAGGGCAAGAACAGAAGTCTTAGACATTACGTTTGGCACGCCAAGCATAACTAGTTTAATTAAGGATTGGAGAGTCTCCAATGAACCCTCAATGTCTGACCACAGAATTATTGTGTTTTCCATAAATGGCCTTTTAACAGAGTATGACTCTGGAAGGAATCCAAAGAAAACAAACTGGGCCCTATACAAAAACAATCTTCAATCAAAATTAGAAAGAATAGGTCCAGCTAGAACAACAAATAGTCACCTTGAGTTAGAGAATATATCAAATGAGCTAAGTGGTGCAATCCATGAGGCCTATGAACTCAGTTGCCCACTTAAAACCACAAAAAAAGGGCAGATGCACCGTGGTGGAACTCAAATCTCTCGAAACTTAGGTCCAAAGTGAGAAAACTCTTCAACCAGGCCAAAAGAACTGGTGAGTGGCATAGATATTCCGAAGAGCTTACCAAATATAATGGGGAAATAAGAAGAGCCAAAAGAAACAGCTTTGTAAAATTCTGTGAGAGCATTGGCTCTACACCAGCAGCTGCAAGACTGCACAAAGCTCTAGCAACAGATACAACAATCAAATCTGTAGCACTTCGTTACCCAGATGGTAGTTACACAGAAGATAACGAGCAAAGATTAAATTTGCTCCTAAATACACACTTTCCAGGCAGTTTACCAATGGAAAGTAATAGTGTTGAGAGAATTTCTCTGAAACCTAACAGAGTGGACTGGATGATAGCTAAAACTATCTGTTCGGGAAAAAGACTTGATTGGGCAATTAGCACCTTTCAACCTTTTAAGTCACCGGGAGTAGACGGGATCTTTCCAGCCCTACTACAAAATGGGAAAGAATTAATCATGCCATATCTAATCAGCATGCTTCGAAGCAGCATAGCACTTGGATACATACCAAGTCTATGGAGAAGAGCAAAAGTTATCTTCATCCCTAAAACAGGAAAAAAAGATACCACACATCCTAAGTCTTTCAGGCCAATAAGCTTAACATCTTTCATTCTGAAGACACTGGAAAAGGTAATTGATAACTTCATAAGATCAGAAGTATTAACGATTTTGCCACTGAATCATAGACAACATGCTTATAGAGCAGGCAGATCAACTGAGACTGCCCTATACGAACTCACCAATACCATAAAAGGAGCTCTAAATTCAAAAGAAACGGCAATATGTGCATTCCTAGATATAGAAGGTGCCTTTGATAACACCTCTCATGATGCCGTAAAAAATGCTCTCATGAGGAAGAATGTACCCAATACTATAACACGATGGATTTGTGAGATGCTATGTACAAGAACGGCAGAAGCACATGCCGGGTCAAGCACCCAGACAATAATCACGACAAGAGGTTGTCCTCAGGGAGGGGTATTGTCACCCTTGCTGTGGAGTCTTGTTGTAGATGAGTTGCTAGAATGCCTAACTACTAATGGCATACGATGTATAGGCTTTGCCGATGACATTGTTTTAATAGCCTATGGGAAATTTGAGGAAACTCTCTGTGACATAATTCAAAGAGGGTTGTCAATGACAAGAAAATGGTGCTTATCAGTGGGCTTGAATATAAACCCAGCAAAAACCACAATAATACCATTTACGAATAAAAGACTTCTTAAGCATATAAAGCCTATCAGGTTAAATGATGAAGTAATAGATTTGAAGAAGGTCAAATATCTAGGCATTACACTAGACAGCAAACTCCTTTTCAACAAACACTTAGAGATTACTGTCGGGAAAGCCACAAAAGCCCTTATGATATGCAAGAGACTTGCAGGTAAATCATGGGGGTGCAAACCAAACATCCTTAGATGGATGTATACCATGATGGTCAGACCCATAATCACTTATGGTGCGGTTGTGTGGCATAAAAGAACCGAACTTGAAAAGACTAAGAAAACACTAGAAAAAGTGCAAAGGCTCGCCTGCTTATGTATAACTGGAGCAATGAGAACATGCCCAACAGCAGCAATGGAGGTCATTCTTGACCTGACACCATTACATATAGCAATTGAAAGTTCTGCAAAGGGGGCAATCATGCGTTTAGCAAAAGAGGGAACTGGTGTAGGTAAGTGTATAGGATTGAAGGAATTAACTTCACTATCCAAATATGCACCCCTACTTGACATTCCTAGAGACAACATGATTAAGAAATACAACTTCGAGAAAAATTTTCGAACTGAGTTAAGCAACAAAAAAAGAATGGGTAGGAGAAAATGAGAACTACCTTTTAAATACTAAAGTCATCAAGTGGTACACTGATGGATCAAATACTGCCGAAGGGACTGGCGCAGGGATTTTTGGGCCAAGAACCAAATGCTCTGTACCAATGGGTAAGTCCTCTAGCATATTCCAAGCGGAAGTAAACGCAATTAGAATATGTGCGCAGATAAACATTGAAAGAAACTACCGGAACCAGAATATAGCCATAATGTCAGACAGCCAAGCTGCACTCAAAGCACTAAATTCCTGCGTAATCAGCTCGAAGCTGGTTTGGGAGAGTGTAAACGAACTCAACAAATTATGCAAAAACAACACTGTAACATTATACTGGGTCCCAGGACATGTTGGAGTTGAGGGAAATGAGAAAGCTGATGTTTTGGCTAAGGCAGGGGCAGTGGCACCCATGATTGGGCCGGAACCCTATTACGCGATAGGTGAAAATGTGATAAAAAATCAAATCAAAGCGGAAGAGGAGGCAAAAAGATCCAAAAACTGGAAAGAACTCCCAAAACTGAGACAAGCCAAAATGCTTCTTGGGAACTATAACCAAAAACGATATAAAGCTTGTATAAACCTGAGTAGAAACAAACTTAGAATCTTAACGGGTTTCCTCAGTGGTCACTGCAAACTTAAAAGACACCTAAACATCCTAGGTATATCCAGTAGTGCAACCTGCAGATTCTGCGACGACCAAGAAGAAACGCCAAATCACCTTCTAGGAAAGTGTGGGGCGATAATGCACAAAAGAATAAAACATTTGGGAAGTTACCAGATAGAGGAGAGCGAATTACCCTCTCTACAAGTACTCCAGATACTATCATTCCTTAAAGATATTAAGATGGAGGAAGAGCTGTAGAATGAGTCAATCATCCAGCCCTAGTAAAGGGGGCACAATAGATCTAAAGGTCGCAGTGCACCACAACCCCTAAATTTAATCATTCATTCATAGGTCAATATTCTTTTTTTTCTTTTAAAATAATTATAAATTGTAAACTTGCCATAATATTATTGTAAACATTTTTGTTTTAGCTTTGACTCACTTATATCGCTTCACTAAAAATAAGATATTATATCTTACAGTGTAAGCAACTCATAAATAAGTAAACTAAACTAAACTAAAACTAATAAAACAGTACTTCACCATGCAGACTCACAAAAAGAAGAAAATATAGGCTTTCGCCAGCAAACAAAAAAATATTAGAACAATCGTTAAACAAAAAATTACCACGGACAGTAGAACCTCAACTGTTAAACAAAAATACATGTACCATAAAAGATATATATAGAGAAATAATCACATTGATATGTACACTTATACACACATTAATATTATTAAGTACATCTAACCAAATAAGAGCAGAAAACCAAAGTCTCACAATGCAATCAAATGAAATGTGGAGTTTCAGAAAATTTAAATTTAGTTTTTATAGGTTTCCTGTCATATTTACTTTCTTGACATGTTTGACAATTTCCTATAACCTTGGATATTTCTTCAACTAAGACCGGGTAATATACTTTATTTTTCAAAGTTTTGTATGTTTCAATAATTCCGGAATGACTACTCTCTCTAACATGGTATAAGGAAATTTGCTTACAAATATCTGCTTCAGTTCCTTCCTCGGGAGCTCTAAGTGTACATTTAGTAAATGTCAAATTTTTATTGTCTTTAAAAAATTTTATTAGGCATTTTTGAATTTTATTATACTCGTGGTATGATAATTCTGTATATATGCCTACTTTTCCCTTGTTTAGGATTAGTTTAAAGAGATCTTCCCAATATAACTGATTTTTAGTCATATCTACATGGATGATTCTCCTGCCATGACTGGCTTCAACTTCTACTACAACTGAATTTGAAAGAATTATTTGTGTTTTATATTTATTAACTATCTCTTCTTTTATTGGGAAATGATCTGACTGTTGTACTGGTGTTGAATGGATTGTTGCCAAATTTGAATCAGACTCATCATCTATCTGGTCAACATCCTTGATGCGGCTCAAGAAGTCTGCAACTTTATTGGCTCTACGTCTTAAGTACTCAATATCATAATTAAATTCGGATAATTTTAGTAGCCATCTCTGGTTTCTGGCAGAAAACTCTTTTCCGTTGTTGATGGTCTGTGACTATTTTAAATTTATTTCCCCAAAGGTATGGTCTAAAGTATGTCACTGACCAGACAATAGCAAGGAATTCCTAGTCAGTGGGTGAATACTTTTTCTCGTGGTCGTTCAGAGATCTCGACGCATAGCAGACCGGCTGACCTTCTTGAGTAAGCACAGCACCAATGGCGAAGTTTGAGGCATCGGTAAATACAGTAAAAGGTTTTTCGAAATTTGGAAATCTAAGTATAGGATAGTTAGTTTTATTTTGCTTCAGTGCTTCAAAAGACTGTATATATTCAGGGTCTCGTGTATTTATCTTTTCGTTTTTCTTTAGGAATTTAATCATCGGATAGGCTGTTTTAGAGTAATTCTTCACAAATTTACGATAAAATCCTGTTATACCAAGAAAGGATTTTAACTCCTTTTCTGATGATGGCAGTTTGTAATTTAAAATACATTTGATCTTTTCTGGGTTAGGTTTCATGCCTTCATCTGTCAAGATGTGGCCTAAAAATTCTGTATCTTTTTGGAGGAATGGACATTTATCAAACTGAACTTTAAGATTATGTTTGGCAAGGGTATTAAAAATTGAAGTGATGGCAATTAGATGTTCTTCGAGACTACTGGAAAATATTAAGATATCATCAAGATAGACGACGCAGATCATATTTATGTAATCCCTTAGTACTTTATTCATAAGCCTTTATTCATAGGGCGTTCGAGCAAATTCATATAAACCAAAATGCATTCGAGCAAATTCATATAAACCATTTGGAGTGTCAGACGTAGTCTTATGAATGTCTCTGGGATGCATTTTAATTTGGTATTAGCCTTTGGCTAAATCCAATGTAGTAAAATACTGGGCTCTCCCTAAATTATCTAATATACTGTCTATATTAGGTAGAGGGTACTTGTCGTCTTAAGTAATTTCGTTTATTTTCCTATAGTCAATACAAAACCTAAATTTTTGTTTACCTGATTTACCAATCTTCTTCGGGACAACAACTATGGGGGAGGAGTATCTACTATTTGTTTTTCGAAAAATACCCTATTTTTCCATGTCTAACACTTGTCTCCGAATTTACTTGTTGATCAGTTTTTGTTCTGATCTCATGCATTATAGAATCTGTGTTAGGAAGTTGGTCACCATCTGTGAAAATCAAGCTTTGGTACTGTTCTAAAATATTGCTTATTTCTTCTTTTTCTTGAGTATTTAAATGCGAAAAATATACTTTGTCTGTGTCTTCACTTGAAAGTTCGTAATATTTAACGTTTTGACTTTCCTCTGAATATAAATCTATTTTTGAAGTGTTAACTAATTTAAAACATTTTTCTGTTATAATGATTTCCGTTATGTTGTTTTTAATTATATCCATTCCAATGAGAAGATCATAGTCTTTACCGTTTAAAAACATTTTATACCATTTTAATTTACTATTCCTTCCCATCCGAAATTCTTTAGGTACATCAGTAACAACAATTTGTATACATTCTTTTGTTTTATTATTAATAGTATTTAGAAAAACAGATTTTATTGTTGTTATATTGTACTATTCGTACTAGAATGTCAGTTTTTATTACTGACCATTCTGTTAATTTTGTTGTTCAAACACATTCAATGAAAATTAACAGAATGGTCAGTAATAAAAACTGACATTCTAGTACGAATAGTAAAATATAACAACAATAATAACTTAAATAGTCTGGTATGTTACCTATCTTCCAACCTCTCCCCCTTTGATATATGCTACGAATTGTAGTCTATCAAATTAAGGTTAGGAGAAAATGGAGGCGGAACAAAACAACATACTTAAAGGCGCTTAGAAAAATGTTGAAGCTCCAAATGCGTTTGAAAAAACAAACAAACATAACATCTCGACCTGTGTCATCAGTAGTCATAAGCGGTGGAATGCGTTGTGCATACGACTTCGAAGACTGAGTAAAATCTGAAGGCGTGGGTTCGAATCTCACGAGGTGCATGTGAAAAAGTTTTTCACAATAAAATTGGTTTAAAGCTCAATACCACTAAAAGCAGACTGATGAAAGGAATTGGCAATCCATGAAATAGCTATATCTCCAGCCAAAGATAGAAAGAAACGAATAAAAATATTCGTAAACGAGTAAATAAAATTCGTTTAAAATTGGTGGTAGCGCCTTTAAGTTGTTGTTGTTGTTCAAACACATTCAACAGATTTTTCTTCAAAAACAGGAAAATTGCTACAGTCAACTCTAGCAGAGTTAATTAAGTTGACTGTAGAGCCAGTGTCCAATAGAGCTTTTTATTTTCTATCACCTCTAGTAAAATTGCAAAATAATTTATTTCCGAGGCTTAGTTCCGAAAATCCATAGTTGGCACTATGCTGTTGATTTTCTCATTAACTATTGATTCGCTAGCTTCACTACCACTAGCTAAATTATTCACATCCATAGGTTGTGGGTTTTGGTAATTATTTCTTGCCTGGCCAGATGGATTGAATACTTGATAGTTTTGTCTAAATTGCCCTGACCTATTGTTATTAGAATATTGGGCCTGTCCTGATCTGTTATTGTGTGAATGTATAGTTTGTTCTGAATTTCGGTTTTGAAATGACCTAGATCTAGTATTTTGGGTTGTTTCTGAGTATCTAGCGTCTCCTGTATTCCTATGCGGATATGAGCTAGTGTTATTATTTTGGCTTGCTTTTGAGTCTACATTTCTATTAAAATATTTATTTTGTGGCTTGTTATGATACGTTACATTATTAATTTTTGTATTTTTAGATTACACTCACTATCTGGGGATGTATGTTCGAAGAACAGTTGAAATGCTGTCCAAATCAAAATTACTTCTAATTTCTCTAGACAATTGCCCTACAGTTAAATCTTTTATTTTAGCAATTAGTAGTTGCTTACATGAATTTACAATTTCCCATTTGTTTCGCTCGAAGAGAGCATATTCATAACATTCTTTTAATATATAATCTACTTTATTGCATAATTCTAAGATGTTATTTACCTTTAAGTTATTTGTTTGATTGAGCACGCTGTTGATGTCGATAATAGGCTGGAAGTGTTGGATCAGTTGACTTTTTGTGAGATCCCACGTTGTATTTGATGTCGTGTAAATAGATTTTTTGCTGCTCCCACAATTTTTACATCACAAATAGCCTTAAAGACATCCGCTCTTTGATTTTCCGGTGTGGCTGTCAGGTGGGCTTCAACGCATGTTATAAATTGTGTCAGCTCTTCTCTATTGCCCGAAAACTCTTTGATGTGAAGGATGTTCTTATTTTACGTTGGTGTGACCTGTGCTATTTGTTCTTGAAATTGCTGCTGTTGTTCCTGCACCCTTGACAGCGTTTTTAATGTCTCGACCACACTTTCAAGTAATTGTTCCATTTTTATGTTAATACCTCGATTGGTATTAAAACGTTGAAGTCTATTATCCCTTCCTATTTTATATAGTACTTATTACGAAATTGGGACTTAGTCTTCAGCACTCACAATATTAGGTTCTCTTTTTTTTCTAACTATTTTACGACTAATTTTAAGTCTATAATATAATTTTTATTTAATATAGTCGGGTGGAAGTGGGGTTCGTGGATGGTACACAACACACACTTTTATTTTTTATGTTTGTATAGCTATTCACAATTGCACAAAACACTTAAGGTTCGAATTTTTGACTGCGCCAATTACTTACACAGGGTGATTGGTTTAAGGTGCACCAAAAAGCTTGAGCGTGTAGGTGGAGTTAAAACAAGAAAAAAATCGCATAGGAGGGGGGCAATTTTCTAAAACATTGACTTAAATCAGAAAAAAAATTATTTTATATTTTTTTGGAAAGCCAGAAAACTACTCTTTTATTAAATTTTTAAATTTAGTTTTTCAAGTGAACAGTTTTAAAAAAATTAATTTTCAAACTCAAAATTTTGAAAAAAAAAACTAAAAAAAAAATTTTTTAAACTAATTTTTTTCAAAATAATTTTGACTGGTTATAATACTATTTTTGTAGCCTTTTTCTGTCTTTGCTTATTATTCTAATTCTTACAATGGTTGATTTTAGCTTACGCACCATGGTAAACGTGTTGGGTCATCAAGAGACTGGCCTTCGGGTGTGTCACATAAACGCACAAAGTTTGCTGGCTAAGATGTATGAATTTCGTTTTGTATTTGAAGAATCTGAGGTGCACGTTGTTTGTATATCTGAAACCTGGCTTACCGATGAACAAAATGATCAGTTGTGTTCGCTTGGGGGTTTCAAGATATTTCATTCAAATAGGGTTCACTGTAGAGGTGGGGGTGTCGGTATTTATGTGAGAGAAGGGATTAAATGCAGACTTAAATTTCTATCGAAGGTGTTTGAAAAAACAATTCAAAAGCAAATGAGTACGTTCCTTGAGCGTGAAAATCTATTAACATCAAAACGATCTGGTTTTCGTAAGAAAAACAGTTGCATTACCGCTTTAATAAGCGTTTCAGAGGACATCAGGAAATGTATTGACAAGGATTACGTAACGTTTTTGATACTCCTTGACTTCTCGAAAGCATTCGATATGTTGAATCATTCCACACTTTGCAAAAAGCTCTCCCAATGGTTCAACTTTTCTCCTTATGCAACTAATTTAATTTGCTCTTATTTAACTGGAAGAACACAATTTTTTATTAAACAAAAGTGGTGTTCCACAGGGATCCATACTTGGGCCTTTGTTATTTTCCCTTTTTTTTTTATAATGGAAGGGAAAGGAGGTGTCGATGAACATTGATCTTGAATGTCTGCAGATCAAAATGGCAAGGAAAAATTGTGCCAGGCAATTCATTCCACATTCGTGTTGTACGGCTAAAGAAAGAATCTCTATATTTCACGGTACGACCGAAATTGGGCTCAAGTGTAAACTGATGAGCGTTCCTAACAAGACGAGTGTTACGGGAGAAATGTTTAAGGGGTGGAACGCAGCTGGCTACCTCAAGTGAACATTTTTTATAAAAGAACCTGTAAAATAAAGAAAGACAAGAAACATTTCGACGATGTTCGAGTGATGGAAATGTTTCCTCAATGTTTCTCTCTCCTATCAATTTTAACGCCTTTTTCTGAACTCTGTCGAGCAGGTGAAGAAAAGTTTGAGAAGCACCTGCCCAGAGATGGGAATTATACTCGAGTTTAGGGCGTATAAACGCCTTGTAAATTGTAGCCAGATCAGAAGGGGTGAAAAACTTCTTGCATCTATTAAGAAAGCCTAAGCATCTTGCAGCATTCTTAGCAATCTCAAGTATATGATCATTCCAACGAAGTTTGTCACTGATACACATACCGAGTACTGAAAGCTTTTCGGCCTCCTCGATGCAAGTACCATTCATGGATAATGGCATAGGGGGTATGTTTAACTTTAACGACAAAAGACAGCATTGAGTTTTCGACGCATTAAACTCCACACGATTTCTGATACCCCAATTCACAATGCTGTTTAAATCGGAGTTTAATGAGCTTATCATACGGTGTCGTTGTAATAACACGTCCGAAGGCGAAGGCCGTGAATTATCAAACGTATATGAAAAGCTGAGGGTTGAGTCGTCAGCAAAACAATTTAATGGTTTAGAAGTCACAGACAAGAGATCATTTATAAAAATGAGAAAGAGAGTCGGAGACAGAACGGAGCCCTGGGGCACACCAGCATTTATTTTGTGGAGATCAGACTTGAAACCGTCTAATACAACTTGTATTGAACGGTCCAGAAGATAGCTTCTAATCCAACGAATAAGAGTATCATCGATACCAAATGCACGCATTTTCGATAAAAGAGCTTCATGCCAAACTCTATCAAATGCCTTTGAAATATCAAGCGCAATAATCTTGCTTTCGCCAAAGCGATGCACAGATTTGTTCCACTGTTCGGTGAGATATGCCATCAGATCACCAGTGGAACGATTGCTACGAAATCCGTATTGCCGGTCATTTAAAAGCTTCCGATCTTCGAGATATTTCTTGAGCTGACGATTTATCAGCGTTTCCATGACCTTGGAAAGAAGGGACGTAAGTGCAATTGGTCGGTAGGAGGAGGGGGAGGAGGAATCACCTTTTTTAGGGACGGGCTGGACAAATGCTGTTTTCCATTTACTAGGAAAGATACCTGAACGATAGGAGCTATGGAAAAGCTTACGCAATGGTTTTGCCAGCGATGAAGAACACCTCTTCAGAAGTATAGGGGGTATACCATCCGGGCCAGCGGATTTGTGTATATCAAGATCTTGAAGAACTCTTGCTACTGTACGAGTGCGGAAAAATACCTGTCCCATAGAAAAATTAACGTTCTCAAGTACAGGAGGGACATTGTTGCTTGCAGGCAACGTAGAACTTGCAGCAAAATGAGCTGCGAGCATATTCGCCTTCTCTGAAGAGCTGACAATTGGATTATTGTCGACGATGAGCGTTGGAACTGATGATGACGTTGAGTTCTTGACGTTTTTTACAAATGACCAGAAGTTTTTACTGCCTTTGGGACATTGCAGAATTTTTTGCCGTAATTTCTGGTCATGTAAAAATTTCGTTTTGTGTATAACGGAGTTGCACGAGTTCCTAACTTGTTTATGTTTCTTCCGATTTTCCTCAGATGGGTTGGCTTTATAGGATCGGAAGCTTACTTCTTTCAACCTGATAGCTTCTTTACACTCTTCGGTAAACCAAGACTTTTCTTTTGGTTTGATACATTTTGTTCTGTGAGGGACAAAAGTTCTCATTCCAAGAAAAATCACTTCTGTAATCATTTCAGCACTGGCATCAATGTCATTATCGAGGAAGCATAATGACCAGTTAAAGTTGCGAAAGAAATTATTCAGACCGTCCCAGTTGGCTTTCTCGTATTGCCAAACGGTCCTAGTGGCAATTTTTTCTTTAACTGGATGATTGGAGATCGAGAAATTAGCTGAAATGACACAATGGTCCGAGGTGCCAAATGGAGAAGTTACTTTAATAGTATATTTATCAGGGTGGGAAGTAAGGAACAAGTCAAGAGTATGGGCGGAATGCCCATCAACATCCGGTATACGGGTAGGCTCATCGACAAGCTGAGTAAGATGGTTATACTCAGCAAAGATCTCGGTATACCTTCCTTCGAGTGTTGTCTGGCCAGAATAGCGGAGCCAACTTGAATTGTGTACATTGAAGTCGCCCGTAATCACGACTTCAGTGTGAGGACAATGGGAAACAATTCGGGAAATTGAATCTGACAGAACATCTAACTCATCACAAGTAGACATGCTGTCAAGATTCGGACTCCTGTAAATAAAACAGTAATGAATGATATGCTTGCGGACAGTGAATTTGAGCCACAGGAAATTAAAGTTCGTATTAGAACAATGCCCATATTGGGGAAGGCTCTGGCAAGCAATATCATTTCTAACATAAACGACAAGACCATGGTGGGAAAAAAGTAATGGCACTAAGTTATATCCAACCAAACAAAATTCTGATAAATCAGTATTCTGTCCAACCTGGGTTTCACTTAATGCCAAAACAGCTGGCCTGTATTGCACAGTATGGGCGTACACAGAAAAGAAATTCTTCCTAAGCCCACGAACATTTGAATAGACAACACAAAAATCACTTACCATTCTAAAAAACAAAACACAAAAAATCGACTTTGACGTACCTAAGTTCAACTGTGCAGTGTAGGCCCATATCAAATCAATGATAAACAAACTGTCCTAGGTGTTATGCCCATAAGACAGTTTGTACACGAAATTAATATATATAGGTATACACAACACAATAGAATTATTCGACAAATGCTACTTACCCATCCACCACAAACTTCTTGCGATAAGCCTCACAAGAGGCTTGCAGTGCATAGAAAGCAACAGTTACGAGTGAGCTCGGGTGGAGAGGATTGGTGGTGTCGGATGCTGTGCTGTGATTTCTATTTTTGTTTTTTTTTGTTTTTATTTTTTTTTACACACGCGCACAGAGTTATCAACGCAACCGCTCACGACGAGTACTTGATCGGCACTTCCCTATTTGTTAATGAGCTTCCATTAATTATTAAACATCGCTCAATTCGACTTTATGCAGATGATGCCCAGCTTTACCTTAGCTGTCCTTTGGGATTATTTGAACACTTTGCTACCTGAATAATTGAGATTTGTTAGAAATTGAACGCTGGTCACACCAAAAAGATTAATACTCAACCCTAAAAAATCTAAATGCATAGTGGTGTCGAAGAAAAAAATATATGTATCTTATTTCCCATCTCTTTTGTTAAACGGCTCCCCTATCGAATATGTGGAATGAGCGAAAAATTTAGGAGTTGTTTTTAATAACACGCTGACCTGGAAAAACCATGTTAACTATATTGTTGGCAAAACATACGGTGTTCTCCGCACACTTTGGTCAACACAGTATTATACCCCTTTAAAAATTCGAGCATTATTGGTAAAAACACTTATAATACCTACCTACAGCTGCGAAAAATTCTGCAAACTTGACTATGAAAGTAAAAGAAAGATCTCAGTTGCATTCAATAGTGCAATACGTCACGTTCATGGACTTAGGGCCAGTCTTTTCAGCTCTGGTTAGGTTTAATCACTGATTATTTCAGCTGGTAACCATAGATTCTGTCTTTTCAACAAAATCTTAACCAGAGAATCTATGGTTACCATAGATTACGTTAACCAGCTAATTTTCCGTGGTTAGTGTCATTATTCCAGTCGGTTAACAGAGATTTGGTCTTTTCAGCAAAATTTTAACCAGAGAATCTATGGTTAACAGAGATTTCGTTAACCAGTCAATTTTGCTTGGTTAACCACAGACATTCTATGGTAAGCGATTATTTTTTTCACATTTGTGTTGAATGATAAATAATATATTAGATACTTATTGATCATTATTACTAATCGTAAAGAATAAAATTAAAAAAAATGATGATCTACCATCTTAATAAATTACACCCCTATATTTTATGTAAATATTTTTGTTTTCCTTTGTTCGTAAATGAATCAATTCAGTTTATCCATGTACATCGAAACGAGACAGGCTGTTATCAATTATTGACAAGATCTTCGATCTCTTTCTCTCGGATTCAAAAAAGTATAAACAAACATAACCAGACATTCCGTTTCACAACTGGACCAGTGGAAAACTGGAACTATCTCTGGTTTGGTAACCAAAGTAGATAAAATGGTGAAAAGAAGAACTGTGGTTAACCGACTTTCGAAACAACTGGTTAAGAAAATTCTATGGTGAACAAACCAAAGATTTAACCAGAGCTGAAAAGATTGGCCCTTAGACGATTTGACAGCATATCACAACAAGCACATCACTATCAGGAATGTCTTTTTAAAATCTGCTTAATCTTCGGACCATAATTTTGTTTCCGGATATACTTTTAACACCAACCTGCGGATCTCTTCAGAGAAATAACTTTTTTCAATTCAAATAGGTCTGGCATTCTAGGGAATTCCCGTTTTGGTTGTCTTACCACTCAAAGCCAGTTTTTTGTTAACGCCACACGTCTTTGGAATACACTACCGCGAGAAGTTATAAGTGTAAATAGCACAGTAGTAATGAAACAATATCTTAAATTACACTTTATGAATATATAGTAAATACAGGGTGAGTCATGAGCAATGCGACAAAATGCTAGGGCGTGTAGGTTGCGTTGAGACAAGAAAAAAATCGTATGGGAGGGGGGGTCTATTCCCCTCCGTTTAGCCGGGAGGGGCAATTTTCGAAAAAACTGACTTAAAATGGGAAAAAAATTATTTAAAATCAACGGCTTCATTCACAATGCTGTGCGATACGTTTTTGAAAAGCCAATAACTTTTTCTTTCATTCTGTTTTTAAATAAATCTATTCTAAGAAATAGTTTTTGAAATATTAATTTTCAAAGTCAAAATTTTGAAAAAAAAAAATTGAAAAAAAAATTTCAAATTCATTTTTTTCAAAATTTTACGTAATTAAGTGCTAATTTTAATTTCAAAATTCAATGCTGTTATTCATTTTAAGTCTAAATAAGAAAACCGGATGCAAAAATTTTATGTCGTTCTCAAGAAATTAAAAAAAAACCAAAACCACCTTTTTCTAAGAAAAACATTTATTTTTATTGTAACGAAGCAATTTAAGAAGCATTAATCTCAGTTTTTTTAGTTTTTTTTATTCCTTTTATTTTTACTATGTTTTTTATTGGAAGTACTTATAAAAAATTCTGGATATGATCTCCATTGTTTAGAAGGCATAGATTATATCTCCTTGTAATGGCTTCACATAAGTTTATGCTTGACAAATTTTCCTGCAATTTGACTCCAGCGACTTCAATTCGTACCTTCAGTTGTTCCAATGATACCATTTCCACTTCGTAAACATAATTCTTCATAAATCCCCATGCATAGAAATCTAGGGGAGTTAAATCTGGTGACCTAGGCGGCCATTCCGTGGGGCCCCTTCTTCCGATCCAACGGTCACTAAAATGATCATCCAGCCAGTTTCTCACCTGTAAGCTGTAGTGTGCTGGAGCACCATCTTGTTGGTAGATTAAAGTATCTGCTATAACCAATGGAACGCTGTCTAATAAATCGGGTAAAAGGTAGGAATTGCAGGTATGATTCTCCATTAATAATGGAATTCAAAAACCGGGGCCCGATCACAGTGTGTCCAACAATACCAAGCCAAACATTACAACTAAAGCGGTGTTGTGATTTGTTTTGTTTTTTTTTTTGTGTGGATTGGCGCTACTCCAATAATGTAAATTGTGGAAGTTAGTAACCCCATCCCTAGTAAACTGTGCTTCATCCGTCCAGAATATTCTTCTAAAATAGTTTTGTTCGGTTTCATTTCTAAGTAGTAATTCTTTCATCTAAGATTCTTGACTCATCAGAAACTGGCCTTTCGCTTCTTCGATGCTCCAGCACTCCATGATCTCTTAGACGTCGGTGGATTCTTGGAAACGTGCTATGATGGGGACACCTCCTATCGGGATATCTTTCAGCGTACAGTCTTTCGGCTTCACGACTTCGACCATTAGCTAAACCGTAGCAGAAATGCATGTCCGTTAATTCTTCTCGGGTGTATGAGCTTGACATCGTTACGTGTTAATGAGTTAATATTCAAATTTGAAATAATTACCAAGCAAAACTGAAATGCCTTTTATTTATCTTGCGTTGCAATTTTCTTTTTTTTTCATTAAAAAAAATGCGGTTTTATTGTCCCTATTGTCCCCATAACAGGTAGAACCCATGGGCTGCGGGCAGGCCAAGGCAAAAATATTGACAGGTCAGTTTTCAGAAGTTATAAATGAAAATAATATTAATCCAGGGTTATTCCAATACTATTTAATTTTATTACGTTCTCATAAAACTCCAATTAAAAAAAAAGTAAAAAAACTAAGATTAATGCTAAATAAATAAATAAATTGCTTCGTTACAATAAAAATAAATGTTTTTCTTAGAAAAAGGTGGTTTTGGTTTTTTTTTTAATTTCTTGAGAACGACATAAAATTTTTGCATCCGGTTTTCTTATTTAGACTTAAAATTAATAACAGCATTGAATTTTGAAATTAAAATTAGCACTTAATTCAGTAAAATTTTGAAAAAAATGAATTTGAAATTTTTTTTTCAATTTTTTTTTTCAAAATTTTGACTTTGAAAATTAATATTTCAAAAACTATTTCTTAGAATAGATTTATTTAAACACAGAATGAAAGAAAAAGTTATTGGCTTTTCAAAAACGTATCGCACAGCATTGTGAATGAAGCCGTTGATTTTAAATAATTTTTTTCCCATTTTAAGTCAGTTTTTTCGAAAATTGCCCCTCCCGGCTAAACGGAGGGGAATAGAAACAACAATAACCAAGGTAACCCAAGGAAGTTGCCACCCTGGTCCATAACATAAACAATGCCAACCTCATACTGGGGTGCGATGCCAATGCCAGGCACACGGTATGGGGCAGTTCCGAAATCAATGAAAGAGGTGAGTCTTTAGTTAATTTGTTTTATTTCTTACAACATGTCTTTTTGTAACAAAGTCAATAAATCCACCTTCATTTTCCCGAGTACGAATACGTTTAAAAGGTAGGAAGATGTGCTGGACGTTACACTAAAAAACAATAATGAACAGGTCAGGGTAGAAAACTGGAAAGTATCTACAATGAGATCTTTTTCCGATCACAGGTATTTACTTTTCGAATTAGGTCTTAACACTAAACCCCCTGCATCGTTTAGAAACCCCAAAAAACCGACTGGAATAAATTCAGTCAAATTGTAAATTCAAAACTAAGAACTGTACCGAATCTTGTTTTAGATCCCGTAAAAAAACTGGAGGCGAAAGTCAGCACTTTTGAAACGTCTTAAAATGAAGCATTCAAAGCCTCCTGTTAGGTACAGCAAAAAAAAACTTCCCTTCATGGTGGGACGAAGGTCTCTCTAATCTTAGGAAGATTACAAGAAAAACCTTCAATATCTGCTACGTTAACAAACAATGGCAACCTTACAAGGACTGCCTTAAAGATTACAAAAAATTGGTATCCTCAGCCAAAAGGCTGGCTTGGAAAGAATACTGCGAATCAATTGAAAATATAAAATACTCTGGTATACTAAGCAAAATACTGTCAAAAGTACACTCCTGTGCATCTCTACCAAAAAGGAGGATGGTACTTGGACAGTGGATTCAGCCGAATATCTAGAGTCTTTAATGACAACCCATTTCCCAGGCTGCAAGGATTAAAGCCTAGTAACAGCCTAGCTCAGCCAGAACACTTAGAAAATATTCATGCTATCACAACCAAGGAAAAGATTTCCTGGTCTATTAATAGCTTCTCCTCATACAAATCTCCAGGTGTTGATGGCATTATTCCCATAATGCTACAGAAGTTGCAAAACACAGCTATACCCTGGTTAGAAGAATTCTTTACTAATTGCTTCCGGTTTGACTACATCCCCAAGTCGTGGAGACAGGTCAAAGTTATTTTCATTCCGAAGGTGGGGAGACGGGAACACGAAGCCCCAAAAGACTTTAGGCTCATTAGCCTCACTTTCTTCGTCATGAAAACACTGGAAAGAATAATTGACATATACATTATCAAATACATGGTATCCTGGACGCAGGGACATTAGTCCCAAATTAATTTTTTGGGACTTATGTCCCACCAAATTCCCAAATTCGATTTGGTGGTTATTTCCCACCCCCCGTCCCAAAAAATAAATTTGGGACTTATGTCCCACCTTCAATTTCGTTTAAATAAATTTTATGAATCTACCAAAAATACACTCATGTTGATAGTTTGTTCAGTTATTTCCGTTTAGTTTAGCACATTGTCAAAGCTTGAATGCGCAAAATAAATCTCTTGAAACTGGGATATTCCCAAGTATTTGGAAAGAATCTGTGATAATACCAATAGAAAAAGTGTGCAATACAGGTAAGTGTGAAGAGTTTCGTCCAGTAAATATGCTCAGCTCAGATGAAAAAATATTAGAACGTATAGTGGCAAGTCAACTAATAAAGTACCTGGAAAACAATAAAATCAGCCCTATCGCGAAAAATATTTCCCCTGAGTTTTTTCCCATTTGTGGAAATTCGGTATCGCGAAAAAAATTTCCCCTGAGTTTTTTCCCATTTCGGGAAATTCGGTATCGTTAATAATGTTCGAAAAAAGTCCCCTGGAAATATTGCTATCGCCAATAATATTTTCTATGGAAATGCATCATCAGTTTAACTTGATTTGTTCCCCAGGTATGTTGTCGGGAAATTGGCGGAAAATGTAAGCATTTATTTTTTGTACGTAAAGAAGTTAAAATATTTATAAAAGCAAATAATTTTTTTAAGGGGTATCGCAACAAATAAAAAACAAATTGAAGTCATGATAAACTTTATGGAAATTTATCCCAATATTGCCACTGGGTATTCCAAAAAAAGCAAAGAAGAAGTTCAAGAAATCTGGAAATCGATTGGATTTCAACGGCCCACCAGTAAAATCTGTTTTTGAGTGGAAAAGGGTAAAATATGTAAAATTTTTGTTCCATACTGCCTAAAACATCTTTAAAAAAAAATATGTAAAGAAAAAAGTGGCAGAAAACATGAAGTCAAAAAAATCTACTGGTGGAGGCCCTAGTAAGGAATACAAGTTTTCCGACCTAGAAGACAAAATTATTTATATTTGTGGAATGAGTAAAACTGTTGAAGACCATTGTGGTACTCTCACGTTTGGATGGCCATCCAGTTCCAAAAAACGAAACCTGCAATCCCAAGATTCCCAAGATAAAGAAAACACTCCTGCTTTGCCGATTCAAGAAGGAATTTCAGAAGCAGAACTGGAAACTGCTTTAGAGTCCTTAGTTGATGTAGAGGCCACCACATGCAACATTTTGAATGCCACACCATGCGTTGACAATCGTCAAAAAGACAAAACTCCAACAGTAGCTACAAGAGGTCGGACAAGTATGAAAAATTCTATGGAGTTTCTGGAGAAAGAAACTCATGTGCAAGAAAAACTTTGCGAGCAGATTGGTGAAGCGGTGCAAATAATGAAAAGACACCAAGTCGAGATTCAGGCTGGTGTCAAAAAAAAAAATTACAGATCAATTGACCGAATTCATTATCAGCAAAAACTTCTTTTAAAAGAAACCATCATAACTCCGAGTTGGAAAGACTCCGGATTTATGAAATTGAACAAAAAATTTAACTAAAGAAGCAATTTCTGGAGATAGAAAAAGCTAAGCTTGCAAAATATTAGTGTATATTTTAAGTCAAACTTATGTATATAATATTGAAGTGCTTTATTTTGTTTTAAATGAATTTTTATTTTTTTTTTTTTGTTTTACTTGTACCTACTTTTTTTTTCTTATAATTAAAGTTATAAAAATCTTAAAGTGAGTTTCCTATATTTCTTCGAATGCGTTGGGCCTCAGTCATCTACTCTGTACTACTTAAAGAAGTTTCAAAATGGTTTTCACTGTCTTTTCTACAACAGGTACAGTTTCAATGTCTGTGTCGGATTTAAAATGAATACATGCGTTATGCATCGCACAGCAAACATTTATGATTTGTATTGCTTTTTTGGGGGTATAATGAAGTTCTCTTGCACCTAGCAAACATCTCCACCTGCTTTTAAGAACACCATTTGCGGGTTTTTGAGTGAGCATCATTAAACTTGCTTTCAGGTGTTCTGTGAGGAGTCAAGAGCCATGGTTCTAATGGGTCTCCTAAAAATATAAGTTGAACACAATTACAATGAAATTGTAGATAAACTTACCCATAACCATGTATTCCTTTCACCGTTCAAGTATTGTTGTTCCATCCATGTTCGTAGATCACTCACGTTCCACACAAGAGAATCATGAGATGCACCAGGATGGGTGGCGTCCACATATTTAATAATCATTTGATCATCACAAACCTGGAAGGGATTATTTGAAATATCCCAAGCAATCAACTGAGTTACTTACGAGTAGGACATTTAAGTTAAAGTATCCTTTCCTATTGTAGTGCAAGTGCTTATTTTCCCAGGGAGCAATTATTCGAATACGAGTTCCATCTATGCATCCAATTAAACCCGATATGTTGTTTTTTTCATAAAATTTTAACTTTGTCCTCCTTTTTTGTTCAGCAGTCATTTGAGATTTTATCCATATTGGACAAAGTTCGGACTCAAAAATTCCCAGCACTTCGAAAAGGACGTCGGAGAATGAAGACTGCGCTTGTCCAACTTCATAATCTTTTGCTACACCTTTTTGGTATGCTCCTTCAGCGAAAAAACGCAAGCAGGCACTAAGTTTTACAATCGGAGGTATAGCGAAAGATTTTTTTGTTCCGGCAATGAATCTTTCAAAACATCAAGCAAATACCTGAACATCGGCTTATTAACACGGTAATACTGATGAAATCTATATGGATTGAAATCAAATATTTGATAAAAAAAAAAATGGAATTTGAATTTGGTGTATATATTATGTAGGTATACTTACATCGTTGCTTGCAGTTCTAGAGGATTTGATATATCTCTCAAGTTTCTTCTTATTGATATTTGAGTCTGTCTTTCGATTTCGTCTGAGTCTTGCACTGCTCTTACAAAACCAATACTATTTATCATTTTGAAATATCTATCACTATTTAACTTTGTTTACAAATAACAAACCAAAACAATTTACAGTTTTTACCAAGTAGTATAAGTAACGACAAGAAAATGCTTTTACATTGGACTTCATTTCATGTCTTTAGAAGCTTAACTGTCAAACATTGTTATTTCTGCACAATTATATATAGAAAATGATTTCGTTCTCCTTATTGATTATCTTTGGTAAAACGTTCGAAAAACTTCGAAAATCGTTGCTTTCATTTGTATGTTGGCAGAATTTGTTTCTTGGGAAAAACAAGTTCGTGGGAGATTCGCGATGGGAAAATGTTGTTCCCGGTTAAACAATTTGTTCCTGGGTAAAAAATTTCCCATGATATTGGCGATAAGGCTGAATATTAGCAGAAGAACAGTCCGGTTTTCGCGGTGGTCACTCCTGTGAAACAGCACTAAATTTTTTGATTTTCGATTGGAAAAAAGTTATTGATGAAGGAAATTCTGTGATAGTCATATTTTTGGCTTTCGAGACAATAGATAGAAATATACTAATAACAAAACTTTATGGTTGCAAATCATCTTGGAAATGCTTGAAACCGAGTAGACGTATTATTGGCTGTTCTTATTTTAAAGAAAAAAAAAAGGATAAGTACTATTATACGAGAAATATTTTTCAGCTTAATCTGAAGAGATTCGAATCCCCTTTAAGATAAGATATTTGGTTTCGCGATTTGTTTATTATTTTGTAAATTAACTTAAAATCAAATTTTGTAATTTTAAAATAATTAAACGGTGTCAGTAATTGAGTGTATAAGTGATTATTTAAATTGAGTGAAAAATAACAAAGAAAAAAAAAATACACATATAAAACTAATACATTAAAGTGAATGTGCAAAAGTAAACATGATTGTGAGTGGCATTTGCGGAGTGTCAAAAGACAAACCGCAAGACGGACTCAGTGTTGGTGGCATGCAGAGTTGGGTGTGGTAGTGTGTTTCATCCCAAGTGTATTAACCTAGCTGAGTATGACGTAGCAAAAATAACTGCTACTAAACCATTTTTAGTTATTTTGTGTGAACAGTTTCGGGAAAATTTATTATCTCTTAAACACATATCTCTTAAGCACATTGGGGCATATTCATAGACACTGTTTAAGTTGTTTTTAGAAAAACTCGAGTTTATCCTATTTAAATTACATTGCTTAAGCCCAGACTAAGCAAAACTGTAGTTTAAAAACAACTATGAATACGCCCCATTGAAAATTTCTTAGAGATCGGTTTGAAATTCGATAAAGTAATAAATAGTGAAATTAAAGTGCCTAGTGGGAATTCAATTATTTCAGAAATAAAAAACACTATAGATGAAAAATGAAATAATGAAAAAGTCATATGCGAGTGTTGCCGCCGAAAAAAATGCAATTATAATTAAGCCAAAGGATCATCAAAATTCGGAAAAAACCAAGTCGGAATAAAAGGATCATCAAAATTCGGAAAAAACCGGTTTCGGGAATAAAAAAAGTGGGTAAAAGAGCTATTGTAGTGTCATGTGATAATGTGGAATCCATGAATAAAGTGAAGGAAAAAGTGGAAGAAAGCTTGGGAAATAACTATGACGTGAATGTTTTAAAAAGAAATAATCCGAGAATAAAAAAAATAATATATAGACAAATTTAGCAGTTTGTAAGGTTATTGAATCAATAAAAAGTCAGAATAAATTTCTTGCGGATGTGAATTTTATTCTGCGGTGATTGAGCTCGATGTTAATAGCTTTAATGAAGTGATGAAACTCGATAAATTATGTGTTGGATGGAAAAAATGTTTTGTGCAGGAGTCGTTGTATGTGAAAAGATGCTTTAAATGTCTGGGATTTAACCATACCAGCAAGGAATTGTGAGCTGAATTTGAATTTAAATACAAATCACTGTGCGTTTGATAGTGACTGCAAAGTGTATCAACGTAGACTTAAAGGGTTAAGGGAGAAGTACAAAGTAGCAAACCAGGCAAAATTCAAAAACCATTTTTTATAATCTATGCTTGCAAATAAGAGTGAAGTTGCAGTTTAAAAAAAAAATTATCATCCTGATTTTTTTGACGTTGACTGAAACGTGTATTACTGATGAAAAAGAAGAGTCGGAAATAAGTATTGCTGGTTACAAGCATGTACTTCACAATCTAGGTACACTGGGGGAGTGTTATTATATGTTAAAAAAGGTATACGTTTAAGTGGCTGATTTTTCAAAATATCAAAATTCTGTTTGGATTATGAAAGTATATGTGTGGTTGAATGATGAAAAGTGGACATTGGTTCTTTAATTAGATATTTCTTAACTTTTTTTTCATTCATTGGAAAATGATAACAACGTTTAAATGACGGGTGATTTTAATATAGATTTACTAGCCCAGGATCGTAATGCTGAGAAAATGTTGGAAGCATTGACTGACCAAGGACTTGTCCATTCAGTGGCCTACTAGAATTACTGATGTGTCAGCGACATTGATAGATTACATCATTACGAATAGGGATTTAAAATCTAATAGGGATTTAATTTTGTTATTGAAGCAGAAGATAAAATAACGGACCATGAAACTATTAGAGTGGCAGTGGAAATACAAAATAAATCGCAAATAACAGAACAAAAATATAAATCTATTCGTTATACTAAAGAAAGTTTTGACTTTTTTCTAAATGCAGGTTTTTCAGACTTATACTTTGAGAATGATATTAATTTACAATCGAATATGTTTTGTGAAAAGAGAAACGCATGTTGTGAAGCTTTAACAGTTGAAAAAGTAGTGAAACAAACAATAGATAAAATGCATGGTTCAACTCTCATTTGCAAAAGTTGAAAAATTAAGGGTTAAAGCTTATAAGAAAGCAGTTCTAAACAATACGGTAGAAAATTGGTCAATATATAGATCTGTTCGAAATAAGTATAAAAGTGAAATAAAAATTACAAAAAACAACTACATAACGTCTCAAATAAGATCTAAATTTGGAAATCAAGTAGAAATGTGGAAAACTTTAAAAAGAATTGTCTTAAAGAATGCAGCATCGAACAATATTGAAAGTGTTAAATTTGGAGAAAATACATTAGTTCGTGCGAATTAAATTGCGAATAAGTTCAATGTGTCAATTCCTGTAGTTTCGTATGTGCCGCCTGATATAAGTGTTGATTCTTATTTTGCTTTTCGAATCTGTGAGGAATGAGCATTGTATAAATTAATTCAAAATTTGAATAATAAAAAGGATGTGTGTGGACTTAATAGAGATATGATAGTGAAATCATTAGAAATTATTGGCCCTGTACTCATGAAAATAATCAACACCTCTTTGCAAACTGGAAGATTTCCTGAAATATGGAAGCAGTCAGTTGTTGTTCCAGTGGAAAAAGTCAGCAATACGAATAAATGTGAAGAATTTAAGCCTGTGAATATGTTACCTACTTGTGAAATTTTTTTAGAAAAATTTCACCCAGACTGCTCCTTTATTTAATAAAGGAGCAGTCTGGGTGAAACTGCCATTAATTGTGTTGTGTGGAAGTAGGCAAGACAAATTGATTCTGGAAAATCAGTTATAGAGGTGTTTTTGGATTTAAAACGTGCATTTGAAACTATTGATAGACAATTTTGTAAAAAAAGTTGTGCTTGTATGGTGTGCGTGATCGAGAATTGAAATGGTTTAAATCTTATTTGGATAACAGAAGTAAAAGAACAAAAGTGAATGATAAATTGTCAGATACAGTTATTAATGACCTAGGCGTTCCTCAGGGTTCGGTTTTGGGAGTGTTTCTCTTTCTTTTATATATAAATGACTTTAAAAAATGTCTTAAATATTGCAGTTTAAAGATTTTTGCAGATGATAGTCTGATACATTTGTGGAGATGACAGTGACGTAATGTGTCAACAAATAAATGGTGACTTGAAAAATGTTGATGATTGGCTGAAAATTAACAAGTTAAAGGTGAATGTGGGAAAAACTAAATGCATGAAATTCACAATGAATAGTAAAATTAATGTGCGAATGGGCAATGCGTCAATCGAAACAGTTCAAAGTTTTAAATAACTGGGTGTAATAATTTATGAGAAGCTAAATTTTAAGGATCACGCTAGTCATGTTTCTGCGAAAATGTCAAAAAAAGTTTATTTCTTGAGTAGAATAAGACATCTGACATTTGAAAGTTCTATTCTTTTGTATAATTCCCTTGTGATGCCGCACTTTAATTATTGCTCAACTTTACTATTTGGTTGTAATGCAGATGTTAAGTTGCGACTTCAAAGATTGCAGAATAAAGGTATGAGAGTCGTTTTGAAACTGAACATATATACACCGATTCGTGCTATGCTTGAATGCCTGAACTGGATGAATGTTAAACAAATGCTGACTTATGATGCCATGGTTTTCATTTTCAAAATGCGTTTCGGATTGTTACCTGAGTATATATCTGAAGGAATCTTGGAAGTTTCTGATGCGCAGCCATATAACCTAAGAAACAATAACAACTAAAGACCAGAGAAATGCCGTCTAAGCAGTACCCAACATTTCATATTGTTTGACGGTTTCAACTATTATAATAGTCTCCCGATTGCAGTGAAAAATGAAAGTGGAATAAATCAATTTAAGAATAAACTTATCCCTTTTATCAAAAATAATATTTTTTTAAACTTACCATCAATTAAAGCCAATAGTACAAACTTAATATCAAAATGTGATTTTTGTAGTTGTTAATTTTAAAGTTTTTTAACTAATAATATTGTTTTTTTCTTCATAACCATAGGTAGGGCAATATATAGAGCCCAATCTATTGCAATGCAAAGATGGATACTCTTGGCACAAGCCAGGATGGTATGCAGAAACTCTATAATAATAACTATAATTAATCATCGAAGCAAACAAATCCAAAGGAAACGTCGATTGCAAAATCTACAAGTGGTCGATCTAAAACACGATCAGACAAAATGAGGTTGAGAATGCAGATGCTGGATGCCGAGCAATCAATTTTAGAAAAACAACAACAATTATTGGTAAGACGTCAAGCACTGCTGGACGAAATGTCCGACGAAGACGTAGATTCAGCTCATACCCAACAGGAAAAGATTCATCAAAATGCAAGAAGCCCTGTGAATCTACCGTGCGGTAGGTCAAAGTCAAATTTTCTTAATAACAATATCGTCGAACACCACATGGTGTATTAGCAAAATACAAAATAACATGTCCACCAAAGCTTCAATAAAATCTATCCACAACATGAATCATCAGCATCACTTGAAACACTTCGCTTAACATCCCATCATATTGCTTCAAGACAAGTTGTAGCTAAGGATCTACCCATATTTATTGGAATACCACCTGTTTTTATGAGCAGTTTTCAACAAACCACAGAAGCGTGCGGTTTCACTCAAAAACGAAAATTTAATGCGACTGCAACGTTGCTTGCGTGGGAAAGCCAGAGAAGTCATTGAGGCCTTATTAACAACATCCGGATGTGTTCCTGAAATCATTGACACAATCAAGCAATATTTTGGTAGACCAGAAATAATTATATGGAAAAGATTCAAGGAATGAATACACCCAAAATCTAACGTATGGAAACTGTAAAAGAATATGCAGTAGCGGTGAGAAATGTGTGTGCTACTCTGGAACATGCAGAGTTACAAAGTTATATGCGTAAGCCAAATTTAATGACGGAATCTGCCACTAATTTTACATCTAAATTGGGCGACTCACAAGCGAAATGAGTAGATACAGACAACATCTGTGTGCATGGTGACTGGCTAAATAAATTAGCTGCGGATATTTGCAACGCGAAGCCGTCAGTGTCCTGGTTCGACACCAAAGAGCCCAAATTTAAAGCAAAGAATAAAAAAAGAAGAGCTGTATGTCTAAAAAGAAGTCAAAGTGTCCGAAAGTCCAAACAAAAAGCAAATAAAGAACTTTGTTATGAAGTGTCCAGTTTGTCAAGATGACTGCAATACGATATTATTGTGCAAAAAATTCGGTGAATCGGAAATCGATGATAAATGGGAATTAGTAAAAAAGTTAAACTTATGCCGACAGTGCCTGAAAAGACACCAGTTTAAATGTTGGGCACCGATTTCATGCACAGCAATTAATTGCGAATGTCCGCCAGCAGCAATCCAACAACAAAAACGAAAATGAAATTAGCTTTAGAGATTCCACATGTACTCCCATGCTCTTTAGAATTTTACCAGTAATGCTGTCAAATAAAGGTAAACAAATAAGAACGAATGATTTCCTACACGAAGGATCCTCTAGTAAATTACTAAATGAGGAAATAGCAAATCAATTGGGACTCAAAGGAGAAAATGTACCGTTGTGTCTGAAGTGGAGTGGCACAATGCTTCGACAAGAAAAACAGTCGAGAAAAATTGAGTTAAATATATCTGGGAGTCAATTCCCGATCTGTGAAACTGTGAAATGATAAACAATTTATCATTTCACTTTAAGTATCGACTTTTCATTTTCTCACTTCATGAACCCGCATAATGCGATTCAGAGAAAACTACTTTGATTTATGCAGATTGAAAAAAAAAATTGCTTCGAATACGAATGGTTTAAAATCAATGTTTAAGAAAAAATAATTGAAAACGAAGCATATCTAAATCAAATTTACTCGAGCTAAGGTACCACTATAAAACGAAAATAAAAAAATTCTATTAAATTTTAATTTGCCTTTTTGTCTCTCAGGCCTGTCGGCGAGTTTTCACCATTCTTCACAGAACAATTTGACTGTGATATCTATCATTATGAAAAGTTTTTGAAGTTTGTTTTCATTTTTTCACAAATCGGGAATCGAATTTAACGAATTTATCACGCCTTATAAAATTTATCATTTCATATTTTCACAGATCGGGAATTGACTGACCTCTTGGTGTGCATAAAAATGCAGAAAGTTACAAAATAACAAATGTACGAACCGTGTAAGCACTTAATTTACCTAATCAATCCTTAGTTTATGGAAATTTGGCGAAGAGATATTCTCACTTGAAGAATTTGCCCGTTACGTCATACCAGGTATTTTAATTGGACTCAGAAACTGGAATATATTGCGGTTCCAATGTGAATAAAGGAATCTACTGCAAGCGATCCAATTGCAGCCAAGTGTCGTCTTGGTTGGACTATATTTTCAATGATCAACCAAAAAGAGAATTAAAACTCTGATTTCGACCGCAACTTCCAACTTTGTGATTGTCAAGCAGCTGCCGAGATGGTCAAAGAATTTCTTTCGGTTGACAACTTAGGGATCGTAGAGCCGAAGAGCTTCAAAAATGCTAATAAAGTGAGTTTTCGAACGGAATACGTTTAAGTTATAGCTCCTAGGAATTTAGCGTTTTTTTTAATATCTCAAGTATATAAAAATATAAATTTTAATTAATTTGCTAAAATAGTTCTTTCTTAATCACAAAGAACTAGTAAATATTGAAATATTACAAGTGAAATAGTGAAATAAATAAATTAATTAATTCAATTTGTGCCTATAAAATTAAACAGTTGAGTAAAAATGGAAGACAGCTGTAGTGGTATTAACTGTACAAAAATAAGAATAAACAGAAATGATGAACATATCTTGTGTAGCGGAATGTGTGGAAAAAAGTTCCATATTAAATGCGCTGATTTAAGTAAATTTGATTTGGGCCTTCTAAAAAATAACCCAAGAATTAAATTTATGTGTGTCGACTGTCTTATGTGCTGGTCGCTTTCAGTAAACAACTTGAAGAGATGGCCAAAAATAATGAGGAGTTAAAAAGAAGAGTTGACGAAATAAAAAACATAAAAACAAATGCACCTACACCTACACCATCTGAAAGGAACGTGCCGTCTCTGTCTTATGCTCAAATTTTAAAAGAAAAAAAAATGAAATAATTCTTATTAAACCAAAGAGTGATCAAAATTGTGAAAAAACAATAGAGGATATTAAAAATGTTATTAAACCAACAACAATGAAATTAAAAATTAATGAGGTTAAAAATGTGCAGAATGGTGGTATATTAATCAAGTGTGACAAACAATCGATTAAAAAAATTTAATCTGAAATTAAAACAAAAATGAGTGAAAATGATACTTAAATAAAAGAACAACGAAATCCGCGTATTAATATAGTAGGAATGAAAGAGACAATTAGTGAAGAAAAATTAATAGAAGCTATAAAAGGCCAAAACATTTTGAGTGATAACGAATGTGACATAAAATATATCAAGATATATTTATCTCACAAAACAAATAAATATAATGCTATTATTGAGGTGGACGAGGTTACCAACTCACTAATTTTAAATATGGGAATATTAAATATTGATTGGTACTCGTGTCGTGTTTACCAATATATAAGAGTTGTTAAATGTTATAATTGTTGCGGATATAACCATATTTCTAAATATTGCACCAAGAAAAAACATGTATGAAATGTGCTGGAAATCATGATGTTAAAGATTGCAATAGTGAAACAAATAAATGTGTGAATTGTGCTTTCTGAGTGTACAAACAAACCAACAAATGGATACAAATCATACAGCATCTGATAATAATTGCCCAGTGTTTTTAAGGAAACTTAAATTAGCTGAAGAACGTGGCAATTACTAGCAACTAGAGACCATTAAGTGCTTCTTCTCTAATATTCAAGGCTTATCAAACAACTATACAAGTCTGCAAGCTATTATAAACGACTATATCAACTGTGATATAGTCGTTCTAACAGAAACACATGTGACAAATAACAATGATATCGGCGAGTTGCAATTAGATGGTTATTATATGTTCAGTTGCTTTAGTGAATCTAGTCATACGGGAGGAATAGTCTTTTATTTTAAAAAAATGTTCAAATGTTCTCTTGTCAAAAAATTTGTTGTTGCGATGAACTATTGGTGTCTAATAATTAAAGTGCAATATGAAAATTTAGCTGTGATATACCAGGTGTAATATATCGATCTCATATGTCGACCAAAACTGCTTTTTGTGATGACCTTGAACAATGGTTAGACTTTCTTTAACAGTGCAATAGTTACTATATAATAATGGGAGATTTTAATATAGACTGGTTGGATTTTTCTAATACACACATTTTTTTTCAAGACGCTTAAACCAAATTATGACGGATAATAATCTATTCTTATTAAACACTGAACCAACCAGAATAACTCAAACATCTCGAACACTAATTGACCATGTCTTATCAAATAACAAAAACATTTGTCATGCAAAAGTAGATCACAATCTCAAAATAAGTGATCATGAAGGTCTTGCAGTTTTCATCAAATGTGCAAAACAGCCCAAACTAAACAATAAAACTATTAGATACTGTAAGTACAGAAAAGAACATTTGATTAATGAACTTAGATTTAGCGAGTTTTTCTCTAATTTTAATTTTGAATACCCGCATAACATTAATGTATTAAGTGAACAATTTGCAAATGAACTAAAATGTGCAGTGAATAGTATGGTTGTGACTCGAGTTGTCCCATACCAAAATGATGAATGGTATAGCAATGAGCATCAACGAGCTAAAATTTCAAAAATTAACTTATATAAAACTGCTGTGTTATCTTATACCCGAAATGATTGCCAAGCGTATCACCAATTCAGAAATTATTATAAGAACCAAATAGAAACCGCTAAATCAATATTTATATCTGAAAAAATAAGTAATGCGAATGATCAGAAAGATATGTGGAGACAATTAAAGAAATACGTGCTAAAAACAAACAAAGAGGAAATAACTGAAGTGCAATTTGAAAACTGTGATAAAGAACAAAATAGTGCAATCATAGCTGAAAAATTTAATAACTTCTTCATTAAAAGTGTTAACGACATAAGTAATTCTGTGATATTTTCTGAATATATAAGTCTGGTAAATGTGTGCAATATAGAATTTAAGTTTACTTTCGTCAATACAGATACTATTATTAATACCCTAACTGTGATACATAAAAAAATGACTTTAATTTTATGAATATTCAAATGCTAAAAGACTCTATAGAAACTGTTGCTCCAATAAAGATTCGTATAATAAATGGCTCATTCAGCTCTGGTATATTCCCTGAAACCTGGAATGAATCGCTTATTCTTCCAAAAAAGAAAGTGGTAAATTCGATCAAATGTAATGACTATCGGCCAATAAATATGCTTCCATTATATGAACAAATAATAGAAAAAATTGCGAGGCAACAACTCCAGGAACATCTTGACAACAATAATATAATAAGTGTTAATCAATCAGGCTTTCGATCAAAACATTCATGTGAAACCTGTGTCAATTATGTGGTCAGTGATTGGAAAAGGGAAATAGACAACAAGAACTGTGTTATAGCTGTTTTTCTGGATCTTAAACGTGCATTTGAAACTGTAAATCGTGTTATTTTACTAAATAAATTAGAAAAATATGGAATTAGGGGCACGGAACTTAAATGGTTTAAAAACTATATTTCAAACAGAACTCAAAAAACTTCAGTAAATAATAATGTATCGACGGCGGCAACAGTTTCGACGGGAGTACCACAGGGAGCAGTTTTGGGTGTAGTGCTTTTCCTTTTATATATTAATGATATGTAAAAAGTGATAAAGCATTGTAAGCTTGTGCTCTTCGCAGATGATGCCCTGCTTTATATAGCAGGCAAAGATTTAGATGCAATAACAGACAAAATTCAAAATGATTTAAGTGCATATATACCTGGCTGAACATGAATAAACTCATACTTAACACAAACAAAACAAAATTGTAGAGACTGTATAAATAAACGTATTTACTTTCTTGTATCACATACTGTACTTCTCATTAGCATAAGTCACCAATGTAATTAAGATGCTCTTTGTCAGATGGGAGTTGTATTAAAGATATCAAACGAACCACACGTCTTTGATTTATATTGTAAAACAGTACATGGCGCAGTCGAAGTGAACCAACGTAAATGGGTATTGTTAAAACGGTTCATAATCATCCCGTAATTAAAAAAAAACCGCGTGGAAGGCCACCGAAACAAAAAATTATTTATTGCAACACCAACATGGATTTTATCCGCAAAGTTGATGAATTAAAATTAGAAGGAAACATAGCAGAAAATTGGCGAATTTTTTGGCAAAATTTTAATGTGTTCGCTACAGCAATTGAATTAAACAAAAAAGATGAACCAGTGAAAGTTGCGATTTTTCTTAATTCTTTGGGCTCAGAAGCAATCGAGGTGTTTAATTCACTTGATATAACAGAAGATGAAAAAAAAATATATACTAAGGTGGTCGAATCATTCCAAAATTTTTGCAAACCAAAATCCAATGAGGTCTACGAAAGTTTCATTTTTCACAGTCGAAGTCAGGCCTATGGAGAGCCTTTCGACCAATTTTTAATAGACTTAAAAAAGATGGTAAAAAAGTGTGGCTATGGAAATCAGGAATGTAGAATGTTGCGTGATCGACTTGTACATGGTTTGAGTGATCAAAAACTTCAAAAAAGGCTATTGGAGACGGATGGATTAACTGTGGAGAAGACAATAGAAATGGCAAGAGCGGCAGAGGCATCGGCTGAACAAATGCGGAAAATGGAAGGGCATGCAGGGACATCAAAGGCGTCAGTCGACATAGTGGGAAAATTTCAAAACAGGGGAAGTAATTTTAAAAATTATAGAAATACAAATTTTGGAAATAATTTCAGTTACGAAAATAATAATTTTAAAAAAAACATAACTTGCAGGAATTGTGACAAAAATCAAAACTCAGAGATGTATAAAGATTATGCTTGCTATTTTTGTGGACAAGTTCATGTGAAAGGTAAATGCCCGGCCTACGGTAAAGTTTGTTCATCATGTAGAGGTAAAAACCATTTTGCGTCCGTGTGTAAAAAGAGGAGTGTGCAAGAAATAACAACGGAATCGCAGAACCCAGAAGAAGAAGAAAATAATTTTTTTATTGATGCTATATATTACAAACAAAATAAATTAAGAAACTTATATATCGATAATATTTTTGAGAAAAATTACGCATGGTTTGAGACTCTTGAAATTGAATCCAAGAACATTGAATTTAAGTTAGACACAGGTGCAGATGCAAACGTTATACCTAAAAAATATATTGAACATTTAAAAAATATTAAACTGGTGCAATGTAAGCAAAAGTTAGAAGGGTATGGAGGTGCTGAAATCAAAACATTGGGATGCGTGGAACTTGAGTGTAAGGTGCATGATATTATAGCTTTATTAAAGTTTTTTGTGGTTGAAGTAGGTAATTCTCCAATTTTGGGTTTGGCAAGTTGTGTGGAATTAGGACTAGTCAAAAGAATAAATAACATTGATATAAGTGAAAAGAGTAAGCTAGTTAAAAATTATGCATGTTTATTTGAAGGACTAGGTTGTTTTTGTGAGGATTTTCACATTGAATTGAAAAGCAATATTACTCCAGTTGTTAAGCCTGCCCGCAGGATACCCATGTCATTGCAAAAACCATTACAAAATGAGTTACAATTACTTTGCGACAGACAAATTATAGAGCTTGTAAATGAACCTGTGGAATGGCTTTCAAACATAGTGATCGTTGAAAAAACAAACAATCAAATACGGATTTGTTTGAATCCACAAGCCCTAAACGAAGCGGTTAAAGACCACATATATGAAATTCCTTCGTTTGAAAATATCAAGTCCAAATTGGCAAACAAAAAATTATTTTCTGTATTTGACATGAAAGATGGCTACTGGCAGGTCAAGTTAGATCACGAATCGAAAAAATTATGCACTTTTAGTACACCTTTTGGTTGCTACCGATTCAAAAGATTACCTTTTGGTTTAAAGATAGCAGCGGAAGCTTTTCAGAAAATGAACGAAAATAATTTTGGTGACATAGTTGGTGTTATTATATATATTGATGATTTTTTAGTGGCAGCGGAAAGTGAGCAGGAGCATGATGAAATAGTTGAAAAACTGATGAAAAGGGCTATGGAAAAGGGAGTAAAATTTAATAAGTCTAAAATTCAGTACAGGCAAAACAAAGTAAAATTTTTGGGACATGTAATTTTTGAAAATGGGATAGAAATGGATAAGACAAGAATGGAGGGGATAGAAAAAATGGGGCTACCGAAAACGAAAAACGATTTGCAAAAGTTGTTGGGGTTAATTAACTACGTAAGGGATTACATTCCTGAATTAGCGGATATTTCAAAGCCTCTGAGAGAATTACTGTCAAATCATATAGTTTTTCAGTGGTTGGACTGTCATACGAAATGCCTAGAAAAAATTAAGCAATGTATAATCAGTGCTCCAGCATTAAGCCCATTTGATAGCAGGAAAAGCATCTCAATTCAAACTGATGCATCTCAATTTGGACTTGGGTGTTGCCTTATGCAAAAGGGTAGGCCAGTTTGCTTTGCCTCACGAAGTTTGTCAAATACAGAAGTGCAATATGCACAAATTGAGAAAGAATTTCTCGCAGTGGTGTTTGCATGCCACAAATTCCATTCATACATTTATGGGTTTAATGTTGAAATAGTGACTGATCATAAGCCACTTTTGGGGATAATGTCAAAAGAATACCACAAAATCCCGTCAGCACGGTTGCAAAGAATGAAACTGAGGCTACAAAAATATAGACTTAGTTTTAAGTATTTACCTGGGAAGTTTCTGTATGTGGCAGATTTGTTATCGAGGAATTTCAAAAAAGAGAATGAACAGGAAGAAATCAAAGGACTTAACGAAATGGTTCATTCTATTAATGTTAGTGAAAAAAAAACAGGATTTTAAAAAACAAACGGAAAAGGATGTACAATTAAGAGATTTGAAAAAAATAATTTTAGAGGGATGGCCGAATAGTAAATCAAAAGTTCCAGAGAAATTGAGGGAATTATGGAATATAAGACAAGATTTATTTATCAGTGATGATTTATTGTTTTTTAACGATAGAATATTTGTTCCGATAGCATTGAGAAATGAAACCTTACGATTGTTACATAGTCCTCATCTAGGGGTCGAAAAAACAAAAGCTAGAGCTCGAACTTTGGTATATTGGCCGTCTTTAAATCAAGATATAGAAAACATGATAGGAGAATGTAAAATTTGTCAGCAATTTAGATCGGATAATAGGAAAGAACCCATGATTAATCATGAGATTCCTGACATTCCGTTTAATAAAATTGGAATGGATTTTATGGAAGTAGTAGGCGTAAGTTACTTGGTGGTAGGTGATTATTTTTCAAAATATTTAGAGATTTTACAAGTACAAAAAAAAACATCACAGTCTGTAATAAACGCACTTTTGCCTGTATTCGCCACACATGGCTTACCAAAAACCATATTAGCAGATAATGTTCCTTTTGGATCATTTCATTTCCGTCATTTCTGTAGCTCTCTTGGCATAGATATTGTTACAACCAGCCCAAGATACCCAAAATCCAATGGGTTTGCAGAGCGATTAGTGCAGGTGTCAAAAAACTTAGTTTTAAAATGCAAAGAAACCGGAACCAGTTTATATTTGGCACTTTTAGAGTATAGAAATTCTCCAATAAAAAACTCAACGCTCTCCCCATCAGAAATAATAATGGACAGGAAAACCCGAACTCAAGTTCCCAGCAAAACTGATCTTTTTAAAAACACCTACATAAACCGAAAGATTGTGCCAGTTTTAAATAAAAATAACAGGATTAATAAAATGAATTATGATAAAACTGCTAAATTTAAAAATGAATTCAGAAAAAATGAGAAAATATGGATGAAAGATTCAAAATTTTGGGTACCGGGAACCATAATAGAAAAGTTAAAAAATTCACCAAGATCATATTGGATTCAACTACATGATGGTCGAACTTTGCGTAGAAATTCGTTCTTTATTAGAAAACGTCAATAAAAAAAAAAAAAAAAAAAAAAAAAACTTATTTACATGAATTTGGCACAAAAACTGCAAGCAATAATGAATATTGATTTTAGTTTAGTAGGATTTTTTTTTCTATAACGTTATATATTAGATATACATAATTATGTACTACAAAAACCTACTTTTATGCATATATAAACAAAATTAATTACGATTAAATTAAAAATAAAGGGCAAAACATGTTTAACAATAATATTAAAAAAAAAAAATTTTAGTTTATGATTTTTAAATAATACATACCTATTGAAAATTAATGTTGGGAAACTTATAAATCTATTAAAAATTATTTGTATAAAAAAAAAAAAAAAAAAAAAAAAAAAAAAAAAAAAAAAAAAAAAAAAAAAAAGAAATATAAGTTTGTATGAATTAAAATTTATAATTATGTTTAGGGGGGAGATGTAGAGATTGTATAAATAAACGTATTTACTTTCTTGTATCACATACTGTACTTCTCATTAGCATAAGTCACCAATGTAATTCAGATGCTCTTTGTCAGATGGGAGTTGTATTAAAGATATCAAACGAACCACACGTCTTTGATTTATATTGTAAAACAGTACAAAAATTCATGTCGATTAATAATCTATCTTCAGTGCAACAAATAAATATATCAATTAATAACACACAAATAGAACAAGTGACTTTCATTAAATATCTCGGCGTTATCATAGATAACAAATTGTCTCAAAACGATCATATTGACTATATTTGTAAAAAAGTTTCAAAAAAATTGGAAATTCTTAGAAGAGCACGTAGAAATATATCCAAGAACAGTGCAATAAAAGTGTATAATGTAACCGTCAAACCCCATTTTGAGTACTGTGCGAGTCTTCTCTATCTGTGTAACAATAACCAAAAATCCAGACTTCAAAAATTACAAAACAAAGCTATGCGCGTAATATTAAAGTGTGGTCGTTACACCTCGATTGCATCTATGCTTGAATCGCTTAATTGGTTGACGATAAGCCAAAGACTTTATATGATGGCAATGATTTTTATTTTCAAAATCAAAAACAATATTTGTCCTGAATATATACAATCCAGTATTCCTGAAAGAAGAATTGTGCGATACAACTTACGAAACACTGAAGACTTCAACATAATCCGGACCAGAACATCGAGAGCCCAAGTATATTATAGATGGGACTGCAAGCGTTCAATAATTTACCATTAAGCATACGAAACATAAATGTTTTAAATCAGTTTAAAACACAAATTTTTTTATATGCAAAAAGCTCATATTAATTAATTATTCCTAGAAGAAATTACTTGAATGTGATCAAAACTTTGTACTTTATGTAAAATATTTTGTATTTCTTAATGGCAACTATGCCAAATAAAAAACTTAAACTTAAACTGTTGTGGCGGTACGAAAACTATAAGCTACCAGATAGCAAACCGATGGCGATTCGACGGATGAAATGTCTGGAAAAACGATTAGATTCGGACAAATAATTAAAAGAACACCTAAAAGAAAAAAAACAAGAATACGAAAACAGAAAATATATTCGAAAGCTGACGGTCGAAGAGCTAAAACAACAACATAAGGGTATGGTACCTACCCATCTTTCCGGTATATCAACACGTTTTAAGGTTCGTGTGGCGGAACGAAGTAAATGATGAACCCAACACCTACGTAATGCAAGTAATGACCTTTGGCGCCACCTGCTCTCCAAATGCGTTTAAATACAAGGAAGATTATCCTAAAGCAGTTCAAAGTATAATTGAAAGTCACTACTACGTTGACGATTTTTTGGAAAGTGTGGACACCGAAGCCGAAGCCATAGTTAGCTTAAGACGTAACAGCTGTACATACCAAAGTTGGGTTTGAAATAAGGAATTGGAGATCAAATTATTTGGCAGTAATGAATGCACTCAACATGGAATCTAAGAGCGACTTTAAAGATCTAAATCTAAATAGTGAAGGAGTTCTTTGAAAAGCTGAGGGGACCAATATTTGGTCTGTGCCGCAGTCTCAAAGGAAGAAATTAGCACACACTGTGGGAGGTGGTTCCATTGGGACTGAGAGCCGGCCAAATAACTTTACACTAGATCTATAAGAGGCTAGGCCCGTTCAAAGGCAAGGCATACCTACCAGGTATAAATCAGTGCTCTGATGCTTTCGCCAAAAATAGAGTAAGTGCTAGTCCGAAAAGCCAGTCCTAAAGGGAAATTCCAAAAACTTCAGAAATGAAAGTTGAAATAGAGGTATTGCTTGGTTTGTTAGAGCCAACTGGTGTTGTTGAGAAAAGCGGTTAAATAATTTATCCTTTTGTTCGACAGCACGTTTAGGTTGTCGAGAATCAGGCTACCGAATGCTTGGAGGCGAGACCTAGCCAGGGCCGGACAGTAGCAGAGGAAATGCTCAATAGTTTCCTTCTCTAGCAGATTTCTACAAATACGGCAGTAGCTATTGAAAGGTATGCGTAGTTTAGCTGCATGTTCACCTATTGGTCAATGGCCAGTGACGATAGCAACGATCCTGGACGTGTCTATTCTGTTTTGTTTTATTAAATCATTCGATCTGTTTTTTTCAAAGGTTGGCCATATCTTTCTAGATATTTTATTATTTACCAAACCTTGTCACCTCTTTGTTGATTCTGAAAGGAAATGATCATATATTCGGCCCTTCACGAAACACAGTGAAAGATCCACTTATTCCGCCTGAGAGACGAGAAGGGCTCATCCTTTCCTAGCAAGATTATCTGCTTGCTCGCATAACCTACGGAAAAAGGTCGAATGCTCACTCCTGGGTGCAAAGACAAAGGTGGCACATACAACTTCGTTCTATTCCAAGATAAGAGCTGGATGCTGCAGTTATGGGATGCAGATTTGCACAAAAACTAATTATAGAGCAACAAAAGAACAGAAGAGAAGACAAAAAGGAGAGCAGCTGCCGCCTACACCAAGTCAGGCGGAGGCATTAGTAATACGAATTTCAACTAGAGTAAAACTAGAGTAAAACTAAAATTTTGTGAGTTCCTTTAAATTGCTTAAATTCCACCTTAATTCTTTAAAATTCCTAATAGGTTTTGCTTAACTTGATGTTCATTATTATCAATACAAAATAATAAAAAGATGGCAAGGTTTGGCAAACTGTATAATATCTAGGAAGATATGGCCAACCTATGACAAAAACAGATCGAATGATTTAATAAAACGAAACAGAATAGACACGGCCAGGATTGTTACAATTTTTTTTTTTTTTTGGCAAGGTTTGCCATTTAAGAAATTCATTACAAAAATTTGTACATTTTATAAATTAAATAAATCTATTTTTAACATAATCGATTAAAAGTTTTTTGAATTTTTGTAAATTGTGCTCTAATTTCAATTCATTAGGTAAACTATTATAAATATTTAATCCTCTATGAAGTACCATATTTTGTGTCTTAGAATTACGATACATTGGCAACCTAAAATCATTAGCATTACGTAACTGAAAAGGTTGAATATCTCTTACATAAGTTATATATTCATTTAAATAATTTGGTAATATATTGAATCGTTACTGGCCATTGGCCAATAGGAGAACATGCGGCTAAACTGCGCATAACGAAGCACGAAGTGCTTTATTTTTAATATATACATTTAAAAAATATTATAACTTAGTGTTCAATGTTTTGTATTTTATTGTTTAAAATTCAAATAATTTTGTTATTTTTTATAATGTTTGATCATTTGTTTTATTAAATTAGTTTTGAATAACGGTTGTTTAACAATTATTGAACCAATATGTGCAAACATGTTTTATTTATATTTTATTTCATTATGTTTTAAAAAAGATCCCCTGAAGAGGACAGAAATCTCTGTCAAAACGTTGCGAAAATCAATGTAAACTACTATAGCTACTGCCGTAGCTATAGAAATCCGCTAGAGAAGAAAACTAATGAGCACCTCTGCTACTGTCCGGCCCTGGCTGGACATTCGGAAGCCTGTTTCTCGACAACATAAGTGTGCTGTCGAACAAAAGGATAAATGATTTTATCTCATTTCTCAACAGACCAGTTGGCTCTAACAAACCAAGCAATATCTGTATTTTAACTCTTACTTTTGAAGTTTAAAACTTCCCTTTAGAACTGGCACAAGGTTTACCGATAGAAGCAGTTCGGTAGTCTTAGAAATTATCGCTATGTACTTCCGTATCAAACTGATTCCCGGTGAACCACTGTCAGCCTCTTCAGTATAGGCAATAAAACCACTACTTTAAAATTTAAACATCAATCAACTCAATCGCAGATAGCTTTGCGGACAAACACTTACTCTTTTTTGTTTGGCGAAAGCATCAAAGCACTGATTCGTAACTAGTCGGTATGCCTTGCCGTTGAACGGGCCTATCCTCATATAGACATATAGATCTAGTGTAAGGTTATTTGGCTGGTTCTCAGTCTAAATGGAACCACCCATCAGATAGTGTGAGCTGGGTTCTTCCCTTGGGACAAATATACAGACAGAAATTCTAGACGCACTTTTTTCGACTTTGCTATCATTCTAATGCCATGTTTTTTTGCACGAATTCAGAATTTGTTAATAGTACCTATAATCGTAAGTTAAAAGCGATGCAACTGAGTTTAATTTCAAATTCCGAAAAAAAAACTTGAAGTGAATCAAGAATTTAAAACATTTATAAAATAAATAAGCTCTTGTTTCTGTCTTGTCATTTTTACTTGCAATTATATAAAATAAAAGGCAAGTTATGTATTCATTCACTTAAGTTGCATTAAATGTTTATAATGGCAAGTAACATAGTGAAAAACATTAAATATGTGACTAATATAAATTAATACCTAATTTATGCGTTTTTGAAACTTACCGGCAAAATCGTACATTGATATTACGCAACTCGAGTTTATAATAATAATAACAAACTATTTATTTATTCACTTCGACTTTATCGCAACCCGTCAAAAAATGTTATGTCCCGAAATATAAAAATAAAACTGTTCTAGGTAATGAAATCTATACAAATAAAGAAAATAGTTTATAAGTTAATTGCAATAATCGTTTAATATAGTTGATTCAATTAATCAAAAGTTAAAAATAATGACGGGAGTACATTGAGAGATAACGGCATATAGAGATGTCCTCGTGATTTATTTACTATCCATAATATTTATAGGACAGTCCAAACAATGAAGAAGAAAAAGAAGATACAACCCGGACGATAATATAAATTGTAAGAAACAAAATAACTTTCTGAACATTTTCACATTTTGGAAACCCAATTTATTTTTGAAAACTGTTTTTTTAATTAATTTACTTTTGCCACTAAAAAATTTCAACAATTCATTACTCAAGCTACTGCTTAACTTCTACAATGCTGCAATTAAAATAAGCGTACAAATAGAAAACAACAAAACGACATAGGGCTTTTTAGGCACTGATCTCAATATATAACTGGATAGCTTATTCCATACAATGTATAACAGTTTTTGTGAAGCAAATTGAAGATGACAGATGGTGGATTTTATCATAATTTGACGTCTACTTTGGGAAAAAAAAAATATTTCAATGTTTACCAAACAATTTAAAAGCAAGGTGGGTTTTTCTATGATAAAAAATACAAAATTAAAAGAAATAAATAATTTAGAGATTTCTTTAGAAAAAAAGATATAAAGTACTAACAATTTCATAGCAACATGAAGTACTAACTATTTCAAGTACTTTTGAATATCAGATTTTTATATATTGAATATTAATTAATTAATTAATTGTTTTAACTATTACAATTAAAGACATTCTCGTTCTTACATGATTTTTGTATTAATCTTTTTTCAGGGCAAACGCTGTTCCGCTGAAATATCCTTCCACTCAACCTTCATCAAACCAATGAAAGCTAACTCAATTATCTTCAGTGATTCTGGCCTTCAGTTGGAGGATAATGAAACTGAGGGCACTTGGATAATGCCAAATACTGTGACAAATGTTGGAAAAATTCACTTCGATCCAAGATCCCTATGTCAACCCCGATGTTACATCCCTTTCAATCAAAATCTCTCGCCCATGTTCACCTCACTGGAGAGCCATTTAAATTTCGATGAAACAGAGCTGCGTAGACGAACTGAAATATTTCATCACTTCAAGTATTACTTGAGGACAATTACCTTTACCGTGAACACCAGTGAAGTTCGCCTATTCAAGTTCAACTTAACGGTGTATATTATCTGGCCAAGATAAGTAAATGGCGTTCAAACTCTACCGACCGTTGAAATCGGCCAAGTCTATGTTGCACAAATTGTTCTAAACAATCCTTCAGATACGCCACTGCTTGTGGACTTCTTCATATCAAATCTGACGGTTTCAAAGAACATAAAACTTTCGCCCATTTTGGAGGTGGTAGAGATATGTCCGCACTGTTACTTAACAGATAAACATGTATTTAGGTTGATAGGGGTTCATAAGCAACGAATTATTCAACCCAAGTCTAGTTACTCAGCGACAATTGAATTTATGGCCAAGGACAAAAAACTCCTGAAGTACAGAACATAGATAGTAGATCCATACACGATAGTTCAACGCCTGTGGGAAACTCTCACAGTGGTGGTAAGAAATACGGAAAAACACCTGGACGTGAACGCAAGAAAGAACAGTCAAACGGAAGTAGCCAATCAAAGCGATTTAATCGCAAAGGATCCAAGTTCAAGCCAAATGCATTCCACTTCACTTCACCAGTTGCAAATAGTGGTGCAGCACCAATACCTATGTGGGATCCTAATCAGCAGGCAAGTTTCTCAGACGTTGTAGCTGCTGCAAAGACTCTACCGACCGTTGAAATCGGCCAAGTCTATGTTGCACAAATTGTTCTAAACAATCCTTCAGATACGCCACTGCTTGTGGACTTCTTCATATCAAATCTGACGGTTTCAAAGAACATAAAACTTTCGCCCATTTTGGAGGTGGTAGAGATATGTCCGCACTGTTACTTAACAGATAAACATGTATTTAGGTTGATAGGGGTTCATAAGCCACGAATTATTCAACCCAAGTCTAGTTACTCAGCGACAATTGAATTTATGGCCAAGGACAAAAAACTCCTGAAGTACAGAACATAGATAGTAGATCCATACACGGTAGTTCAACGCCTGTGGGAAACTCTCACAGTGGTGGTAAGAAATACGGAAAAACACCTGGAAGTGAACGCAAGAAAGAACAGTCAAACGGAAGTAGCCAATCAAAGCGATTTAATCGCAAAGGATCCAAGTTCAAGCCAAATGCATTCCACTTCACTTCACCAGTTGCAAATAGTGGTGCAGCACCAATACCTATGTGGGATCCTAATCAGCAGGCAAGTTTCTCAGACGTTGTAGCTGCTGCAAAGACACCTTTGAATGATTTATCACCTCTGAACTACGAGGAACCATTGAGCGAATATTTGCCCCTGGATAATGGAAACGACTGGAACGATGCTGATCTTAAAAACGATGAAACGTTCGGAGACAGCATGATTGTGCCAACTTCCGCTTTGACAAACAACTCGAATGGAATTCATAAAATATGTTCCAATGAGTTGGGGCCAATTGGGACAAAGCGCTCGTCTGCTTCGACTCCTAGCTGGGAACCTTTTACTGTGTTGAAGCCGACAGTTTGCAACAACTCAAGTTTTTTTTCTAATGTAATGCCATCTTACATTTACAGGGATTCTAATCAGTACTTAGGTTAGTATCCTTTTTCTATTTAAATCAATATGTTTTTCTAATACACATTTTCAGGAAGAAACCATGCAAACTCTGACCAAGACTTCTCGCCGGGACACTTGCAGAACCAGTGGAATTCGAGCAGTGAATATTTTGCCTCGCAACCGCAGCACCACACAGAATCTCATAAGAGCCCAACAGCCAACTGGTCAAATGGTAATGGTGGATCTGCTACAGGTCAAACTTGGGATCCAATGGGATACCAGTAGGCAGCCAATGCTGCTTCCTCTTGGCAACGGGCTGCTGGCATTCGTCCACCACCTGGATTGGAATTTCAAAAGTGTGATAGTCCCATAACAAGTTTACCAGAACCTATGTCACCCACAGCGTTTGGACAGCAACAGTCGCAGCCAGATTCAGATTCAGTGAGAAAATGTATATATGCGTGATATATACATATTCTCGTTATAATGTCAGGTAAAAACTTGCAAAACTCGTTATAATGTCAGGTAAAAACTTGCATTCAAAGTTTTTCCGGGTAATCAATATATAAAAATCTGATATTCAAAAGTTATATGTAGTACTAACAATTTCATAGCAACATGAAGTACTAACGATTTCAAGTACTTTTGAATATCAGATTTTTATATATTGACTACCAGGAAAAACTTTGAATGCAAGTTTGTACCTGACGTTATAACGAGTGAGAAAATGTATAAATCAGGCATATAGGGCTGGTAGTTTTGGAATTACAGCACAGAACATGTTATTTTGGTATTTTTCAGGCATATCGCCGACCCCAATGTATATTTATAATGTATATTTATAAATCTTATATTAAATATAGCATACGCAAAGCAAACAAATGCACTTTTATTTGCATTTCTTAGGCCACCAACACAAGAGGACCTTGTGCGTAATCTACTATTTGCATCATTACATTTTGAATCTCCAAAAGCAAATATCATATCAAAATGTCTGAATACTGCTTATAAATTATCTTAGGTATACAATTTCTTGTATTTTTGTCTGAAACCAAAATGTAATGATGCAATCAGTAGCGCTAACTTATTTAGAGTCAGGAATAGCAAACATTTTATCTCTGAGTCAAACCGTTCGGGCACGGCACCAAAATATGTTTAAGACATTACCTAAATTTTCATAAAAAATTAAAAATGAACGAAAAACTGGGTAATGTCATGAACATATTTTGGTGCCATGTCCAAACGGTTTGACTCACAGACAAAATTTCTGCACTTCCTGACTCTAAATAAGTTAGCGCTACTATTTGCATCATTACATTTTGAATCCAGACAATATTAACAAAAAAAAGTTACTGCAAAAGCAAATATCACATCAAAATGTCTGAGTACTGCTTATAAATTATCTTAGGTATACAGTTTTTTGTATTTTTGTCTGAAACCAAAATGTAATGATGCAATCAGTAGCGCTAACTTATTTAGAGTCAGGAAGTGCAAACATTTTATCTCTGAGTTAAACCGTTCGGGCATGGCACCAAAATATGTTTAAGACATTACCTAAATTTTCATAAAAAATTAAAAATGAACGAAAAACTGGGTAATGTCATGAACATATTTTGGTGCCATGTCCAAACGGTTTGACTCACAGACAAAATTTCTGCACTTCCTGACTCTAAATAAGTTAGCGCTACTATTTGCATCATTACATTTTGAATCCAGACAATATTAACAAAAAAAGTTACTGCAAAAGCAAATATCACATCAAAATGTCTGAGTACTGCTTATAAATTATCTTAGGTATACAGTTTTTTGTATTTTTGTCTGAAACCAAAATGTAATGATGCAATCAGTAGCGCTAACTTATTTAGAGTCAGGAAGTGCAAACATTTTATCTCCGAGTCAAACCGTTCGGGCATGGCACCAAAATATGTTTAAGACATTACCTAAATTTTCATAAAAAATTAAAAATGAACGAAAAACTGGGTAATGTCATGAACATATTTTGGTGCCATGTCCAAACGGTTTGACTCACAGACAAAATTTTTGCACTTCCTGACTCTAAATAAGTTAGCGCTACTGATTGCATCATTACATTTTGAATCCAGACAATATTAACAAAAAAAGTTACTGCAAAAGCAAATATCACATCAAAATGTCTGAGTACTGCTTATAAATTATCTTAGGTATACAGTTTTTTGTATTTTTGTCTGAAACCGAAATGTAATGATGCAATCAGTAGCGCTAACTTATTTAGAGTCAGGAAATGCAAAAATTTTATCTCTGAGTCAAACCGTTCGGGCATGGCATCAAAATATGTTTAATTACCTAAATTTTCATAAAAAAATTAAATTAAAATTAAATTTTTTTTTCAATGGGTTTTTTAACTTCAATTTTGTATATGCGCGCAATGCATTATAACGACTGCGGCTTACATCTATACCACTGTTCTTTAATGACAGGCTTAGCCGCAATTAAAGATATGACTACTACTACTACGACTATAATTCTGCCTTTTCAGGCTAAAAAATTCACCCTGAGTGGCCCATCAAGATATCAAATCAATATGAAATCATAAATTTATTTGAAATCAATGCAATCACAAAATTATGAAATCAATTTAAACAAAATATTCGTAGATTGTTTACGATGTCAAGGATAGGTACATTAATTTGCACTATTATCGAAAACTATATTAAAACAAAAGATATAGGCATATCTTATTTTTTTTTTGTTTAATACTATATTCGTACACGTGTAAAGATTTTTTGTAACGCAACAAATTAACAACGTACAAGATAGGATTTTAATGAGAAGATGGCAACAAACTTAATTACATAGTAATATCTTTATTGCATACGATTGATTCGTACATTTGATTTTCTTTTATTTAATTATGCATCTTATGGATTTTAGATCTTTTTGAGGATTTCATCTAGGTGTAATTGTTTTGGAATTTCAATGTCTTCTAGTTTGACATCATTGTAATTATAAACAACTTTGACTTTGTCTGCTAATAGCAAATTTAATTGCTTTAACTGGTTTTCGATGTTCTTTTTCTGTTCAAGTTGGTTCCTAAAGTAAAACAAAATTACAACATACAATTCTAATTTTGAATATGAAAACTTACTTTAATACAGGAATAGCAGTAGTTTTCAAATTAGGTTGTGTATTTTCTTTGTTCAGCTAATCTATCCTTTGTTGCAACGATATGATTTTGTTCTCGAGACCTTTATACAAGTTTTGAATGTGCGAATGTCTTAGCTTCAGCTTTTAATTTCTTGAATAGACGACGTGCCAGGAACCTTCGTATCGCCGACTGACAAACAATAATGTTACGCAATTTTTTATTGTAAGCCTGACGAGCCAAATAACCTCGACAGAAACGTTGAATCTCAGTCGCTCTATGATTGTCCAGTGCAATTTTGAAACGCTGTAGAGCCAACAAACCTCGAGCATACTGCTGAATTCCACAAACCGAGAAGCGAAGTTTGACAAAACGTCGTCGCCAAATATAACCACGAGCATATTTTGATATGACAAGTGCTGCTCTAGCCTCGCGTATGGCCCTTGCCTTTTTCCTGGCCATATAGCCTCGCGCGAAGGTCTATATTCCGAGCTCTACTCTTTTGATTCTCATATATCGCATTTGATACACAAATTTTCGAACAACAGACTGCACAGTTATGATGTACTTTTTCCGTAGATTCATACGGACTTGCTCTAGATATGCAACTTGACCGGCTCTGAAGAATATTTGTGTATTGCCAAAACGATATTTATCTTCTTCGTGAATCCATTTGGTGACGATGTTCTCACATGAACGTCTGAGATCGCTTTTATTGAGATACTTTCGATGACACAGTAATTGATAGCGAGAATAAAAGTCATGGTATGACCATCGCGAGGAAAAACCTGCTGCTGATATACGAACCGTTTCCAAAACACCATATGCACGAAGTTGTTGAACAATTTTTGATGCTTCCCATTTGAAGAAGAGTTTTTCGTCATTTGGCTGAAATGAATATAAATCAATAGAGTTTAACTGTGAACATATAAAATGTCTGATTTACCTTTATACAACGAACGTAATGAGGTGTTGTGAAATGCAATGTTGAGATAAGAAGTGACAAACTGTCCCGAAATTGTGAGCCAACCGATTTGATAATAATCGGAGTGACGAAATATTTCAGTCCGTCTACGCAGAGAGTTTGATTGAAAGGGATGTAACATCGGGATTGACATAGGGATCTTGGATCGAAGTAAATTTTCCAACATTTGTCACAGTATTTGGCATTATCCTAGTGCCCTCAGTTTCATTATCCTCGAACTGAAGGCCAGAATCACTGAAGATAATTGAGTTAACTCTCATTGGTTTGATGAAGGTTGAGTAGAAGGATATTTCAGCGGAACAGCGTTTGCCCTGAAAAAAGATTAGTACAAAAATCATGTAAGAACGAGAATGTCTTTAATTGTAATAATTAAAACAATTAATTAATTAATTAATAGTCAATGTATAAAAATCTGATATTCAAAAGTACTTGAAATCTAAATTATTTAATTCATTTAATTTTGTATTTTTTATAATAGAAAAACCCACCTTGCTTTTAAATTGTTTGGTTAACATTGAAATATATTTTTTTTGCTCAAAGTAGACGTCAAATTATGATAAAATCCACCATCTGTCATCTTCAATTTGCTTCAAAAAAACTGTTATACATTGTATGGAATACGCTATCAAGTTATATATTGAGATCAGTGAAAAAGCCCTATTGGGTGCCATCATTGCATATATATTTCTATAGTACGTCCATCGTATGCACTAAATTTTCAAAGTTTTCGATAGCTCGAAGCGCCATCTGTCAAGGTTGGGAGCTCTAGCTCTTTGGGGAGTGGCTTGTTGTTGGGAAATATTTTGAGGGATACAAACTGGGGAATATTATAACGAGAAGGCATATAGAAAATTTCAAAGAGTTGGAAGAAGATGAAAATTATAATTTTTGACTTTTTCTCTTTGAGCTTCTTCGTTTTTATTTTGATAATGAATGTTCATAAGAAAAGGGAATTGAAAGTTATTTATTTATAATGTATGACTGTATGCATGGTGGAAAATAAATATTTGGCTGCTTCTGAATGTGTAGGTGCTAGCTTTAATGCTGAACTATATGAAATGTGGCAAGCTACCTATTAGAATAGAATGTAGCTGCTGACGAAACAATATGACGTCACAATTACATATTCCATTGAAAATGCTTGTGTTGTTGTTGTATACATACATTTTGCGATGCAAATTTTTAAAAAAGTTAATAATTCAATAAAATTTACAAATTTTATAGAAATAAAGTTATAAATTAGTGATGCAAAACTTGCTTTATTTTAAGAAAATCATGGATACGGGTATCAAAGTTGACATCTTTAAACTTGATTTGCGGCTAAACTAAGCGTCTTAGCGACTTAAAAAATGCATATTCGTGATCTAGGGAGTGCCCCCTTTCAAACGCTGTATCACTTGATTTGAAAAACAGACTTTTATCTTTAAACTGGATTTGCGGCTAAACTAAGCGTCCTACGGGTATCAAAGTTGACATCTTTAAACTTGATTTGCGGCTAAACTAAGCGTCTTAGCGACTTAAAAAATGCATATTCGTGATCTAGGGAGTGCCACCTTTCAATCGCTGTATCACATGATTTAAAAAACAGACTTTTATTTTTTAACTTGATTTCTTATAGGTACCTACCTTACATTAAAACTAAACAGGAAATTTAAAATCTACATTTTTCCACAAAAAGATACTGAAATGTGGCAACATATAACTGAATGGTATCTTTTAATATGATTTTGTATACAAATTTTAGTTATGTAACCATAGTTGCCATATGAAAAAATTAACGTACCTATATTTATTTTCCTCACTTAAGTAGGTATAATGCGAGAATTGTTTGGCATCGTTTCGGTTCGATTTTCAATTTTCCGTAAATACAACCGAGCCTGCGGGGCCACTTCAAGCCATACGTATGTACACGATGATGAATTTGTCCCATAACTCTATCCTGTACCTATATACGGCTAGCTTAAAATTTTATTAAAAGTAATTTTTGTTTGTTTTGATTAAGTTTTAAACTTTATTAAACAGCTTTTATTATTGTTTAATAGAAAACACAAATTCTTAACATAGTATGCAAAACTTATTAAGAAAAAAAAAATTGATACAAATTTATCAATATGGTAACCATTGTTTGATAAATCCCTTTTTCATTTTCAGTCATCTGCAACAAAAACAAAATATTAATTATTTGAGGAAACTAATCTGAAATAAACTTATCTGTGCTCGAGTTTTGGCATAAAATATATATAAGTACATATTGATATATCAATAATATACCTATATGAACTTATCTATTTACTTTTTTTTTTCTGTTATAAAATATAAATTACATACCTATTTGAAAAACAGAAAAACAGTCAATTCAATAAATAAATAAATTACATACCTACTTAGCTACTTACTTTTTTATTTCGTCTTCAAGGTCTTCAACAGCAGCAGAGCAGTCAAACAGCCAATGACAAATGCTTCTCCCCTTGTTTTTAAAATGTCAAAGAACAGAAATTTTTCAAACTGCTCATCCTCGTCATTGTTGTCAGAGTCAAAATACTATAGTCAACTCTTTCGCACAAAATCTACTCTACATTAAATTCTTTGTGCGAACAGCGCCAAATACGAAATTTCTCACAATCAAAAAATCGTCGACGACAGAGGTACTATAGTTTTTATATGCAAAGTTTTCATACAAAAAGTTTAAAAACCATGGACCAGTCACTGATCTCAATATATAACTGGATAGCGTATTCCATACAATGTATAACAGTTTTTGTGAAGCAACTTGAAGATGACAGATGGTGGATTTTATCATAATTTGACGTCTACTTTGGGAAAAAAAAATATTTCAATGTTTACCAAACAATTTAAAAGCAAGGTGGGTTTTTCTGTGATAAAAAATACAAAATTAAAAGAATTAAATAATTTAAAGATTCTCGTTCTTACATGATTTTTGTATTAATCTTTTTTCAGGGCAAACGCTGTTCCGCTGAAATATCCTTCCACTCAACCTTCATCAAACCAATGAGAGTTAACTCAATTATATTCAGTGATTCTGGCCTTCAGTTCGAGGATAATGAAACTGAGGGCACTTGGATAATGCCAAATACTGTGACAAATGTTTACTTCGATCCAAGATCCTTATGTCAATCCCGATGTTACATCCCTTTCAATCAAAATCTCTCGCCCATGTTCACCTCACTGGAGAGCCATTTAAATTTCGATGAAACAGAGCTGCGTAGACGAACTGAAATATTTCGTCACTTCAAGTATTACTTGAGGACAATTACCTTTACCGTGAACACCAGTGAAGTTCGCCTATTCAAGTTCAACTTAACGGTGGATATTATCTGGCCAAGATAAGTGAGTGGCGTTCAAACTCTACCGACCGTTGAAATCGGCCAAGTCTATGTTGCACAAATTGTTCTAAACAATCCTTCAGATACGCCACTGCTTGTGGACTTCTTCATATCAAATCTGATGGTTTCAAAGAACACAAAACTTTCGCTTCCTTTGAAGGTGGTAGAGATATGTCCGCACTGTTACTTAACAGATAAACATGTATTTGATTGATAGGGGTTCATAAGCCACGAATTATTCAACCCAAGTCTAGTTACTCAGCGACAATTGAATTTATGGCCAAGGACAAAAAACTCCGGAAGTACAGAACATAGATTGTAGATCCATACACGGTAGTTCAACGCCTGTGGGAAACTCTCACAGTGGTGGTAAGAAATACGGAAAAACACCTGGACGTGAACGCAAGAAAGAACAGTCAAACGGAAGTAGCCAATCAAAGCGATTTGATTTGAAGGATCCAAGTTCAAGCCAAATGCATTCCACTTCACTTCACCAGTTGCAAATAGTGGTGCAGCACCAATACCTATGTGGGATCCTAATCAGCAGGCAAGTTTCTCAGACGTTATAGCTGCTGCAAAGACACCATTGAATGATTTATCACCTCTGGACTATGAGGAACCATTGAGCGAATATTTGCCCCTGGATAATGGAAACGACTGAAACGATGCTGATCTTAAAAACGATGAAACGTTCGGATACAGCATGATTGTGCCAACTTCCGCTTTGACAAACAACTCGAATGGAATTCATAAAATATGTTCCAATGAGTTGGGGCCAATTGGGACAAAGCGCTCGCCTGCTTCGACTCCTAGCTGGGAACCTTTTACCGTGTTGGAGCCGACCGTTTGCAACAACTCAAGTTTTTTTTTCTAATGTAATGCCATCAGGGATTTTAATCAGTACTTAGGTTAGTATCCTTTTTCTATTTTAATCAATATGTTTTTCTAATACACATTTTCAGGAAGAGACCATGCAAACTCTGACCAAGACTTCTCGCCGGGACACTTGCAGAACCAGTGTAATTCGAGCAGTGAATATTTTGCCTCGCAACCGCAGCACCACACAGAATCTCATAAGAGCCCAATAGCTAATTGGTCAAATGGTAATGGTGGATCTGCTACAGGTCAAACTTGGGATCCAATGGGATACCAGCAGGCAGCCAATGCTACTTCCTCTTGGCAACGGGCTGCTGGCATTCGTCCACCACCTGGATTGGAATTTCAAAAGCGTGATAGTCCCATAACAAGTTTACCAGGACCTATGTCACCCACAGCGTTTGGACAGCAACAGTCACAGCCAGATTCAGATTCAGTGAGAAAATGTATATATGCCTGATATGTACATTTTCTCACTCGTTATAAGTCAGGTAAAAACTTGCATTCAAAGTTTTTCCGGGTAATCAATATATAAAAATCTGATATTCAAAAGTTATATGTAGTACTAACAATTTCATAGCAACATGAAGTACTAACGATTTCAAGTACTTTTGAATATCAGATTTTTATATATTGACTACCAGGAAAAACTTTGAATGCAAGTTTGTACCTGACATTATAACGAGTGAGAAAAAGTATAAATCAGGCATATAGGGCTGGTAGTTTTGGAACTACAGCACAGAACATGTATATATTACTACAATATTTTAAGTATTAACGAACATTTCAAAGAATCTGAGCATGGTATCTACTGTAGATCCAAAACTACTAGCCCTATATGCCTGATTTATACATTTTCTCACTCGTTGTAATGTCAGTTACAAACTTGCATTCAAAGTTTTTCCGGGTAGTCAATATATAAAAATCTGATATTCAAAAGATATAGTAGTACTAACAATTTCATAGCAACATGAAGTACTAACGATTTCAAGTACTTTTGAATATCAGATTTTTATATATTGACTACCAGGAAAAACTTTGAATGCAAGTTTGTACCTGACATTATAACGAGTGAGAAAAAGTATAAATCAGGCATATAGGGCTGGTAGTTTTGGAACTACAGCACAGAATGATGCAAATAGTAGCGCTTACTTATTTAGAGTCAGGAATTGCACAAATTTTGTCTGTGAGTCAAACCGTTTGGACATGGCACCAAAATATGTTCATGACATTACCCAGTTTTTCGTTCATTTCTATTTTTTTATGAAAATTTAGGTAATGTCTTAAACATATTTTGGTGCCATGCCCGAACGGTTTGACTCAGAGATAAAATTTTTGCACTTCCTGACTCTAAATAAGTTAGCGCTACTGATTGCATCATTACATTTTGGTTTCAGACAAAAATACAAAAAACTGTATACCTAAGATAATTTATAAGCAGTATTCAGACATTTTGATATGATATTTGCTTTTGGAGATTCAAAATGAATGATGCAAATAGTAGATTACGCACAAGGTCCTCTTTTGTTGGTGGCCTAAGAAATGCAAATAAAAGTGCATTTGTTTGCTTTACGTATGCTATATTTAATATAAGATTTATAAATATACATCATAAATATACATTGGGGTCGGCGATATGCCCGAAAATACCAAAATAACATGTTCCCCTGTTACTGTTACTGTTACTATAAAAAAACAGGCTTTAAATTTCTCGAGAAGAAACGATATTAATTTCCTTGTTTGTAAATTTGAACTCGTTCGCCATCGTATTTTATTTCGCTAAACAGTCCCTCAGGGTTTTTCTTAAAAGCAGTATCAACTGAATTACAGGCATTTGCATTCATTAGTCATGAGTTTGACATTAACAGATCCTGCAGCTGTCTATGAAAGGATGTTAGAATAGTAAACGGAATTTCAATAGTTACTTAATATATCATCTTTTTCACCTTTTTCCCCTTCAGTGGACTTTTGGCAGCAGTTTTTGATGCAAATTGATCAACAACCGCATCTAGATCTCGTGAGGACTGATATGCGGGATATGCATCTGGACCAAAGGCATCTAATACATGTCTTCCTTTGGCATTTATCTTTAAGTCCTGTTTGATCAGGCGAATTACCCTAAAATGGTGAAAAATGTTATGATGATTTTTGCAAAGAGAATGATTTTTAGAACTTACCATATTCAAGTCTTCAGCGGTTGCCATTTTACATAATATACTGAAAATATCAACTTGATAATCTTCTTTTCCTGACGTTGTAAGATTAATAAGAGTGTCTTCAACTTGTTGTAAAGTTAGAGTACTTTACGTGCTTGGAGTGACTCCTTTTGATAACTCAAAGTATTTGCGAATAGTTTCAGAGTCATCACCTTAAAGTTGAATTTATTAACATAAATTTTATTACAATCTTTCGGAACATACCTTGCTCTAAATCGACAAAACATATCTTCTACATTCGTACGGAAAATTCTGCAAAAATTTTTATTCTTTCTCTTTGACTAGCTGTGGGTAGGAGCATATTTATCCACAGATGGATATCACCTTTGAAGCCTTTGCCACTAGAAACCTAAAACCAAACAACTTTAGTAAAAGTTAATAAACATTTTCTATTTACCTTTTGAAAAAATTCCTGAAGAATATTAGATTTACTAATGTAACTTGAAACATTTGCTATTTTATCACAGATGCTTATAAATGTTTGTAACATTTATAAGCATCTGTGATAAAAAACTAAACAAACAACCACATTTTTGAGTATTGTCAATTGTGACATTTGTTAAACTGTTATAGTGGTATACTGTTATACAAAATTGGGGACTTTTTCATAATATAACACATCTTCAAATTGCTTCATCTTTTGTATATGCATCCGCTATCCAGGTATATATTGAGATCATGATACAACTACTAAAGATATGGCTTTGCGCATGTTTAGGTTTGGCTGTCAAAATGATGTGACGTAATATGAGCGTACATCTGTATGGATATTTTTGGCGCAAATCTATTTTACTTACTGTTCCCTGATTGAATAGATGTTAATTTCCGAATTCGAATTATTATTTTAATTAAAATTGATTGTTTTTGTGTTGAATATAATTTACTGTATGTTGTGTGTTAGATTGCAATAATACACAGACAAAAATTACGCATAAAACAAGTTTAAACCAAAACTTTTCAAATGTAAATCTTGCGAGCAGTGGATTATTTTTTGTAAGAGAAAAGTTAAAATTAATATTCAAACTGTGACGATTTGTAGTATGCATTTCTCAAAGGATGATTTTGAAAATAATGTACAAATTGAAACGGGTAAGTACTAATTTGATTAAAGGCTTAGAAGAAATAAAACATTCATAATTATTCATTCAGGTTTTATAGGCTTTTTAAAAATAAGGTGCAAATCCTTCAGTCCACCTAGATGCGAAGAAGCAAAATCGAAATCAGACAGGCTTTGATCATAATAATATTCTTGGGCACAATGAAGGTGCACTATTAGATAGTGGTAATGTTGGAGTTGATGATACGCTAGATAAAGCTAGAAGAAGAGTCTTTCTCAGGTCCATTATATACAAATTAATTTGAGCCTATAAAACATTAACCTTATGTTTTTTTTTATTTTTTATTTGCCAATGGCTCACGATGGCCTTGAAAACTTGGCCAGCTACATTTGCCATAGGTTTAAGAATACCATCTCAAACTTGGAAGATAACACGATAAACGACCATTCTTGGGTACACCACCTGGACGAAGGTGGTCTTTCTAAACCTTCGGAAGCAGTGGACGATCCAATTACTATCACTAGGATTTACATAATTATGATCCAATTATATCAAGCAAATGGTTTATGAGGCGAAAACTCAACACCGAAATTGTTAAATATAAAAAATCAGGGAAAAGAAAATATAAAAAGATTATTAATTAACTTTTAATTAATTATTATAAATTAACTTTTAATTAATTAACTTTTAATGCATAATAAAACACAAAGAGGTAAACAAACTTTTCACTTTATTTTCTTCCTAGTAACAACATTCTAGTAATAACATTCCACGGCTCAGTCCAAAGTGGATTACTTATTTAGTATATTAAGGTTGGTACACAAACAAAAATTAATATATTATTTACACTTTTCAATAATCATAAAATAATATAAAAATGAAACTATTATATGAAAAAGTATTGACGAAACTCTAAGTTTGTTCACATTTGTATATGATTTCTCCTTGCAAAATGAAAACGTCAAACTCTCTACGCCCATATTACGTAGATGCGCAGAACGAGACAAAAATAAACACTCATCGGCGCTATCTTTATTTGTTGTATCATGTATTGAGATCAGTGGGACCAGTGCACAGGTCATCCACTTCCAGTTCGTCCGTCCCACTGATCTCTATATATACTGGATAGCGGATGCATATAAAAAAGATGAAGCAATTTGAAGATGTGTTATATTATGAAAAAGTCCCCAATTTTGTATAACAGTATACCACTATAACAGTTTAACAAATGTCAAAATACTGAAAATGGCGTTTTGCTTTGTGTTTGAGATCGAAGAATATTTTTTAAGAAAGTAAAAATTAACGCAAATCGTGCAATTTAAAATGTGTGGTAATTTTCAAAATGCGCAAAAAAAAAGTTATTAATTAATTTAAGAATTTATTGTTTAATATAAAGAGATCAGTGGGCCCAAACAAACAAGTTGGAATAAATACTCAAAATTTAACAAAAACCTACATTCCTGAAAGTAGAAAAATTTCAAATACCTACCGCTTGGCCAAAACAATTAGTCTCGGTCTTGTTTGTATTGTAATAAAAATCGTCAAAATAATACAACATCTAAAATATGCCTATAACTTTTGTACCTTTCGGAACAACCAAATCGAAATTATCGAAACAACAGACGATTGCCAAAGGATTGTAGCAACGCTCCAAAGGTCTTAAATTAAATAAGTTTTTATTTCTAGAAAAATATTTTATTTTATCCCGTTTTTTAGAAATTTTAATGAATACCTACAGAGTTTTGGGATTCGAAGACCCACCGCATGTTGCAACTAACATGGTACTAAGGTATCTATCTTTAATACGTCTTTTGCAATATTAAAACTATTCGCATGAGCTTAAGATAACTTCTTGAAGACGACAAAGTTATCAAAGTTGGCATTGGTGCTTATGACGATGCAGGGAAGTTGGCATAAGATTATGGTGTTGGTGTGGCCAGTTCCTTTACCAATCAAAAAGCTGAAGTTCTTGCAAAGATATCAAAGTCAATATTGAACTTTCATCTTGATAAAAGTTGGCGATTAGTTTGCTCTGATTGGGAAGCACCTAGTTTGACTACTACTCAAAAAAAATATGCTGCCAATGATGCTATGGTTGTAGTAGAAATATTCAAATCCATGTCTAATGTTTTGAAAAAGAGGTAAATGCAAGTTTTAAATATTATTAATTGATTTTTATAGTAAAATAATTGTTTTCATTTTGCAGACGATTTTGGCAGCAACATAATTCAAATTTGGAATTTGTACTACAAGAATGTGATCCATTTTTAGATGTTCGCTTCAAAGATAGCTTTGCCAAACACGGTGCAATTGTAGGAAATCCATCCGATTTAAAGAAATCCGCTCATATAGTAATAAAAAAGCCTCTGAGCAGAGGAATCAGTACAAGATCTAAAACTTTGTATGATAATTGTTTGTTGGAAGCACCAGATGGTGAGCTACTATGTACTTGCGATCGAAAAAAAGCTCAATGGTAAGCATTTGTTTTTTTATTAAAATTGTATTTTAATTGTGAACATGAAAAATTTGGAAGGTTGACAATACTTTAACTTTAAATGATTTTTAAATATTACAGAACTTATTACATATAAATATTATTATATAATCTACATATTTCAGGTACGTTGATCAAAACCTTGCACAACAAGTAAACTCAAATCCGTATACGGTGCGCTTGAATTTTGAACCAGTTGGTCGAGCCGTTGGTGAAGTTGGACGTTATTATCAAACACCAAAAGAAAATCAATGCGTTTTGTGCGGCCGAAAAGATGCCTATATTAGAAAAAAAAATTGTTCCAAGAGAATATAGAAAACATTTTCCAGTAGTTATGAAATCGCATACCTCTCATAATGTTTTGCTTTTATGTCCGCAATGTCACCAAAGAAGCACCATAACAGATTTAAAGATTCGTACAAAACTAGGAAAGATATGCAATGCACCCTAATGTATATTTATAATGTATATTTATAAATCTTATATTAAATATAGCATACGCAAAGCAAACAAATGCACTTTTATTTGCATTTTTTAGGCCACCAACAAAAGAGGACCCTGTGCGTAATCTACTATTTGCATCATTACATTTTGAATCTGCAAAAGCAAATACCATATCAAAATTGAATACTGCTTATACATTATCTTAGGTATACAGTTTTTTTTTATTTTTGTCTGAAACCAAAATGTAATGATGCAAATAGTAGCGTTTACTTATTTAGAGTCAGGAAGTGCAAAAATTTTGTCTGTGAGTAAAACCGTTTGGACATGGCACCAAAATATGTTCATGACATTACCCAGTTTTTCGTTCATTTTTAATTTTTTTATGAAAATTTAGGTAATGTCTTAAACATATTTTGGTGCCATGCCCGAACGGTTTGACTCAGAGATAAAATTTTTGCACTTCCTGACTTTAAATAAGTTAGCGCTACTATTTGCATCATTACATTTCGAATCCAGACAATATTAACAAAAAAAGTTACTGCAAAAGCAAATATCACATCAAAATGTCTGAATACTGCTTAAACATTATCTTAGGTATACAGTTTTTTTTTATTTTTGTCTAAAACCAAAATGTAATGATGCAAATAGTAATGATGCAAATAGTAGCGCTAACTTATTTAGAGTCAGGAAGTGCAAAAATTTTATCCCTGAGTCAAACCGTTCGGGCATGGCACCAAAATATGTTTAAGACATTACCTAAATTTTCATAAAAAAATTAAAAATGAACGAAAAACTGGGTAATGTCATGAACATATTTTGGTGCCATGTCCAAACGGTTTTACTCACAGACAAAATTTTTGCATTTCCTGACTCTAAATAAGTTAGCACTACTATTTGCATCATTACATTTTGGTTTTAGACAAAAATAAAAAAAACTGTATACCTAAGATAATGTTTAAGCAGTATTCAGACATTTTGATGTGATATTTGCTTTTGCAGTAACTTTTTTTGTTAATATTGTCTGGATTCGAAATGTAATGATGCAAATAGTAGCGCTAACTTATTTAAAGTCAGGAAGTGCAAAAATTTTATCTCTGAGTCAAACCGTTCGGGCATGGCACCAAAATATGTTTAAGACATTACCTAAATTTTCATAAAAAAATTAAAAATGAACGAAAAACTGGGTAATGTCATGAACATATTTTGGTGCCATGTCCAAACGGTTTTACTCAGACAAAATTTTTGCACTTCCTGACTCTAAATAAGATAGCGCTACTATTTGCATCATTACATTTTGGTTTCAGACAAAAATAAAAAAAAAACTGTATACCTAAGATAATGTATAAGCAGTATTCAGACATTTTGATTTATCATAGAAAAACCCACCTTGCTTTTAAATTGTTTGGTTAACATTGAAATATTTTTTTTTCTCAAAGTAGACGTCAAATTATGATAAAATCCACCATCTGTCATCTTCAATTTGCTTCAAAAAAACTGTTATACATTGTATGGAATACGCTATCCAGTTATATATTGAGATCAGTGGTCCGTCCCCTCCCGTAAAAAAATTTTTTCACCCCGCTGTCCTATCTTTGAATACGTGTGAGTGGTGAGTTTGTTTGACTTATGTCAAAGGAAATGTGACAAAAAAACTATAAAAAATTGTACGCATTCTACGTAAGTAAACGAAAATATTTTTTTCTAAAAACGTTAAATAAACATTGAATATTCATAATAAATAATTATTTACAGCCGCCATGGAGATCGTGAACGAAGGAGATACTCTCGAAGTCGTTCGCGTTCACCAATTATCAACGTTGTTGGGGTCCACACCACTGATCTCAATATATAACTGGATAGTGTATCCCATACAAAGTATAACAGTTTTTGTGTGCCCATTTGAAGGTGACATTTAGGTGTTTGTTTATTTTATTTGACAACTCTTCCAACAAAAAAAAAAAAAAAACAAACAAACAACTACGAAAACATCGTGTCTGATAATAGACAGGCAAATTACCCCATTTCCTTGTCTTGGAAAAAGTCTTAAAAGAAGATCTCGACATTTCAAAACAATGACAAAACCAGCACGTTCATTCAAAAGTGAAGAAGAAAGAAAATGCTTTGTTGAACTGATGAAGACAGAAGTGGTTGTTTGAAACAGAACGAATTAACTTCATTCTCATCAAGGTGCTCTGGTTGAAGGTTGGATTCGCATAGCATCCACAATGCCAGCTAAAAAAACAGGTAAGCTATAAATGGTTTTATCAATTTTTGTAACATTATTTTTTCTTTTAGTTAGTGAATGTAAGGTAATGTGGAAGAGCTTGAGAGATGAACTTCGCTACGAAAAAAGAAAAGCTGGTAGTGGTATTTGTGGTTCACCATTTGAGTTGATTGGAATTCCAGAGCACGATGTCAAATGGTCTATTTCACACCTCTGTATAACATCTCTTAGCCAAACCCAGTATCCCAATTAACCATTAACGTCGTACCACTAAACCAAATTGACTCGATTGCATAAACACAATCGTTCCGCTGGATGATATAAATAATTGATATTTATCATTCTGTTATTCCCATACTGAACCAGATATGTTTCTGTCATTCTTCCTTGTGCATAGTCCAATTTATATGGCAGAGAAGGGTGCACCTATGGTATAAGTGCTCACACATTGTATTACCTTAATTGGATAAGCTCAGTTTCCAGCGCGCTCTGTTTTTGACCAAGCCCAGATGGTATGAGCTAGATGGTATGAAATATGGTGCTACCAGTGATCCATTTGCCATTTATCAAATTTTGCCGCTATTCCTGAAACGTAGGAGGGTACATATATATTCACAGACTAACGTCCACACACATCTGGATCTAGGATAATAGAACAAGGAGTTCAACTTTAGCGAGCGTGTATTTATGTCCACCTATAGAAATGCCAAGCCACCGTCAGTTATTCAGCGTGACTCATTGACGTCCGTGTGATGTTCATTCTGTGCACATACATGCTTCAGAACCCGAATAACAGAGCAACAGATATCCTCATGCACCGATAAATACGCTGCACAGTATTTTCAACGCAACCGAATGTATTTGCTGCATTAATGAGCAGATTTCTGTTTTGGATCATGGATGTCTGGAGTATAAAACCGGACTTCTTCTTTCAAAAAATTGAATCCTTGCGATAGCTATATATTTAAATTGTAGATACCTATATCAATGTGTGCATTAAGGTGTAGTCATTTTATTGCAAAGATACCCATATTCGTCTAAGTCGTCCAAATCATCAGTGATTTCAATGAGAAACGTGCACCTGTCCATCCTAGAATCTACAGCGTCCAGAGAATGCAAAACGCAAATGAACTGTTTTTGGTCATCCTTTTACCAGTTCCATGGTAACGTTTGCGTCATTATCATTAAATATATACTGAAGAATGAAGAAGAAATTGGCATACCTAGTATAGGCAGCCCGTGTAAGGATATGGAAATACAGTCCACAATGCATTTATCTAAACTGACGTATGCACTCCATTTTTATTTATGTAATTTAATTCCTTGCCTTTTTGATTTCGAACAAAGCCCAGTCGAGGTCAAGTCGGTTATTCTTCTCTGGAATGGTTTATGGGTTTCGGTTGGAGGTTTTTGTACGGATGTACGGTTACATGAGAAGCTTTAGCATTCATCAGAAAAGTTGCAGTTTATTTTGAAACCCGAACAAGGATTTATGAATGGAATTTTCTACTAAGGAAAGAAAAAAAAACTATACAAATTCTAAGATTCCTTGGAATTGTTGATAGTTACTTTGAAATAGAAGGAGGATGAGAGGATGACAGAACAAATAAATACCATACTGTAGTATATAGGTAATAATTACTGTTTTCTATATTTTTGTATCCGTTTGCATCCGTTCTTTTGAGGACTAAAGCGGATTTTCTGGAAATTCCTGATGATTTTTGTTTTTGTTGTTTTATAACTAAGTTATCGTAGAAAAGTTATATTTTTTAAACATATGTATTCAAAACATCTCCCATGGAAAGATTGAAAGTTTTAGTATATGTAAACTATTTATCTGATGGGATTAAATTAGATACCTAACAAAAGTCAGATTTATTTTTTTTGTTCTTCACTAATGACCAAATTCACTTTGTTTTTGGTTGTTGTATTAAATTGAATCTCAAATTAAATTAAATTGAATGAGGACTTACTGAATAAATACAATTACCTTAATAAGTTTATCGCAAATTAAGGTGATATTGCTTTGTATATCTATTATATAATATAGCAATTATTTTGAATAGGCCAAAGTTATTATATTTTTGTTATTATATCCAAAAGGCTCTTGAATTTTCGATTCGAATTAGCTTTTTACGGCCTTTAGTCCATATATTTATATACCTTATATTATGCATAGAATATAATACTTTATTATTTGACTTTACTGGTTATATATAATCATGGGTAAATATAGTGTGTCCTGACTGTGTTGTGTATTTTGAAAATTTTGTATTTTGGAGATTTTTATTTCACTTTGATAATATCAGTCCAACAAATCAGCAATTGTTTAAAATAAAGAACAAATACATATATTATCTGATCTCAGAATTAACTAGCCAAGTTTTAAGTTTATTTATTTCGCTAAAACAACATTTAAACTTCAAATTATTTATGTGCTTATTTGTACACATGTGTTTATTTTGCCGACTTAATTTTGTTATTTAGTCAAAAATGTTTAAAAAGAAGATGTTTAAAAAATAATAGAGTAAACTTTTGGATTGGATTATGATTTAAATTAAGTTTTGTCAATCCAATAAATATATTTAATTTTTTATTCGGATCACAATCGGGAAGTTTAACTTCTTCAATTACGTTTTCCATCAAATGTAAGGAGCTTATAGTTTTAATGTTACCAAGTTTAACGACTTGTTCGAAATCCGAGAGTTTTGAACGATGCAAGTCCAGTTCACGTAAATTCTTTAATATTTCCATACAATCGACTGGTATCAGTTCTGAGATATCATTCAAACTGTGCTACCTTACCGACATGAATAAAACTTCCAGATGTGGGATGACCAGTCTGAAAGTATCTTTGTCCGTTGACGGTTCCATTGTGTTTGCCCCGTCTGGGATCGAACGGTTTGTCTCAGAGACAAATTTTTTGCACTTCCTGACTCTTAATGAGTTAGCGCTACTATTTGCATCATTTATTCCACTATCCGCAGAGGACATAATGCTGTTGTTATTTGCAGGGAAATGGTTTGTCGTACAGCTTAAGAACTTCTTCGAGAGAGGCGCATTCGCTAGGGTTCTTTCGAATACACTTTCCAATTAGAATCTTCATTGTGTAAGAAAGAAATTCAGGTACATCAAAGTCAGACATGACAATTTTTAATAGATTTCCATCTCTGAAGAAATTTATGGACATCTGGACTTATCCTGAAAAATACTAGGTATTTACAACTCTAGAAACAATAAAGAAAGAAATTGAAATTTGGGTATGTATTTCAAAAATAAATTCACTTTATCACTTGAACAATAGGAGGAAACTTGACTAGCTCTTACAAATAATTTCAATGTACAAGAACGTCTAATCGTAATCGGGTACCAGATCGAATTCAGAATTGGAACGTGTCCAAAGCGGAAGCGTTTGATACTTGGATCGCAAGTGTCTTCTTTTTTGGTACATTCCTCTTCTAAGGTGCCAACGTGCGAAAGTGATGTTGCTGCTGTACATCCCTCGAAGGCTGCTGTCGTGTGTTGTATTCGTTCCATGTATATCCTGCTGATACGACTGGTAAGACAATAGTAGACTCCACTAGAAGACTTCTTTACCATAAAATTGAGTAAAGTGCCAAAGAAAAATATTAGGTAAATAACTAAATCTGAATAAAAAAAATTGAAGTAGTAAGCTCCACTCTTGTGCACACATCGCAGCCTTCGTACAGACTTTAATAGCTTGTGCTTTATCTGTGGCAATGAAATACCATTCTCTTTTTGTTGTTTCAAGTTTTTGATGAATATTTTGATTTGATTTTGTTGATAGGGAGTTTTACCATCTTGTCAAAGCTCACACTATGGTGAAGACAGATTGAAATATGTATCGCGCTTTTTTCAAACTGTCAAACTCAAGATCTTGAAGAAAACAATTTGGAAATAATTTTTAAATGCGGTATTCTTTTTTGTGTGAAATTTGTGATTTCCGTGGCTTAAAAATTTATTTTAATTAGCAAAACCAACAATTTTCACAATTTTCGCGCACAAATCTTTAAAATTCCCGCTTTTGTTTTCAATCAATTTTTCAACAATGATAAAAAAAAAATCAGCTGTTCACCATACTGCTGTTTTTGACAATTCTGTGAGAACGAGAAAGAGATATATCGTTGTTACCTAAAAAGCCCTATTAGCAGTAAACTTTTTTTATAAACTGACTTGGTCGATTTTTTTTATACTTTGTACGCAAAAACGTTTAGCGAAATTATGGAAGAAGTGTAAGATCTAAAAACTCTTGAATAAACATATGCAACAACTCAGATATTGTTACACTTTTTCTTAATTTTATGTAAATATATCAGAACTGCAAGTTTATGCGACAAAACGCAAAAAACAGAAAAGTAAAAGTAAAAGTGAATTAATCAAAACTACGAGCATCAGCCAAAAGTAAATAAACCACCATTTTGGCATTTGAGAAACTTGTTATATAGATAAACAAACGATTTTGGTTTGTTTATCTGTATAACAATTCTTCAAATAGGCACAACTTTTTGGCGTCTATCCACTATCCAGTTATATATTGAGATCAGTGGGTATTCCCTTTTCTATGACTCAACTATTTACCTAGTTTATATGCAGAGTCGAAAGATCGAGTTTTAGTTGAAACGAAATTCCAACCCAGGTATTTCAACACATGAGTTCAAAGATTGAGGAGTTGAGTTGAGTTGAAAAAAGTTGAAATGACAGAAGAAATGACAGAAGGTTGCTTTTGTTGCTGTTCGTGTTTTACAGATGTCGAGTGTTGATAAAAAAATTATTGTTAGCGCTTGTACAAGTTATTTTGAAGTTATTAAAAAACAAATATTCTTACGTATGGAAAAACAGCAAATAAGAATTATAAGAAAGAGAAAAAGACTTATTCAAAAACAGGCTCGACAGATGCGCCAAATATTGTCTGCGTATTTAAAGAAAGTTTCTCTAATGAAAACCAACCTGTTAGCCCATATTCCCCAAAAAATTAGACTCAAAATATGGATGAAGGAAAGAAGCAGCCACTGGTGGAAAAATATAGTACAGTGTGATAGTTTCAATGACCAAATGGTTGAACATTTTAGGATGAACAGAACGTCATTCAAACACATATGTGACAAACTTTCAGCAGAACTGAAACCGCATCCATCTCCTGTACGTGAAGCCATTCCTGTCGATATGAAAGTGGCAATAGCTTTGTATAAGCTAGCGTCTTGTGCAGAATATAGGGTCGTGGGCAACCAGTTTGGTGTTCATAAAAGCACAGTAAAAAAATGCGTTTACCAATTTTGTCGTGCGATGGTAAAAGTCTTGTTAAATGAAGAGGTAAAGATGCCCAACGAAAATGAAACCCTGCAAATTATAAAAGGATTTGAGGACAAAAGTGGTGTTCCTCAAATTCTTGGAGCTATTGATGGAACGCATATTCCAGTCAAAGCACCTACTGAAGGATGTTCGGACTACATCAATTGTAGGAAAAGCCATCTCAGTCACCACGACAGAGACCAACGTCACCATTGAAATCAACATACCTTGCATAATTCATAATTCAAACCATTTAAAAAATTTTTTTTTTGTAAACAAAATATCTCTTTTACTATGAATATTCGAATATCCTGGTGAAAATAGCAAATTATTACAGTTCAAGTAAATTACACCATAGCTAGTGCCAATACTTACCATATTTCTGAATTTATTTACCACATCTATCGGAATGTGAGGTTAAACGCGAAAAGGGCATAGTCCATGTAGCAAAAATATCTTTCACAAATCTTTTGGTGGCAATGTCAAACAATTGGAGGCAAATGGAGGCAATTGGAGGCAATTTTATTTAGCGACAAAGAGTATTACAGGGGTGGTTAGCGTCGGCACGAGAGGCGAGGAAACCCATAGATCGGTCGAACACTGAAATGGCGGATCATGGAAAAATTATACTACACCAAGATGAGCTGAAATCGAGTTGTCCCCGTTTGGACGTGGTAAAATTTATGTATGTGTCTGAAATTTATAACTTTTCAAAAATTTATTATCTACCATCAAATTTTTAGCTAGGATAACTAGGATTAAATTTATGACAGAAAGTGAGTTAAATAAATAACAATCCCCGCGTAAAATGCATATAAATCCAGATGTAACATCTAACCGCAAACCCACGGATTAGTTTACCTAAGTAAGGGATTAGAAAAAGAACGTTAAGAAACAAGTAGATAAAGTAATAATTCAGAAGAATTGTAGTTTTGTAGTTGCGTCTGAACAAAAATCGGAGAATATAAGTAATAGTACTGACAAGAGTAGAAAATTTCGCAATCTAAAACCGACAGTACTTAGTTTAAAAGTCATGGACACGAAAATCACTGACGTGTAGAAGACTATTGCTGTCAATACTTACTCGTCAGCGATCCTTAGTCAATCTGAATGATTAGATTTAACTCTGCGAACAAATTAGCTTAGATCAAAATTCTTCATACTTACCTGAGTTCAACTCAGGAAAACGCCAAAGTCTACATCTGAAAAAGAAAATAAAATTAGGTAGTTCATTTCATAAAAACTTACCCATTGTGCATAATCTTCTGAGGGAATAGGTTTTGTTTTGCTAGAAATAGATAAAAAGAATATTCCAAGTTCAATTTGACACTCCGCGAGACGTTTCGTATAAACAAGTCACATAATAGTAGCAGATTTATAGTAGTACTAGAGTCGACGGAAAAAGAACCATTTATCTACAATTATCGACTAAGGTGTGGCCTCGCAAAAAAACCAATCGTCCAATTGTAAAATTTGAGTAAGGGTTGAAAAAGAATCCTAAGTAAATTTCTTTTCAATTTTAACATCGGTGAAGGAAACATCCCAAAGTATTAACGAGGTAAATCAATTAAAAGATATCTGAAGTGAAAATTACAACAATAAAATCTAGTGATTGTCCGAATAAATCCCGATTCAAAACCAAGTTGGTTATTGCTAAGAAAAAAAAATCGGAGCATAAAAAGACAAGATAAAGGATTAAACAGAAATAAAAAGGTAAGATTTTCGGTAAATCATAGTGGATACAAGGGTGACACGATTCCACCTAAAATCGCTTCTTAAAATACTTGAAATTGATTCCTAAATTACTGCTGAAACAAATAAATTGACGAGTGAAAAGTTTTTTTTTACATTTTTTTTTTGCATCTCAACACATAGTTCGAATTTTTCTTGACGCGTATTGCCATGCGGGCAGGGAAGCAGACCATTCCGGTACTGTATTCCCCTTCAAAGAAAATTTTTCGAAGCAAAATATTGAGATGCATTGATCGCGAATTCAACTCCACACGAATTATCTTGTCCACGAATCCATTGGAAGCGTATATAAATCTGCGACAACGAAGTACTGCTCAGCGAAATAACAGAGGACTCATCCCCGTGGAGACAGATGAGATTCGCAAAAATTAGTCATTCATTGTGGTTAAAGCCAGGTAATTAATGAGACATTGTCTCGAGAAATAAAGTTTTTGTACATGTCCGAGAGATGAGCACACTAACATGCGCTTTGGAACAAATTTCCAGAGGCGCAGAACGCTCATAAAAGCAAGAAAATAAAAAGAGATTATGACGCGACAATGTACTAAGATTAAAATACTAGAAAATTACCTGGGTAAGTTCGAAAAGCTAGGTGATGGTGGTATTGATTGAAAAGTTTTAAAATTTTAGAAAAACATATACATAATTTTTATCCACATTATCTAGACCGATTATTAAAGTCAAATTTCATTCCACAGGTAGCTATTTCATCTTTGGGTGCGAACAAGAATTGTGTGGCGATCGTTGTGGTTGTGGGCGCACTCACACGGACCAAAAAGGTGCCCACAATCCACACACTATTCCTGGTGCCTAGCGCTGTCCACCCCAACAAAATAGCCACCTGGCTTTTAGTATCATATACTACGTACTATAGTCTTTTTGCTATATGCTAAACTACGTACTATAGTCTTTTTGCTATATGCTAAACTACGTGCTATACGCTATTTGCCATAAGCCAGATACCATGTGCTATATACTACGTGCTATATGCTTTTCAATATATGCTATTTGCTACATACCAATTACGATGTACCAGGAATCATATCTGGACACGTGTTAATAACTTGTTAAGCGGCTAACATATTATTTTTACTTGGGAGCAGTCGGAGAGAACATCACCAGTTCAAGGAGATCCAGTGATACATGAATACACAGGAGACCATCGAAAAATATACATGTGGAGCAGAGTATATATGTGTGTAAAAGGGTTTGTTTCGAAAGAACCGAAACAAAGGTATAGAATTTTATTGATTAACTATATTTATTCTGTGAAACATAAAATAACTATTTATATGCATACCCTCATTTAAACTCATTAATAAAAATAATTCAAGTGTCACTATAAGTAATTCCACGTCAAAAGACGATAGTCCGAAATTATACTTTTTCATTTACCTCGTACAAATTGCGAAAATTTTCACCTGCAAACAAAAAAAAAACATATTAATTTGTAAAGAATATTTCATTTGTGTATTTAATTATTATACTATACCCGTTCTTCGGAACAATACTGATACCACTTGGTAAAAGTATATATGTATCTTCAATGCATATGGTTATGTTACCTATAAAAAAAAGAAAGAAGACAAAAATTTTTTGAATCACTTAAAGTATTGTCATAAAATCATTTTGAATAATTACTTGTAATGGAACTAAACTACTTACACAAACACCGCGCCAATGGGGACCGAAACTTTAAAATAATACATAGAAAAATCTATGATTCAGGGTTTCGTCCTTGCGAAAATTTCCGCACCTGCGAAATTTCGGGCCCCACGTTGGGCGCCATTTATGTAATGGAACTTACAAGGAACGAGAACCCACACGACCTTTTAATGAAATGAGGTGAAACGAATCTACGAAGTATCATATTGTCAGACGGACCAATACACAAAAACAAATTTGAGTTCGGTTTCCTATTTGATTTTGGCACACAAACTCGTATAAAAGTCCTTTAACCACTTCACACTATTATACTTGAAATTCACATACAAGTTCCACACACTTCTAGAAGACTCATATTCACTCTACATCAAGTGTGACGTTCTCATCCGTTCAGGATCCAAAATCACAAAAAAATTTTGTTAAGCTCAATCGATCCGAAGAAAAAATTTTAGATTGGAGATATCCGATAGCTTGAGGTCTCTAACCAACAAAAGATTTCTCCAATCTCTCTTCTTCGCATCGAGAGAACCAGACATATTTCGATGTTGTATACGTCAGTTTATTTCACCTAGGATCTGCTGGCTTACAACGGATTGTGTTTACTATGACTGTCGATCATCGTTCGAACTTTGAATATCATCGATAGATTATGTCGTATTCCAACACCATCTAGGTTCATTTTATCTCAGGCTCGTTCACTGTTTAATGTTTTCTTTTTCTACACGATAGAAATGGAGAGATTTCGCTTCCCTCGACCTAGAATCCCAATGTAGGCTCGATAAATAAAAAAAAATTTTACAGTATTACATCACCCGAGATGCAACTCAACCAAGGATCCTCTATAACCTCTCTGTCCCCGTCGACTTTTAGTACCTACGTCACACATAGGCACGTCCAAGCCCGGACAGAAAGGGTGACTAACACATTACCACTGCTTCAGGTCTCTACGTCGCCTTGGCTCAGCTCATCGGTTCAAGGAAGCGGGTAGACAGCAGGTGTGTAGTCGGGTTACATATTGTTCGACCTGAAAGAGTCAAGCTGACGACTGACTCAATTTTTATTTTGATAGGGCTAAGCTAATGAGCAAGAGGGCCCGGGGATGAACACACGAACAGTTAAAACTTGGAAGAAAGAAAGATCATGGATAGCTTAAACTTCACTAAACTACCTCTTCAAAAGACTTCATTCATATTTCCGAAATGATGTTGTTATCGAATGGGACTAGTTGTTTATAAAGTTCAGATCTTTTCTGGCCCCGATATTAAAATGAAAAGACTCATGAACGTGAGGAATGTAGATGGTGTATTTTCCTCGAGTGCTATTTAACCCGTCCAGTAGTGAATGCTACTACCATTACTAGCGTCACTAGTAACTGCAGCCATTCACCCATTGTTTCTGTTCGCACTACTTTAATACCAGAAACTCCCGCTTTGTGTTGGGAGTAGTTAAAACTCCCCTTTATTCAATCATTGTTGTTGCTGAAGAGGTGGATGTTGCTGTAAAAGTGAAAATTGTTCACCCCATGATGACTTGGACTCCGATCACGACCCTTGACCTAGGTTATTCACCACATCATCTTGGCTAAGAACTGCAATGTATTGAAATAAACTTCCCAAAAACCATTTCACAAAATTTTATCTACTGACTGCAACTCTAAAAATCATAAAACTCAGATTCATTTAAATCCTTAATTACAAAATTTTATTTCTATAAACTTAACTCTAAACAATTCTTTATATCTTAAAAATCAAACAAAAATACTTTGTACAAACTCAAGACTGACTGAATCCTAAAATGCTATACAATTGATCTTTTTCTGACCTCATATAATTCTCTGAACTACGCTATTGCTTAATTTATGCTTTTCAATATATTACATTTGCTTGAAAACAACTGAACGTCACTAGAATCCTTAAGTGAATGTGTTGTGACAAGAAAAATTTAAAACTGAAGACAAAAATAATAATTGACCATGAACAAATTCGAAATTTCACGTAGGAATGATGTTTGTAAGTAATCAATCTTCCTTAACCGAATCAAATTATACTTCAAATTCAAAAAAAAACTATCGCGATATTATATCGACGCGCAGCACGAACATTCACGTAGTATCAGACTCAATTATGTGACTTATCTCTGTGTTTGTTAAGATCACTCTGCAAATCACTTAGTCTGACTGCTAACGCACTCGTTAGAAAACCGACAATTTAAAATTACTCGAAACGATCATTTATTTTGAATTTACAACAAAACGCAAAAATCTTAAATTGTTATACGCGATATTACAAAAATATGTTTTTCACAAAAAAAAAATACAGATCCTTCGTAAGGATGTTTAAGTTCAAAATTATTACGTAGGACGTCTCCAAAGTAAGAATCACCCCACCCAAAATCCAAGAAAAATTCAAAATTGTAGCTTTCCACACAAATGGGTACTCGCTTATTCAAAAAGAAAAATAAATTGTTATATTGTTTTTATAAAAGTAAAAAGAAATATAAAAAAATTAAAAATGTTATGTAATTTATGTCCTGCTATGTGGGATAAAAAGTTATAAAAATCATTAAAATTTATATATGTTTAGTTAATAAGACATTAAATCATAAATATAACAGATCAAGGTAGGTACGGCGACGAAGAGAGTGCACCCTATTCAACGGAGTATCCTAACAGGTCAGACTTTAAACAAGATTCAAAAAAAAGTTTTTTCAAATTTTTTCTTATCAGATTTTGTTTTTAGGTATGGTAATCTTCAAACTGTGGATGTTGTTATTAAGGTAAGTAAATTTTTAACTTTTAGGTAACCCGAAAGAATTCGTATACTTTGGTGAATAAAAGTGTAACTCGTAACTTAATCACCGAAATATTTTGGATTCAACACGACGACGACTTATACACACTCACGATGTACTATCTACGAAAACTAAAGTGTTCAAATTCATACCAGGCAGAAATTGATTTCGATCTTTTTCTTCTTTGTTTCCCAAAAAAGACACAATTAAAGATATGAATCGAAGTCACTTTCAAAAAAGATTATCTTTACTATGCTGTTCGATTTGCAGCAACTTGAACTCAAATGTGTGTGAATTTAATCTGAGTCTTCATAGGCAACAAAAAAAAATGTTATGTCATAAAACCTCTAATCCCACTCGCACTAAATTCACCAAAACTCACAATTGTATTTGGCTGATGGCCGATTTCACATTTAACTTGAAACACTTAGGCTTTGTATGTAGGTAGTACATCCGATTCCGACACAATAAACTCAACCGAATTTTCTCGACTGCGAACACGAAAGGTATGTAATTAGGTTTAATTATTTATTTCAAGTATAAAATTTTCTTAATTTTCTTTTCATAAGATTTTTATCTTTTCTTTTCAGCCCGCCCGTACTTCAGTTCGACTGCGATCGAAATTTCACTACCGAAGTGAGTTCGAATCGTAGTCATAGATACTATGTCACAGCAAATTCTATAATTCACTTAAAAATTCTTTACAAAAGAGTAACTTTCTTTTGGCTGATTCTAATTTGAATCATAACACATATATATTTTTTTTCTGTTTTGTTGTATACTTTTAGGTGATTATTTTGGTGGAATTGATTTTTCCATTTAATAGACAAAAACATTAATTGTCTGGACCAAATTACATTAGAAAATATTTTTACAAACAAAATCAGCAAACTGTTATACGGATGCACGTATGCTAATGTAAACGTTACTTCTTATTTGATCACGTATGATTTATCTTCAAATTTAGGTATGCGAATGGAAACATTCATAGGTACTCTTCATTCAATATATTTTTTTTTTTGTTTTAATTCACTGACTATATCCAAATGAAATTTTTATAGATTAACAAGCATGATAAAATCTGTTTATTGTGGCACTTTTTAAATTGTTTTATATAGACTTAATTGCAGACAGATAGGTTCGAAGAATAATATAGGTAATTTATATAAGAAAAATATGATGTAGACACAATACCTCATTTTCTGCTACTTAACACCATATAACTGCATACTGTTCCCGTTCTTTTGATGATCGCTTGATGTTCCGTTGTCGCAACTGTGTTGTTGCAATTGCATCTTGGGGTACACAATTTCCTCAAAGAGATTTATGGCGTTAGCCGCATAAGCCAAAATCCTTTGGGACCTTTGTGTCGTCTTGTCCAGTGCAATGTTGATTGTTTTATTACTTTAAATCCCTCGATGATAATTCTTGTTATGCGTGGCTGGTCATAGCTCGTATACCAGCCTGGATCCTTTTACTTTGGTGTATTAGATTCGTCGAATTATTGATTTTGCTTTCAGAGTAGATTTAATAATTAAATTCGTAGCTTTAGGTTGTAGTTTTAGCTAGGTACATCCCTTTTTTGTAATTTAATAACTTTTTCTTCTTGTCCTCCTATTTTCCCCTCTCTGTTTGTTGTCCGGTACAGAGGTACTTCTTGGTACTTTGTATTTTCCCAATATCGGGTTTCGGGTGTCCACAAATAAAATCCCAGGCAGATTGGGAGTTCCTTTTAGCCTTCCTTGGCGCTTAGGTAGCGTGACTGAGTCGTTTCGATGTTTGGTTGACTTTCTTGTGCTGGAGCGCTGGTGGAATGGTGCTGTGGTACGTCCTGTCAATCTGCCTAAATGTTGCATCAAAAAAAATTATTAATTGTTGCCAAATAAAAATTAACAAAAATAATACACTATCAAAAAAAAACTATAAACTTTTTCGAATTACTGTAATAAAAAAAATGTATTCTGCTGTTGTTAAGAAACTATTTTACTGCTACGAGAAAAGACTGTTTTACAACTATATACCAAACGTTTGATTTAAAATGCGACTTAGCGTTTTTCGTGTGGTACAGTTGCCTTTGTGACATACTGTATTTTTTTTTCATCCCCTTGCATTCTTATGAGCGTTTGGGGGTTATGTAACTTTTTCGATTTTTTTTGCCGCTTGAAATTTAATTATTGAAATTACAAATAATTTACCTGTATCTTTTCTGCAATTTATTTATGTTATTTGTCTTTCAAGTGCCTTGGATTTCTCGAGTAGTACTTTGCATAAGACACCTTTTTTTTTCTTTCCGCTTGCCGTTTCGTCCTATTGCGTCGCTACGCTTTGGATAAACGTATATCAAAAAAAAGTCTGTATGTGGTTTTTTGGACTGAATTTGCAATAAAGTCTCACGAAAATTCTGGATTTCATCCGACAGCCTATTGAGGGTGAAGGATTTTCTTTTGTTTTAACTTTTCTTGTGGACTTGATAAGGCATACACTAAAACTTTAATTTTCACAAAAAAAATTATTCACTTACTCTTTCTGTTGCTAAGTCCGCTTATGTTGCTTTTGTTTTTTGATGTCTTTAACTTTTGTTCTTTTTTATTTCGATTATATTTTTATTCTTCGCGTTAGCTTTATATTTTCGATACTTTAAACTTATTATTTCAATAGATTTAACAAAAAGAAATCGCGTTAGCTAATTTTGTAACTTTATACCTCGGTGCGCACGAATTATTCCCTTACAAAAAAAATTCCAATACGATTTGTAGGTTACTGTGGCTGTCATGTATGTGACTGTAGGAATATTTCTCTTAATTGAGATTGTTGCTCGTTCATTCATATGGCATGACTTAAGGTTGAGTACATACTATGTGTGGTTCAGGGTGATTGATGATTTTACCCTTCTGAGCTATTTTTCGTTGTGAGCTTATGCTCAATTTCATTTGTTTGTCAATCACGCGATAATTTATATATTATATATATGTCACTACAGGTATGTATTAAATTCACTTTTTCCTTATGCTTTTCATCTTTGAGCAATTTTTGTGTTCAATACTTTCTATGACTCATATATTATATTCTTTTATTTCTTTTTTTTCCTTTTCAGGTTGACTGAACGTAGTGCTTCGAGTATAAGTCGGATTTTATTTTTATCCTCAACAATATTTTCCTTTGTTATCTCTTTTCAGGTGTTTCTATTTCTTTCTCTTTTCAGGTATCTTTGGTTCTTTTTTCTTTGCCGGTATTTAGGTAAGTGTTTATTTTCTCGTTATATTTTGTGTTCATAATTACTTTTCGTTTTTCTTTGTTTCTATTTCTAATTAGTTTATCGCTATTTCAGTCGTCACGATCGGTTTTGGACTATGCTGATTCTGATTATAATGCATGGCTTGACTGAAGACAAATTTTTTCTGACATTTTTAGCTAAGTGTTTTATTTATTTCTCTCTTCTGATTTATTACCTAATTTATTTCTTTTACAGGTGCTGATAAACTAATGGTAGACTGCTGTTCAATATTTTCTATTGTTACAAATAAAAATATTCTTCATCAATAAATTGAAAATTTCATCTTACTGATTGACTGTCTATGCAATTTAGAGACTACTGTACTTTTCAAGCGTTTTCTACAAGTCTAGTTGGTTCTAACTACGTAATTTGATTGACTAATTAGCTATTTACCTGCGATGCAAGGTTAACTTCTTATCGATACTATTATAATCAAACTTTTCCAACTGGATTTTCTTACTATATTTATTCGATAACTACTTCTGTATTAGATTTTCTGAGTCAATATTTTTCTTATTTAGCAACAACAATAAAAATTCTTTTGCGCTCAATCTTTGGCTGATTGATGTGTTTGGGCAATTGCTCATCCCAGTGCTTACCATTTCAACTTCCACTCTATTTGTGTTCACTTACATACCTCCATTTTGCGTTTAAGTCATATGGTTGCTTTTCTCTTGCGAGATACATTTTGGTGTGTGTGTATGGGTGAGTTCTCTTTGGTCGGGTTAATTTTGCGCGCTTTATATTTCTTGTGGAAATATTTTTCCTGATCATCTTCTCCTATCGCTCAATAGGTGTAGTTGGTTTACATTTGCTATAATTAATTTTGTGTCGTAGAATTCCGAAAGTGGTGGTTTGTGTCTATGACACATTCCACTGCATTCGGTTTTCTAGTACTTTATTATTATCAGCTGTATTTATGAAAATATATTAACTTGCATTTTCAGTAAAGTTGAAAATTTGCGAGTTGGTACGGTTTGTTATAGTGGCTTATTAGGCGTTAATGTTAAATGCATAGGTATGTTCTGTCGAGGTGTTAAAGTGGTTTCCTACAAAACATCGCAGTTGCTTGTTGTGTAAACTAGAGCAACGACGATGGAACGAAAACACTTCTTTGTATTTCGGTACTTTAGCATAATGGATTTCTAATTTTGGGTATAGATATCTACCCACGACCCATTTGGTGTCTCATGCTCAGACTGTAAGGCCGGGCAGAGAAGAAGTACATTTACATAATTCCAAAAAAATTATTTACGCAAGTCCTTGGTGTGGACTATGGTCTCGAATCCGTTTTTGTCTTTAACCTTGTATAAGTTGTTTCCGACTAACTTTATCACTTTCGTTTTAATAAATTTCGGGCATAGTTTTGCGCTGCGGTGTTTAGTTGCGTCACTAAGAATATGATTTCGCCTAAATAATTCATCTCCTACGTTATACGATACTATTCGGCTTCTTAGGTTATATACCTTTTCGTAGGTGTCATGAGCATGACTAAGCGCTGTCTTTAAGTAGGCATGTATAATGTTCATTTTTGCAGGTTTGGGTAACCAATCAATTTCTGAATGATTGAGCCCTCCCAGTTTTTTCAAAAGTTGGTAATCTGCCCCATGCTCAATCATTCGCTGACCAAATAACGCTTCATATGGTGACATGTTGATGGTACTATGTACCGAAGTTCGTAATGCGCTACTTATTGATGACAAATGCTCATCCCACGTTAATTGTTTCTCATCGATATAAGACCTGATTGCACTCAAAATTGAACGATTAACTCGTTCGCTGGCATTAGCTTGAGGTGCGTATGCTGCCGTTCTTACATGAGTTATGCCGAAATTCTTTAAAAGGGTTTGAAATTCATTACTAACGAATTGTGATCCGTTGTCGGACAGTAGAGTTTCCGGAACTCAAAAAATCAGAAAAACTTCATTAATTAAAAATTTGGCTACTTCTGTTGATGTCGCTCTCTTCAGAGGTTTTATTATTACAAACTTTGTGAGTTGATCAACTACGATTACAATGAAGGTGTTTCCTTTACGTGATCTAGGGTAGGGCCCCAGGAAATCAGTGTAAAGATGTTGGAAAGGCCTATCTACTATGTAACCTTTACCCATTTCCGCACGAAGTGTTTGGTTAGGTGCCTTCGTTTCTTTACATGTATCGCAGTTGTTCACAAATAATTTTGTTTGTGCAGCCATGGCTGGCCAATAAAATTGCTGACGAAGTCGATACAGGGTCTTGGCGATACCGCCGTGTGCTGCTCGAGGCGGATTGTGTGCCTGAAGGATTAACTTTTCAGTTAGGTTCGATGGAACCCAAAGTTTCCATGCTTGATCGTCCTGGATGGGGTTGCCTGTGTCGTGACGGATCTTTTTGTATATGAATTGATCAGATACCTGTAGATCCGGCAAACGATCTTTATTTTTCTCAATGTGCATGATAATTTGGAGGTATTCATCCGACTTGAAAGACGGATCCTCTAAATCTATATGTAGCACGTCTGAAGTGCTGGTTTCGATGGATTCCGCCGGAGGTTCGTTTACACCTAATGCCTCTACCTCAAACATTCGTGAGAGTGCATCTGGTAGAACATGTAAACTTCCACGACGGTGCTCCACCGAAAAATCGAAGCTCTGAAGCTTCAGACTCCATCTAGCTAACCTTCCAGTTGGATCCTTCAGATTCATCAACCATTTTAAGTAATTCGGTAATTACCAAGAACCTGTATCCTTCAATATACGGACGGAACTTGTATATACCCATGACTGCAGCTAAACATTCGCGTTCTGTGACTGTGTAGTTACGTTGCGCGGAATTTAACTTGTGTGAATAATAATAGATGGGCAGTTCGTTGCCTTCTTCATCTCTCTGACATAATACACACCCGATTCCAGTAGACGACGCATCACATAACAGGATGAACTGTTTACTGAAATCGGGGTTGCGAAGAACAGGTGCTGTAGTGAGAGCCACTTTAATTTGGTTAAAAGCTGCCAGCGCCCCTTCGCCAAAAACAAATTTAGTCCCTTTCTTTAAAGTGTCGGAAATCGGTCCGGCTACCTCTGAAAATTTCGCAATGAACCTCCGGTACCATCCAGCCATGCCTAAAAATCGGCGAACTTGTCGAACTGAGGTGGGTACCGGGAAATCTACTATGGCTGAAATCTTTGACGGGTCAGCCTTGAGGCAGCCTTGCCCTACGACATACCCTAAATACTGCAGTTCCTGGAAGCAGAACCGGGACTTTTCGACATTGATCGTAAGCCCTGCTTCCAGTAACTGAGTTGCTACTACTCGTAAAATTGAAACGTGTTCTTCAAAGGTTTTTGAGATGACCAGTAGATCATCCAAATATATAAAAACTTGGTCTCTATATTTTGACGGTATGACTTTGTTCATTAAATACGTTAAGCTTTGCGCTGCATTGGACAACCCAAATGGCATAACACAAAATTGATACAGGGGTCTGCCTGGTACTGTGAAGGCAGTCTTTTCCCTGGACTCTTTCTCCAGAGGTATTTGCCAGAATGCGTCTTTCAGGTCCACGCTAGAGATATAACGTGTCTCTGTAAGCCGTGCTAGCAATCCCTCTATATGCGCAATTGGATTCGCATCCTTCTTTGTCACGGAGTTGACTTTCCGAAAGTCCAAGCACATTCGGTTCTTCCCTGGTTTTCTAACTAAAACAACAGGTGACGACCATGGGCTTGAACTCTCTTCAATCACTCCCAAAGAAATCATGCGGTCCAATTCCGCGTACACTAGGGCTTGTACCGCTGGAGATATAGGGTAATGGCGTTGCTTTATGGGCAAAGCATCCCCTGTATCAATCTTGTGTTCCACAAGATGTGTACGCCCTAGTCCTTTCTCGACAAATGATGGAAATAGCTTAATTGTTTCTTGTAACTGAGTTTTTTCATCTGGAGTTAGAAGACACTCCTCGAAAGTTGGTTTTTCTGGTCGGTTTTCCGTGATAGGACTTATAGCTGAAATAATGTTAGGAGCTAATTTAAACAACGACCAGAAATCCACTCCAAGATATAGCTCTTGAGTTAACGAAGGGACTAAGAACAAGTTCATATCGTGTGATTGTTCTTTGAAATTCACTTTCGCTTTTAATACGCCAACAACTGATTGTTTTTAACCATCGGCTGTTGAAACATTTGTATCAAATTTCTTGTACGATATCTTATTTTGATCTAGCCAACCAACTGCCTTTTTGCCTAAGCAACTTACACTCGCTCCAGAGTCCAGAAGTCCCATCCAGGTTTCGTTAAGAAAACTAACTTTGACATATGGACGTGGATCATCTGTCTCGATCGCTAATTTGGTTGAAGCTATAGACCTGAATAATTGTTTCTTTAGGTATATTCGATTTCGCAAGGTTTGTATTTTCTTTAAATGTTTTGGGTAGGTGTATATACGTTTACGGGCCAGATTGTACTCAATCTGTCTTTGATGAAGGGTTTTAATAGGTTTTAGTATCGGTATTTTTGAAGTTTTTAATGAAATATTTTCTTTCGTTCGGGTTTCCGGGTTTTGTAGAATGGTGATTTTGGTTTTAGGTGTTACACTTGGACTTACATCGGGTTTCCCGAGCTTCCCGTCTTCGTCAGTGCCCTCTCGGATGACGTCTGACTCTTGACTATGTTTCCCGCACATCTGGTGCAGTTTGGAGATAATACGTCTGGCTGGCCACATCTGTAACAGAATATCCGTCTTTGAAGGTCGTCGCAATCGCGAAATACGTGACCCGTCTTCATGCAATTCCAGCACTTGACTGGTTCTGGGTTAGGTTTCGTATCACGATTGCGTTCCCTATGAAACGCTTCCAAAGCCATTGACATTTCTTCGTTCTGGAAATCCGTTTGGATTTCTATCTCGTGTACCTGTTTACGAGGTGGGTTGTTGTAAATGGGTGGTGCTCGGCTCCTCATTGGGTCGTACTGTGCCAAATACCTCTCCATATCACGGCACGTGAACACTAAGTCTGCTAGGCGTGTGGATTTGAAAGTTAACAATAACTCTCCCATACGTCTTCTCACGTTTTGTTTAATAATTTCGGCCAATTCCTCATTCGGCCTGGGGTTCTTCATTTTAGAATTATTTTTTAAGATTGCATCATAGAAAGTGTCGAAGCTTTCGCCTTGGGCCTGCTTCCGTTCTGCCATTTGCCTAGACAGTTCAGAATCCGTTTCCAAGCTTCTATACTGCTCAATTAACGCTAGTTTTAACGCTGCCCAGGTCGAATAAGGGTTATTTTTCATATACATCCAATACCAAATTTCTGCTGCCCCGCTGACAAAATGGTGAAAGTTCGCAACTATTTCCTCCCACGAGGCACCGTAACTATCTTTCACTTTGTCGAGGCGAAACAGAAACTCGTCAATGGACATATTTTTGGCGTTAAACACTATTCCCCACTTGTGGTAATGTGGTGATCGTAAGACAGAAGTAGCTGGAGATGGCATTGGCACACGATACCCTCGGTTAGCGGAGGTGTTCTCGAAACGAATTTGATCTTACCTTTCGTAAAAGTTTGGCTCGTATCTCCTTGACGTTTCAGCTACTGGTGGTGATGCTGGTCTTCTTTGTCGTTCTCTGGGAAAATCCGGTATATTGTCTCTAATTGTTTCGACTCTAGGTGGTATAGCTTCACTTCTTGATAGCTCTCTACGTACTTCTGCAACATTGGATCTCGTCACTGTAGCTGGGTTAGGAATTCTTTCTGTGTTATACTGGCGCGTGTCAGGAGTGGGCATGTCACACAATGGAACTGCTGGAGCTGGTGGTGGTGCTGCAGGTATATTTTTCTCCAAAGCTGCTTTGATGACCTGTCCAACTTTTTCCAGAATTTGTTCTTGGCTCCGCTCTATCGCCTCCTGTAAATTCTTGCGATCCTCAGCTCGTCCGAATCCTACTGTTGCTTGGGCTATTTCTTTGATGTACTCTTCCCACCTGCTATCGCGTTGATAAGAAGTTTCTTGCCTTGCACCTGGTTGTCGAAAAGATTGATGACTGCGTTGCTGATTTGGTTCTACATCTATCACATCTCCTAGGATTAGGTTGATTTCCTCTCTTATGTTTTCAGCGTTTGACGGACCAGCTGCCTCTTCCACTTGACTAATATCGGCAGGTGCGGCAGTTTCCATAGTCATATTATGAAATAGATTTTGCCTCCTGCGATACCGAGTGTCGTGGTCTTCGGGTGTGGCTGGTCTGTGCTGTCCTGGAGTTATATGATCCGGTGTTTTGTCGTAGTTTTTCTTATCTGTTTTGTTACCATGGTTTTTCCCGTGACGACCCATCATTAAATTTTCAGATATAAAGTTCCGCGAATCGATAGAATCAATAAATTTATAGAAACACAAATTGTTTGTAAGAACCTATAAAAAAAAATTTATGTTTTACAACTTACTATTCTATTAACAATATACTTACTAACTATAGAAACTAACTAACTAACTAAACCTAATATTCCTTAGGGTAAACCCTCTAAATATTCACAAACTGAATTTGGATCTTAACTTTACTCAAAAACTAATTTCTAAATTTCTAAAACTACTAAACTTTGCTTCTATGCAAAACTAAACTTAACTAACTATTTCTGCCTCTAGGCAATTACTAAACCTAACAAGATCTGCCTCTAGGCAATTACTAAATCTAAAAAAAATCTGCCTCTAGGTAATACTGAACTCAACTAAATAATTCTGCCTCTAGGCAATACTCAAATAAAATTTCTGCCTCTAGGCAATACTGAACTCACTATAAAAAAATTTTTTCTGCCTCTAGGCAATAACTCATCTAAATATTTCTGCCTCTAAGCAATACTCAAAAAAAATTCAAACTAAATCTTAACTATAACTCAAAATTGAATTTCTGAATAACTGACTTCTGTACTATATGTTTCTTCAATACTCATTACGGTTTTGAGTCGTGACCGGAATTCCGTCCTCCCATGAACAACTTGCAACAACTCACTTCTTCTTCACTTCACATAACTTCAACAACAACAAATGTTTAATTACTCGAATTCGTCTTTTGTAGTTGTAGGTAGTCTCCTGTAATTTCGTTTCGTCTCTCACTTCCTTCCTGCAACAGCGGACCTAAGGAAGAACAACTTCATCCCTTAGCGGAAAACAGCCTAAAAGGTCAAGACCAACTAGTTACACGGAATACTACCAACAACTACTTCTGTCATGGGTAGCAGATGACACAAAAAAATTATTTTAACTGCTTATGTTGATGTGCCTCTTGCGTTGTTTCAGCAATTTGGCTTCCGCGACTGACGTAGTCAGGACAAAGATCTACTAACTACCGGACAAAAGAACAAACGACTGAACTGCAGAGACTTCTCTATGTTTGAATTACTTTCGTTAGAAGCTACAACTACTGGCTTGAAACATCCAGTATGGACATCCAACTTCAAGATAATTCTTCACTTCGAGAACAAACTTCATCTTACGAGTGGAATGGTACTTGATCAGGTTGTCGCTACAGACATAATCTGGGAAATATTCAACCAACCACCGGTCGACACTTAAGTCAACTACCATCCGGTGTTTAATCTCAATAAGACTCTCAACTAACGCACAGCTAACTACTTCGATTTTTCTCTACAGAAAAAAAATTAAATTGCAAAAAAAAAATTTTTATTTTTCTACCACATGACAAAATTTTCTATCTATCTTCTAAAATTTCTTCCAAATTTCACTATTGCTCTTTCCTCGGGCCCCACACGTCTGGGCGCCATTTATGTAATGGAACTAAACTACTTACACAAACACCGCGCCAATGGGGACCGAAACTTTAAAATAATACATAGAAAAATCTATGATTCAGGGTTTCGTCCTTGCGAAAATTTCCGCACCTGCGAAATTTCGGGCCCCACGTTGGGCGCCATTTATGTAATGGAACTTACAAGGAACGAGAACCCACACGACCTTTTAATGAAATGAGGTGAAACGAATCTACGAAGTATCATATTGTCAGACGGACCAATACACAAAAACAAATTTGAGTTCGGTTTCCTATTTGATTTTGGCACACAAACTCGTATAAAAGTCCTTTAACCACTTCACACTATTATACTTGAAATTCACATACAAGTTCCACACACTTCTAGAAGACTCATATTCACTCTACATCAAGTGTGACGTTCTCATCCGTTCAGGATCCAAAATCACAAAAAAATTTTGTTAAGCTCAATCGATCCGAAGAAAAAATTTTAGATTGGAGATATCCGATAGCTTGAGGTCTCTAACCAACAAAAGATTTCTCCAATCTCTCTTCTTCGCATCGAGAGAACCAGACATATTTCGATGTTGTATACGTCAGTTTATTTCACCTAGGATCTGCTGGCTTACAACGGATTGTGTTTACTATGACTGTCGATCATCGTTCGAACTTTGAATATCATCGATAGATTATGTCGTATTCCAACACCATCTAGGTTCATTTTATCTCAGGCTCGTTCACTGTTTAATGTTTTCTTTTTCTACACGATAGAAATGGAGAGATTTCGCTTCCCTCGACCTAGAATCCCAATGTAGGCTCGATAAATAAAAAAAAATTTTACAGTATTACATCACCCGAGATGCAACTCAACCAAGGATCCTCTATAACCTCTCTGTCCCCGTCGACTTTTAGTACCTACGTCACACATAGGCACGTCCAAGCCCGGACAGAAAGGGTGACTAACACATTACCACTGCTTCAGGTCTCTACGTCGCCTTGGCTCAGCTCATCGGTTCAAGGAAGCGGGTAGACAGCAGGTGTGTAGTCGGGTTACATATTGTTCGACCTGAAAGAGTCAAGCTGACGACTGACTCAATTTTTATTTTGATAGGGCTAAGCTAATGAGCAAGAGGGCCCGGGGATGAACACACGAACAGTTAAAACTTGGAAGAAAGAAAGATCATGGATAGCTTAAACTTCACTAAACTACCTCTTCAAAAGACTTCATTCATATTTCCGAAATGATGTTGTTATCGAATGGGACTAGTTGTTTATAAAGTTCAGATCTTTTCTGGCCCCGATATTAAAATGAAAAGACTCATGAACGTGAGGAATGTAGATGGTGTATTTTCCTCGAGTGCTATTTAACCCGTCCAGTAGTGAATGCTACTACCATTACTAGCGTCACTAGTAACTGCAGCCATTCACCCATTGTTTCTGTTCGCACTACTTTAATACCAGAAACTCCCGCTTTGTGTTGGGAGTAGTTAAAACTCCCCTTTATTCAATCATTGTTGTTGCTGAAGAGGTGGATGTTGCTGTAAAAGTGAAAATTGTTCACCCCATGATGACTTGGACTCCGATCACGACCCTTGACCTAGGTTATTCACCACATCATCTTGGCTAAGAACTGCAATGTATTGAAATAAACTTCCCAAAAACCATTTCACAAAATTTTATCTACTGACTGCAACTCTAAAAATCATAAAACTCAGATTCATTTAAATCCTTAATTACAAAATTTTATTTCTATAAACTTAACTCTAAACAATTCTTTATATCTTAAAAATCAAACAAAAATACTTTGTACAAACTCAAGACTGACTGAATCCTAAAATGCTATACAATTGATCTTTTTCTGACCTCATATAATTCTCTGAACTACGCTATTGCTTAATTTATGCTTTTCAATATATTACATTTGCTTGAAAACAACTGAACGTCACTAGAATCCTTAAGTGAATGTGTTGTGACAAGAAAAATTTAAAACTGAAGACAAAAATAATAATTGACCATGAACAAATTCGAAATTTCACGTAGGAATGATGTTTGTAAGTAATCAATCTTCCTTAACCGAATCAAATTATACTTCAAATTCAAAAAAAAACTATCGCGATATTATATCGACGCGCAGCACGAACATTCACGTAGTATCAGACTCAATTATGTGACTTATCTCTGTGTTTGTTAAGATCACTCTGCAAATCACTTAGTCTGACTGCTAACGCACTCGTTAGAAAACCGACAATTTAAAATTACTCGAAACGATCATTTATTTTGAATTTACAACAAAACGCAAAAATCTTAAATTGTTATACGCGATATTACAAAAATATGTTTTTCACAAAAAAAAAATACAGATCCTTCGTAAGGATGTTTAAGTTCAAAATTATTACGTAGGACGTCTCCAAAGTAAGAATCACCCCACCCAAAATCCAAGAAAAATTCAAAATTGTAGCTTTCCACACAAATGGGTACTCGCTTATTCAAAAATAAAAATAAATTGTTATATTGTTTTTATAAAAGTAAAAAGAAATATAAAAAAATTAAAAATGTTATGTAATTTATGTCCTGCTATGTGGGATAAAAAGTTATAAAAATTATTAAAATTTATATATGTTTAGTTAATAAGACATTAAATCATAAATATAACAGATCAAGGTAGGTACGGCGACGAAGAGAGTGCACCCTATTCAACGGAGTATCCTAACAGGTCAGACTTTAAACAAGATTCAAAAAAAAGTTTTTTCAAATTTTTTCTTATCAGATTTTGTTTTTAGGTATGGTAATCTTCAAACTGTGGATGTTGTTATTAAGGTAAGTAAATTTTTAACTTTTAGGTAACCCGAAAGAATTCGTATACTTTGGTGAATAAAAGTGTAACTCGTAACTTAATCACCGAAATATTTTGGATTCAACACGACGACGACTTATACACACTCACGATGTACTATCTACGAAAACTAAAGTGTTCAAATTCATACCAGGCAGAAATTGATTTCGATCTTTTTCTTCTTTGTTTCCCAAAAAAGACACAATTAAAGATATGAATCGAAGTCACTTTCAAAAAAGATTATCTTTACTATGCTGTTCGATTTGCAGCAACTTGAACTCAAATGTGTGTGAATTTAATCTGAGTCTTCATAGGCAACAAAAAAAATGTTATGTCATAAAACCTCTAATCCCACTCGCACTTAATTCACCAAAACTCACAATTGTATTTGGCTGATGGCCGATTTCACATTTAACTTGAAACACTTAGGCTTTGTATGTAGGTACATCCGATTCCGACACAATAAACTCAACCGAATTTTCTCGACTGCGAACACGAAAGGTATGTAATTAGGTTTAATTATTTATTTCAAGTATAAAATTTTCTTAATTTTCTTTTCATAAGATTTTTATCTTTTCTTTTCAGCCCGCCCGTACTTCAGTTCGACTGCGATCGAAATTTCACTACCGAAGTGAGTTCGAATCGTAGTCATAGATACTATGTCACAGCAAATTCTATAATTCACTTAAAAATTCTTTACAAAAGAGTAACTTTCTTTTGGCTGATTCTAATTTGAATCATAACACATATATATTTTTTTTCTGTTTTGTTGTATACTTTTAGGTGATTATTTTGGTGGAATTGATTTTTCCATTTAATAGACAAAAACATTAATTGTCTGGACCAAATTACATTAGAAAATATTTTTACAAACAAAATCAGCAAACTGTTATACGGATGCACGTATGCTAATGTAAACGTTACTTCTTATTTGATCACGTATGATTTATCTTCAAATTTAGGTATGCGAATGGAAACATTCATAGGTACTCTTCATTCAATATATTTTTTTTTTGTTTTAATTCACTGACTATATCCAAATGAAATTTTTATAGATTAACAAGCATGATAAAATCTGTTTATTGTGGCACTTTTTAAATTGTTTTATATAGACTTAATTGCAGACAGATAGGTTCGAAGAATAATATAGGTAATTTATATAAGAAAAATATGATGTAGACACAATACCTCATTTTCTGCTACTTAACACCATATAACTGCATACTGTTCCCGTTCTTTTGATGATCGCTTGATGTTCCGTTGTCGCAACTGTGTTGTTGCAATTGCATCTTGGGGTACACAATTTCCTCAAAGAGATTTATGGCGTTAGCCGCATAAGCCAAAATCCTTTGGGACCTTTGTGTCGTCTTGTCCAGTGCAATGTTGATTGTTTTATTACTTTAAATCCCTCGATGATAATTCTTGTTATGCGTGGCTGGTCATAGCTCGTATACCAGCCTGGATCCTTTTACTTTGGTGTATTAGATTCGTCGAATTATTGATTTTGCTTTCAGAGTAGATTTAATAATTAAATTCGTAGCTTTAGGTTGTAGTTTTAGCTAGGTACATCCCTTTTTTGTAATTTAATAACTTTTTCTTCTTGTCCTCCTATTTTCCCCTCTCTGTTTGTTGTCCGGTACAGAGGTACTTCTTGGTACTTTGTATTTTCCCAATATCGGGTTTCGGGTGTCCACAAATAAAATCCCAGGCAGATTGGGAGTTCCTTTTAGCCTTCCTTGGCGCTTAGGTAGCGTGACTGAGTCGTTTCGATGTTTGGTTGACTTTCTTGTGCTGGAGCGCTGGTGGAATGGTGCTGTGGTACGTCCTGTCAATCTGCCTAAATGTTGCATCAAAAAAAATTATTAATTGTTGCCAAATAAAAATTAACAAAAATAATACACTATCAAAAAAAACTATAAACTTTTTCGAATTACTGTAATAAAAAAAATGTATTCTGCTGTTGTTAAGAAACTATTTTACTGCTACGAGAAAAGACTGTTTTACAACTATATACCAAACGTTTGATTTAAAATGCGACTTAGCGTTTTTCGTGTGGTACAGTTGCCTTTGTGACATACTGTATTTTTTTTTCATCCCCTTGCATTCTTATGAGCGTTTGGGGGTTATGTAACTTTTTCGATTTTTTTTGCCGCTTGAAATTTAATTATTGAAATTACAAATAATTTACCTGTATCTTTTCTGCAATTTATTTATGTTATTTGTCTTTCAAGTGCCTTGGATTTCTCGAGTAGTACTTTGCATAAGACACCTTTTTTTTTCTTTCCGCTTGCCGTTTCGTCCTATTGCGTCGCTACGCTTTGGATAAACGTATATCAAAAAAAAGTCTGTATGTGGTTTTTTGGACTGAATTTGCAATAAAGTCTCACGAAAATTCTGGATTTCATCCGACAGCCTATTGAGGGTGAAGGATTTTCTTTTGTTTTAACTTTTCTTGTGGACTTGATAAGGCATACACTAAAACTTTAATTTTCACAAAAAAAATTATTCACTTACTCTTTCTGTTGCTAAGTCCGCTTATGTTGCTTTTGTTTTTTGATGTCTTTAACTTTTGTTCTTTTTTATTTCGATTATATTTTTATTCTTCGCGTTAGCTTTATATTTTCGATACTTTAAACTTATTATTTCAATAGATTTAACAAAAAGAAATCGCGTTAGCTAATTTTGTAACTTTATACCTCGGTGCGCACGAATTATTCCCTTACAAAAAAAATTCCAATACGATTTGTAGGTTACTGTGGCTGTCATGTATGTGACTGTAGGAATATTTCTCTTAATTGAGATTGTTGCTCGTTCATTCATATGGCATGACTTAAGGTTGAGTACATACTATGTGTGGTTCGGTGTGATTGATGATTTTACCCTTCTGAGCTATTTTTCGTTGTGAGCTTATGCTCAATTTCATTTGTTTGCCAATCACGCGATAATTTATATATTATATATATGTCACTACAGGTATGTATTAAATTCACTTTTTCCTTATGCTTTTCATCTTTGGGCAATTTTTGTGTTCAATACTTTCTATGACTCATATATTATATTCTTTTATTTCTTTTTTTTCCTTTTCAGGTTGACTGAACGTAGTGCTTCGAGTATAAGTCGGATTTTATTTTTATCCTCAACAATATTTTCCTTTGTTATCTCTTTTCAGATGTTTCTATTTCTTTCTCTTTTCAGGTATCTTTGGTTCTTTTTTCTTTGCCGGTATTTAGGTAAGTGTTTATTTTCTCGTTATATTTTGTGTTCATAATTACTTTTCGTTTTTCTTTGTTTCTATTTCTAATTAGTTTATCGCTATTTCAGTCGTCACGATCGGTTTTGGACTATGCTGATTCTGATTATAATGCATGGCTTGACTGAAGACAAATTTTTTCTGACATTTTTAGCTAAGTGTTTTATTTATTTCTCTCTTCTGATTTATTACCTAATTTATTTCTTTTACAGGTGCTGATAAACTAATGGTAGACTGCTGTTCAATATTTTCTATTGTTACAAATAAAAATATTCTTCATCAATAAATTGAAAATTTCATCTTACTGATTGACTGTCTATGCAATTTAGAGACTACTGTACTTTTCAAGCGTTTTCTACAAGTCTAGTTGGTTCTAACTACGTAATTTGATTGACTAATTAGCTATTTACCTGCGATGCAAGGTTAACTTCTTATCGATACTATTATAATCAAACTTTTCCAACTGGATTTTCTTACTATATTTATTCGATAACTACTTCTATATTAGATTTTCTGAGTCAATATTTTTCTTATTTAGCAACAACAATAAAAATTCTTTTGCGCTCAATCTTTGGCTGATTGATGTGTTTGGGCAATTGCTCATCCCAGTGCTTACCATTTCAACTTCCACTCTATTTGTGTTCACTTACATACCTCCATTTTGCGTTTAAGTCATATGGTTGCTTTTCTCTTGCGAGATACATTTTGGTGTGTGTGTATGGGTGAGTTCTCTTTGGTCGGGTTAATTTTGCGCGCTTTATATTTCTTGTGGAAATATTTTTCCTGATCATCTTCTCCTATCGCTCAATAGGTGTAGTTGGTTTACATTTGCTATAATTAATTTTGTGTCGTAGAATTCCGAAAGTGGTGGTTTGTGTCTATGACACATTCCACTGCATTCGGTTTTCTAGTACTTTATTATTATCAGCTGTATTTATGAAAATATATTAACTTGCATTTTCAGTAAAGTTGAAAATTTGCGAGTTGGTACGGTTTGTTATAGTGGCTTATTAGGCGTTAATGTTAAATGCATAGGTATGTTCTGTCGAGGTGTTAAAGTGGTTTCCTACATACTTTCTGTTTGTAAAGAAGTACTGCCGTCCAAGAGTATTTTATTCCTGTCCATAAATCCGTCACTATAAATAAAAAAAAAAACAAATAAACAATAACTTGAAGTTATAAAAGCCTTAGTACTATAGTGTACTGAAATCATAAAACATTACCTACCTGGTGATGATAATAACGTATAGCAAATCCTACGTATATAGCTCTGGCTTCATACAGATTGAACGCATCGTGTCGTGCATGATTGCCAATCAATGTTGTCCACCTATATTTTTTTTTGACAAAAGACAAGATTAATCTCTACTTATCCTGAAACAAAAGCAATAAAATCAACAGTAAAAATAAATATTTACCTTAATAACTTTTGCCTTTTCCAATTTTTTACCTGAATTACAAATTGACTTGTTAGGTAGGTTAATGATAGGGTGCACTCTCTCTTGGCCATACCCATAAGCAACGTACCTTTATTATCCTTTATGATTATATTTGACTATATTGTCCATACATATAAATTTTATTAAACTATATTTACTTTTAATAATTGTATTTTTATTATTCACTATATTCACATTTCATTACATTTTTAAATACGAGTGACTAAGATTTTAGTCAGTCTCGTGAACAATTGAGTTTTTGATTTTGTTGGGATGTGGGAGTTGATGGGATAAATACTATTTGTAGTCCTATTCATTTTTCATTACAAATCCGTTCGAAGAGGGGAAGGTGATCATCCACCCTCGACATTGTCAGGACCTGAACAAGGTCCTAATTTTTTTTTGCTGATTCGAATCACACGATTCAATTCAATTAACATCTAGAGCATTTTTGAGTTATATTTCCACATCTTGGATAGCAGTTGATTCTGTTTTAAAGTTTATAATTACCTTTCACTAAGATATTTATCAGTCAGTCAGTCCGTAATACAAGTTAAATTTTTCAAGTCATCTTTAAATATTCATAACGCTTTGTCAGTGATTATAAATTTTAGTCATTTGTTTTAAGTCCTTATACAAAAGTAATTTATAATTTTTTTTTTGAATTTTACCTAAAGTCCGATTCTTATAAAGAATATTTTTGAGTCCGTTATAAGAGATAAATCTTAAATTTTTTTTTGATAAATAATAAAAGGTCCAGTTGATGGCAAGACCATATTGTAAGTCCGATTGTAAAGATAAGTCTTATCTTGGATTTTTTTTGAGAAATAGTAATTGTCCGATATACTTTCTAAATCATTGTAAGTCCATTCATAAAAGACAAAGTCATATGTTTTCATTTTCAATAATTATTAAAAGTCCGATACATATCAAGTTCGTTTTAAGTCCGTTTGGGACAAATAATTTTCATTTTTTTTTCTTTTTGAATATTAAACAAGTCCGATATACATCAGAATCATTTTTGAGTCCGTTTGAGTAAATAAGTCTCATTTTTTTTCTTTTTTAGCTTTTTTGAATTTTAATAAAGTCCGATTCTCGTTAAAGAATAAATTTTAAGTCCATTCGTAAGAATTAAGTCCGAAATTTTTATCTGGTTGATAAAGAAAGAGTCCGAATCTTAATAAAAAAAATTTTTTAAAGTCCGATTATACCGATAAATCATTTGCATTTATAACAAAAGTCCGAGTTACATATATCGTTATGATATTAAGTCTGAATAAAATTTCAGTAAGTTTTTTATTATTGAAGAAGATTGTTTCTTCAAATTTAAGTAAGGTAATAACTTAAGTTCGATAAGTAGATTTAAGAATAGGTTAATAAAAAGTTTATATTTTTGAAGATTTGAAAATTACTTTCTTTTAATTGATTTTATCAGTAAGTCGTTTAGTTGGATTTAGGTTGCTAACTTCGGGAAGATTTTTTTTTTCTTCTTGAATTTAATGAATAGAAACATGATAGTGTAAGTATAGCGAAGGTGAGGGGCCATGATGGAACCTTTGGAGCCGGAACCAGGGGTTGATGGTTTTCAACCCTAGTGGCAACAACGGAACCGTAAACGTCAACGACGACAACAACAACAACAATGGAAAGCCGAGATGAGAGCTAATAATTTCTAGGTACAACTCATTGAGGGGGTAGGCACTGGATTTTCGCCAGAGGGATGTGTCTGCACAGACTCACGCCAGCAGAGACGTCATAGGGAGGGGGTTGCAAGGAATCAAAGGTTCTTTCGCGACTTCCGGACAGGAAGTTAGGCGACAAAAGGGGAAATAACTACGCCCATTTCCCCTGCATTAATTAGGGTTCCTGTAAAATCAATCGAATGCCAAGGAACATTAGGTTGGGTTCATATCAATCTTTGGCTGATTGATGTGTTTGGCAATTGCTCATCCCAGTGCTTACCATTTCAACTTCCACTCTATTTGTGTTCACTTACATACCTCCATTTTGCGTTTAAGTCATATGGTTGCTTTTCTCTTGCGAGATACATTTTGGTGTGTGTGTATGGGTGAGTTCTCTTTGGTCGGGTTAATTTTGCGCGCTTTATATTTCTTGTGGAAATATTTTTCCTGATCATCTTCTCCTATCGCTCAATAGGTGTAGTTGGTTTACATTTGCTATAATTAATTTTGTGTCGTAGAATTCCGAAAGTGGTGGTTTGTGTCTATGACACATTCCACTGCATTCGGTTTTCTAGTACTTTATTATTATCAGCTGTATTTATGAAAATATATTAACTTGCATTTTCAGTAAAGTTGAAAATTTGCGAGTTGGTACGGTTTGTTATAGTGGCTTATTAGGCGTTAATGTTAAATGCATAGGTATGTTCTGTCGAGGTGTTAAAGTGGTTTCCTACATACTTTCTGTTTGTAAAGAAGTACTGCCGTCCAAGAGTATTTTATTCCTGTCCATAAATCCGTCACTATAAATAAAAAAAAAAAAACAAATAAACAATAACTTGAAGTTATAAAAGCCTTAGTACTATAGTGTACTGAAATCATAAAACATTACCTACCTGGTGATGATAATAACGTATAGCAAATCCTACGTATATAGCTCTGGCTTCATACAGATTGAACGCATCGTGTCGTGCATGATTGCCAATCAATGTTGTCCACCTATATTTTTTTTTGACAAAAGACAAGATTAATATCTACTTATCCTGAAACAAAAGCAATAAAATCAACAGTAAAAATAAATATTTACCTTAATAACTTTTGCCTTTTCCAATTTTTTACCTGAATTACAAATTGACTTGTTAGGTAGGTTAATGATAGGGTGCACTCTCTCTTGGCCATACCCATAAGCAACGTACCTTTATTATCCTTTATGATTATATTTGACTATATTGTCCATACATATAAATTTTATTAAACTATATTTACTTTTAATAATTGTATTTTTATTATTCACTATATTCACATTTCATTACATTTTTAAATACGAGTGACTAAGATTTTAGTCAGTCTCGTGAACAATTGAGTTTTTGATTTTGTTGGGATGTGGGAGTTGATGGGATAAATACTATTTGTAGTCCTATTCATTTTTCATTACAAATCCGTTCGAAGAGGGGAAGGTGATCATCCACCCTCGACATTGTCAGGACCTGAACAAGGTCCTAATTTTTTTTTGCTGATTCGAATCACACGATTCAATTCAATTAACATCTAGAGCATTTTTGAGTTATATTTCCACATCTTGGATAGCAGTTGATTCTGTTTTAAAGTTTATAATTACCTTTCACTAAGATATTTATCAGTCAGTCAGTCCGTAATACAAGTTAAATTTTTCAAGTCATCTTTAAATATTCATAACGCTTTGTCAGTGATTATAAATTTTAGTCATTTGTTTTAAGTCCTTATACAAAAGTAATTTATAATTTTTTTTTTGAATTTTACCTAAAGTCCGATTCTTATAAAGAATATTTTTGAGTCCGTTATAAGAGATAAATCTTAAATTTTTTTTTGATAAATAATAAAAGGTCCAGTTGATGGCAAGACCATATTGTAAGTCCGATTGTAAAGATAAGTCTTATCTTGGATTTTTTTTGAGAAATAGTAATTGTCCGATATACTTTCTAAATCATTGTAAGTCCATTCATAAAAGACAAAGTCATATGTTTTCATTTTCAATAATTATTAAAAGTCCGATACATATCAAGTTCGTTTTAAGTCCGTTTGGGACAAATAATTTTCATTTTTTTTTCTTTTTGAATATTAAACAAGTCCGATATACATCAGAATCATTTTTGAGTCCGTTTGAGTAAATAAGTCTCATTTTTTTTCTTTTTTAGCTTTTTTGAATTTTAATAAAGTCCGATTCTCGTTAAAGAATAAATTTTAAGTCCATTTGTAAGAATTAAGTCCGAAATTTTTATCTGGTTGATAAAGAAAGAGTCCGAATCTTAATAAAAAAAATTTTTTAAAGTCCGATTATACCGATAAATCATTTGCATTTATAACAAAAGTCCGAGTTACATATATCGTTATGATATTAAGTCTGAATAAAATTTCAGTAAGTTTTTTATTATTGAAGAAGATTGTTTCTTCAAATTTAAGTAAGGTAATAACTTAAGTTCGATAAGTAGATTTAAGAATAGGTTAATAAAAAGTTTATATTTTTGAAGATTTGAAAATTACTTTCTTTTAATTGATTTTATCAGTAAGTCGTTTAGTTGGATTTAGGTTGCTAACTTCGGGAAGATTTTTTTTTCTTCTTGAATTTAATGAATAGAAACATGATAGTGTAAGTATAGCGAAGGTGAGGGGCCATGATGGAACCTTTGGAGCCGGAACCAGGGGTTGATGGTTTTCAACCCTAGTGGCAACAACGGAACCGTAAACGTCAACGACGACAACAACAACAACAATGGAAAGCCGAGATGAGAGCTAATAATTTCTAGGTACAACTCATTGAGGGGGTAGGCACTGGATTTTCGCCAGAGGGATGTGTCTGCACAGACTCACGCCAGCAGAGACGTCATAGGGAGGGGGTTGCAAGGAATCAAAGGTCCTTTCGCGACTTCCGGACGGGAAGTTAGGCGACAAAAGGGGAAATAACTACGCCCATTTCCCCTGCATTAATTAGGGTTCCTGTAAAATCAATCGAATGCCAAGGAACATTAGGTTGGGTTCATATCAATCTTTGGCTGATTGATGTGTTTGGCAATTGCTCATCCCAGTGCTTACCATTTCAACTTCCACTCTATTTGTGTTCACTTACATACCTCCATTTTGCGTTTAAGTCATATGGTTGCTTTTCTCTTGCGAGATACATTTTGGTGTGTGTGTATGGGTGAGTTCTCTTTGGTCGGGTTAATTTTGCGCGCTTTATATTTCTTGTGGAAATATTTTTCCTGATCATCTTCTCCTATCGCTCAATAGGTGTAGTTGGTTTACATTTGCTATAATTAATTTTGTGTCGTAGAATTCCGAAAGTGGTGGTTTGTGTCTATGACACATTCCACTGCATTCGGTTTTCTAGTACTTTATTATTATCAGCTGTATTTATGAAAATATATTAACTTGCATTTTCAGTAAAGTTGAAAATTTGCGAGTTGGTACGGTTTGTTATAGTGGCTTATTAGGCGTTAATGTTAAATGCATAGGTATGTTCTGTCGAGGTGTTAAAGTGGTTTCCTACATACTTTCTGTTTGTAAAGAAGTACTGCCGTCCAAGAGTATTTTATTCCTGTCCATAAATCCGTCACTATAAATAAAAAAAAAAAACAAATAAACAATAACTTGAAGTTATAAAAGCCTTAGTACTATAGTGTACTGAATTCATAAAACATTACCTACCTGGTGATGATAATAACGTATAGCAAATCCTACGTATATAGCTCTGGCTTCATACAGATTGAACGCATCGTGTCGTGCATGATTGCCAATCAATGTTGTCCACCTATATTTTTTTTTGACAAAAGACAAGATTAATCTCTACTTATCCTGAAACAAAAGCAATAAAATCAACAGTAAAAATAAATATTTACCTTAATAACTTTTGCCTTTTCCAATTTTTTACCTGAATTACAAATTGACTTGTTAGGTAGGTTAATGATAGGGTGCACTCTCTCTTGGCCATACCCATAAGCAACGTACCTTTATTATCCTTTATGATTATATTTGACTATATTGTCCATACATATAAATTTTATTAAACTATATTTACTTTTAATAATTGTATTTTTTTTATTCACTATATTCACATTTCATTACATTTTTAAATACGAGTGACTAAGATTTTAGTCAGTCTCGTGAACAATTGAGTTTTTGATTTTGTTGGGATGTGGGAGTTGATGGGATAAATACTATTTGTAGTCCTATTCATTTTTCATTACAAATCCGTTCGAAGAGGGGAAGGTGATCATCCACCCTCGACATTGTCAGGACCTGAACAAGGTCCTATTTTTTTTTTGCTGATTCGAATCACACGATTCAATTCAATTAACATCTAGAGCATTTTTGAGTTATATTTCCACATCTTGGATAGCAGTTGATTCTGTTTTAAAGTTTATAATTACCTTTCACTAAGATATTTATCAGTCAGTCAGTCCGTAATACAAGTTAAATTTTTCAAGTCATCTTTAAATATTCATAACGCTTTGTCAGTGATTATAAATTTTAGTCATTTGTTTTAAGTCCTTATACAAAAGTAATATTAAACAAGTCCGATATACATCAGAATCATTTTTGAGTCCGTTTGAGTAAATAAGTCTCATTTTTTTTCTTTTTTAGCTTTTTTGAATTTTAATAAAGTCCGATTCTCGTTAAAGAATAAATTTTAAGTCCATTCGTAAGAATTAAGTCCGAAATTTTTATCTGGTTGATAAAGAAAGAGTCCGAATCTTAATAAAAAAAATTTTTTAAAGTCCGATTATACCGATAAATCATTTGCATTTATAACAAAAGTCCGAGTTACATATATCGTTATGATATTAAGTCTGAATAAAATTTCAGTAAGTTTTTTATTATTGAAGAAGATTGTTTCTTCAAATTTAAGTAAGGTAATAACTTAAGTTCGATAAGTAGATTTAAGAATAGGTTAATAAAAAGTTTATATTTTTGAAGATTTGAAAATTACTTTCTTTTAATTGATTTTATCAGTAAGTCGTTTAGTTGGATTTAGGTTGCTAACTTCGGGAAGATTTTTTTTTCTTCTTGAATTTAATGAATAGAAACATGATAGTGTAAGTATAGCGAAGGTGAGGGGCCATGATGGAACCTTTGGAGCCGGAACCAGGGGTTGATGGTTTTCAACCCTAGTGGCAACAACGGAACCGTAAACGTCAACGACGACAACAACAACAACAATGGAAAGCCGAGATGAGAGCTAATAATTTCTAGGTACAACTCATTGAGGGGGTAGGCACTGGATTTTCGCCAGAGGGATGTGTCTGCACAGACTCACGCCAGCAGAGACGTCATAGGGAGGGGGTTGCAAGGAATCAAAGGTTCTTTCGCGACTTCCGGACAGGAAGTTAGGCGACAAAAGGGGAAATAACTACGCCCATTTCCCCTGCATTAATTAGGGTTCCTGTAAAATCAATCGAATGCCAAGGAACATTAGGTTGGGTTCATAGGGTTAAGTAATCCGAACGGACTACTTTCACCAAGTCCGAACCATGCGATTTTCTCTATTCTTCTAGCAAATTTTTCTATATCGTTTAATCTTTTCTTCAGGGATGGCCCTCCGGCCCTTAGTTTTTCAGCTTAGCATTTTAAATTTTTGAGTCATCCAACATCTAGATTCCAGGTTCATCAATATGTAAACCCACTACTCGCACCTGCAGCAACGACTCACTTCCTTGTTGACTGAGCCAGCTGAAGCAATTTTTTTTCGAACCTGTAGCGGCAGTCGAGAGGTAGTACCCTATTCCTCCAAGTTGATCATCTAGATAGAGTTTTACGTTAAGTAGGTGACTGACTTGTGGAGATGTGATAGGTAATTAAGTAGGAACTAATAGTTTTTTCTAGTTTTCATGTTTTTTCTCGGTCAAGTAAGTTTGTCTGATGGTTAACTTTATTCTCTAATGAAGTCAGGGGATCAAATACCTCCTGGAAATGGACTCCTATATTGACTTTATTTTCTTGAACGAGGATCAAAGTGATAGACAACGATAATAATCCATCTGTTATAATCTGATAGATGAGTTATTAGAGTTCCAACCTATTTTCTTGAGGTTTTAGTAAACAGTGCATATAACATCTGAATGCACAGGATACGGGTTTTAGAGAGTCGACTGGGGAACGGCCCTACCCCTTCCTAAACGATCTAATGCTTATTTAGGGAGGGGATAGAAAATGTCCCCCACTTAACTCTCCGAATAATCGAATCCGAAATTAATATGTAAAGTATTTAAGGGGTATTAGAAGCCTTCACTTTAAATTAGACATTGAGTATTAACACCTACCCCAAGTGATCATTCTAATATTCGAAAGAGGAAGACTGGACTGATAACCATAAAATTATTCTTTTTTTTGAAGCCTAATCCCACCACCAAGCACGTCTCTCGTGTGGTTACATGAAAGACAAGTTTTTACCAAGGTCGTACAGTTTAGCTTTCTGAATTTTAGCATCTTTTAACATTTTGTGTGTGAGTTTCTTGGTTCCCTCTTATTTTTGTTGAGAAAATTATTTCTCTCATTACATATTATGTTATCCCCTATCTGCAACAACAAAATTTCCCTCGTGTGAAAATTTTTCCAAGAACGAAATTTTTAAATCATAACTTTTCGCTTTGATTTTTGAAAGTTTCATTTCTCGTTGCCACAGCATGATATGTGATGAGAGTAAATTAATTTTCCATTACATATTTGGCGCCCATACGTGTGGGGCCCAAGGGAGTTTATATTTCAAAAATCCCAGAGAAAATTTCTGAACGATATGGAAAATTTTCAAAGTTTTTTTTTTAAATTTTTTTTTTCGATTTAGTTTTTTTTGTGTTTAGATAATCTTTCTAGAGATTTACCATCGGGGGGTAGTCGACTTAAGTGTCGGCCGGTGATAAGTAGATCTAGGTCCTGATCATGTCTGTAGCGATAACCTGTTCAATTACTCCTTCACTCTCTAGAAATTGTTCGTGAACAGTAGGAGATTTTTCAAGCATTAGATGTCCGGGTTGGATGTAATTTTATCCAACTGCTGTAGCTTCTGACACGAATTACTTCTGACTTTCATGAAGTCTTTTTTTTATTTACTGTCTGTTCTTCCGACCGGTGAATGGTCGACTTAGTCCTATTTATGTCAGCTGCGTAAGCCAAATAGTAAATATACTAGAAAAGAAAAATCCATACAAATATTAACAGTTTAACATCATTAGTAGTCGATATAGTTCGTTAGAGACTTTTCAAGCCATCCAATTCTACGAGTTTTTCCAGTCTGTTGTCCGCTAAGGGAATTATTTTTCAGTAGGTCTGTAGCGATAGATGGATGAGATGAAGATAAGGGATAGTGAGAAGAGATAGCTAACGTTTAGAAGAAAAGGGAAGTCCATGTGTCCTGCCCCCGAAATTTGTTTGTGTGTTGTTGTCGGAGAAGTCGTTGGGAGGTACGAAGTTTCCAATCATGACTCCGAAACCTATCATGAAATTTAAGGCAGATATATAATAATATTTTTTCTTGATTTTGAAAATATTTGTTTCAAGTCATTTAGTTACATACATGCCTGGTGGCGATTGAGTTTAATATGTTGAGAATTAAATTTTTGAATACATTTGATGACCAATTTATCAAGTTTTTTTATTTAATTTATTTAGTATGCTGGTAGCACAATAATTTAGTATGCTGGTAGCACCCATTTAGTTTATATTTAGTATGCTGGTAGCACAAGTTTAATTTAGTATTTAGTATGCTGGTATCACAAATTTGAGTTTATAGATATGCTGGTAGCACAAATTTAGTATTTAGATTGCTGGTAGCACAAATTTAGTATTTAGATATCGTTTGAGTTTTTTTTTTTTTTGAGTAATAATTTTTTTTGTAGATTCATACATTTTTGAATTTTCAAAAATTGGTTTAGGGTATATTTTATAGTCTTTTTTAGATAGTTAGTCAGGTTTATATTTTTTTTAGATACAGTTAAGTTTTTTTGAGATAATTTTTTTTTGTGAAGTTATTTAGGGGTTTACCCAAAAGGAAAAGTAGGTTAAGATTAGGTTATAAGATATAGTAGGTAGCTAATAAGGTATAGTAGGTAGATATAAGGAACTTTAGTTAAGGAAGTTTAGTTGCAACACCAGAGCCACATAACACCAGGTTCCGTAAAAACCAAGACATATTTCATAATATGACTATGGAACCTGGCGATGCAGTAGACGAGAGCCACTTGGACGAAGCAGGCCCATCCCATACGGAACAAAGGAAGGAAGATCGAGTGCACATTCTAGCGGACGAGACCTTGAGAACCCCAGATAGACATCCACATGCGGGACGAACACCTTTAAGGTCGGATGAAGATTACGAGGACTATATTAAGGAAGTTGCTTTGGCGGCGGTGGGCCTCAATAGAGCGGAGGATCGAAAAGCTCTACAGGAGTCGCTTGCACAAAGTCAGGCAATACTTTTGGAGAAGGTGAACGAAGCCATGCGAAATGCCTTATCGCAATTCAGCCTTCCGAGACAAGCTGCAGCGCCTTCTGTTCTCCTTTGCGACCGACCGACGCCAAACCGACCAAATTTGGAGAACTTGAGAGAGCCTACGGGGAACATAAGACCTAACGCACCAGAATTTCCTAGGATATGGCCAGAGCGAGCCGCTTCAACGACTCGAAGAGATGCACACCGGAATACAGAGCCAGATTTTTACGAGCAACTCAACAGGATCCAGTATAGTAACACCTCAGCGAACAGAGACGCTAGAATTCCTATGATATCACCTGCTGCTTCGATGTACCGATCTCCACATTACCAAAAATGGGGGATTTCCTTTAATTCAAAGAATATGACGGTTGACGAATTCTTGTTTAGGTTGGATAAGGTAAAGGATAGCTATGGCGCAACTTGGGATGAAGTGGTTTCGAATTTCCACCACTTTGTAAGTGGACCAGCGGAAGCATGGTACTGGATTTATTTGAAAAATAATCCGCAAACCTCATGGATTGCACTAAAGCTAGCCCTCTTAGATCATTACGGCAGCCTGGAAACCGATTCTGAGATTTCAAGACAGATGGCAGAAAGGAAGCAAATTCCTGGAGAAAGTTTTGATAATTTTTACGAGGCCCTGTTAAAATTGAATTCGAAGATGAAGAATCCACGGCCCAACGACGAATTAGCCGAGATAATTAAGCAGAATGTTCGACGCCGGATGGGTGAACTTCTGCTTACTTTCAGAACGACGAGACTAGCAGACTTGGTGTATACATGTAGAGAAATGGAAAGGTACCTCACCCAACACGAGCCAATGCGTCCCAAGATACCACCTATGTATAACCATCAAATGAGGAAGCAAGTGAGTGAGATCGAGATTCAGACCGATCCGGAGATGGAAGATATGTCTTTGGCGGTGGAGGCCTTCCAAAGAAACAGACCTAAGGACTCCAAAGTTAATTTTGACAAAGCCATCTGTTGGAATTTCCGCAAATCTGGACACATTTTTCTCGACTGCACAGAGCCTCAACATAAGATATTCTGTTACCGTTGCGGACAGCCAGATATACTATCACCTAATTGTACCAAGTGTAAGGGAAACCAGATGATGAGTCATCGTTCATCCGAGAGGGAGCTGACCATGATGGGCAACTCGGGAAGTCCCAATTAGAATCCTCAACTACAACTATTAAAAAAATTTCAATTTTAAAAAAACCAGAAACCCAAAACATCACTAATACCAGTACTAATTCCAAAATTATTTCAATTCCCAGACTAAGACCACTTAAATCTCTACATCAGAGACAAATTGATTACGCTGAAGCGCGTAAACGTATATTTAATTAACCCTAAACATTTAAGCAAAGTAGAAAAGTTAAGACATAGATTTGTTCAAAAGCGTAAATTGTATAGAGCGATCAACATAGCCGAAGTAGAATGTCTGAAAGATGATCCGAGAGCCTACCTAAAAGTAGAACTATTTAACCATAAATGGCTTAGTTTACTCGACTCTGGAGCGAGCATTAGTTGCCTCGGTAACGGTGCCGCTAAGTATATTGAAGATACCAAAATTCCATATAGAAAATTCGATTCCAATATATTTACTGCTGATGGAACAAAACAGCGTATAGCGGAAGTGGTTACTACGAACATTAAGTACAAAGATCTAGTTCTTCCGATCGAATTGTACATAGTACCATCTCTAGCGCAAGATTTATATTTGGGTATAGATTTTTGGAAGTTATTTAAAATAGCTCCACAAATTATATCTTCTTTAGACATAGTTACCGAGACAACAACCGGTCAGGCAAGCAAACCGGAATGTCTCCTATCTGTAGAGGAATCTACTATTCTTCAAAACACTATTAAGCTATTTCCGTCATTCGCCGTTCGAGGTCTCGGAGGGACTCATTTGATGGAACATTCTATAGATACAGGTGACGCAGAGCCCATAAAGCAACGTCACTATCCCATATCACCAGCAGTACAAAGCCTCGTGTACGCGGAGTTGGATCGTATGATCCCGTTGGGCGTTATCGAAGAAAGTCAGAGCGGATGGTCATCGCCAGTCGTACTGGTGAGAAAACCCGGCAAAAACCGACTATGCCTCGACTTTCGCAAAGTTAACGCCGTAACGAAGAAAAATGCGAATCCAATTGCGCATATAGAAGGATTGCTAGCACGCCTTTCGGAGACACGTTATATTTCTAGCGTGGATTTGAAGGATGCTTACTGGCAAGTACCCCTGGAGAAAGAATCACGGGAGAAGACAGCGTTTACAGTCCCAGGTAGACCCCTGTATCAGTTCAAAGTGATGCCGTTCGGACTTTCGAACGCTGCGCAAAGTTTGACTAGTTTAATGGACAAGGTAATTCCTCGCGAGTTGAGAGACCAGGTGTTCATTTATCTCGATGACTTACTAGTCATCTCTAAAGATTTTAACGATCATGTTTCCGTTTTAGCTAAGGTAGCAAAGCATTTAACAGAGGCTGGCTTAACTATTAACGTAGAGAAATCTAAATTTTGCTTTAAAGAATTGCAGTACTTAGGTTATATTGTTGGACAAGGTTGCTTGAAAACCGATCCGAACAAAGTGTCTGCGATATTGGAATTTCCTGTACCAACCACTATACGGCAAGTCCGACGTTTTCTAGGAATGGCCGGATGGTACAGACGGTTTATTGAAAATTTCTCTGCTTTAACCGCGCCCATATCGGACACTTTGAAAAAGAAAAGCAAATTCGAGTTTAGCGCCGAAGCCATAACAGCATTAGAAGCCGTAAAAAAAGCTTTAACGTCAGCTCCAGTGTTAATCAATCCTGATTTCACTAAGCAATTTATTATCTGTTGTGACGCATCATCTACAGGGATAGGGTGTGTCTTATGTCAGTAAGATGAGGAAGGGGAAGAGAAACCTATTTACTTTTACTCACAGAAACTGAATTCAGCCCAACGTAATTACACCGTGACTGAGAGAGAATGTTTGGCTGCTGTCCAAGGGATTTATAAATTCCGTCCTTACGTCGAAGGATATAAATCCCGAGTGATAACGGACCATGCGAGTCTACGGTGGTTAATGAGTTTGAAGGACCCAACGGGAAGGTTGGCTCGTTGGAGCCTAAAGCTTCAAAGTCTTGACTTTGAGGTGATCCATAGACGTGGATCTCAGCACCATGTGCCAGACGCTTTGTCGAGGGTCTATGAAGTAGACGCGCTAGGTGTTGAGAAACCCACTTCTGCTATGGAAACGACTAAGGTAGATAACATCTTACATGTCAATCTAGAAGATCCATCGTTCAGGTCTAATGAATATATTCAGATAATTGCTCACGTTAGTGACAATAAAGACCGATTACCGGATCTGCAAGTATCTGAGAACTTCGTGTATAAACGAGTCAAACACTCTAATGGTAATCCTCTCCAGGAAGATTTAACATGGAAGCTTTGGGTTCTATCGCAGCTAACTGGAAAGTTGATAGAGCAGGCTCATTGTCCACCTAGATCTTCACATGGAGGTATTGCAAGAACATTATACCGCCTTCGACAGGAATTTTATTGGCCAGCCATGAGTAGTCAGGTAAAACTATATATAAATAACTGTGACATCTGCAAAACGACCAAAGCCCCTAATTGTACTTTACGTACAGAAATGGGAAAGGCATTCACAGTGGACAGGCCGTTCCAACATTTATATGTAGATTTCCTAGGGCCATATCCTAGATCTAGAAAGGGAAACACATTCATAGTCATCGCTCTCGATCAGTTAACGAAATTTGTGTTGATAAAGCCATTAAAAAAGGCGAATTCAAACGAGTTAATTAAGTTCCTTACGGAAGAAGTATTCTTAATGTTCGGGGTTCCTGAGACGCTGCTGTCTGACAATGGATCGCAGTTCATTAGTAAAGATTTTGGGACCTGCTTAAGCAATTTCGACATCACACATGTCAAAACAGCATCATATGCTCCACAAGCGAATGCTAGTGAGAGGGTCAATAGATCCATTTTAAGTGCTATACGCGCGTACATAGACCCTAAGCAGACTAATTGGGATATTCATTTAGCTGAAATCAGTAGTGCTTTACGCACCTCCGTACACAGCGTTATCGGTATATCTCCCTATGAAGCTCTCTTCGGACATCAAATGGTGGAGCACGGTTCAGACTATCGGTTGTTGAGGAAGCTGGATGGGTTGAATCAAGCGGAAATTAACTGGTTACCTAAGGCAGCTAAAATGGGAATTCTTCACGCTTATCTGAAGACCGCTCTGAGTCAAGCTCATGAGAATTACGAGCACAATTATAACTTGAGAAGCAAGCTAACTGCGTATCAAGTTGGTGAAAAGGTATATCGAAGGAATTTTGTACTCAGCAACGCAGCAAAGCATATAAATGCCAAGTTAAATCCGAAATTTTTGAAAGGACACATAACGAAGATCATCGGAAACAACCTATATCGAGTCAAAGATGAGAAGGGATTCGAAATGGTAGTCCACACTAAGGATCTGAGGAAGTGACACTATAAGCAGTTAAAATTAATTCATCGTAGCCGGCTCTCTCTGCCGTGCATGAGACAAAGGGTCGTGGGTGCAATCTTCAACATCGTAAAAAGAGCATTTAGTTAGTTTCGGGTAAAGTCTTTTCGTTTCATCGTCGTTGTATGAGTGGGCACTACATGCAACGAAGATGCTTTGTAGGAAAAGCCATCTCAGTCACCACGACAGAGACCAACGTCACCATTGAAATCAACATACCTTGCGTAATTCATAATTCAAACCATTTTAATTTTTTTTTTTTTGTAAACAAAATATCTCTTTTACTATGAATATTCGAATATCCTGGTGAAAATAGCAAATTATCACAGTTCAAGTAAATTACACCATAGCTAGTGCCAATACTTACCATATTTCTGAATTTATTTACCACATCTATCGGAATGTGAGGTTAAACGCGAAAAGGGCATAGTCCATGTAGCAAAAATATCTTTCACAAATCTTTTGGTAGCAATGTCAAACAATTGGAGGCAAATGGAGGCAATTGGAGGCAATTTCATTTAGTGACAAAGAGTATTACAGGGGTGGATAGCGTCGGCACGAGAGGCGAGGAAACCCATAGATCGGTCGAACACTGAAATGGCGGATCATGGAAAAATTGTACTACACCAAGATGAGCTGAAATCGAGTTGTCCCCGTTTGGACGTGGTAAAATTTATGTATGTGTCTGAAATTTATAACTTTTCAAAAATTTATTATCTACCATCAAATTTTTAGCTAGGATAACTAGGATTAAATTTATGACAGAAAGTGAGTTAAATAAATAACAATCCCCGCGTAAAATGCATATAAATCCAGATGTAACATCTAACCGCAAACCCACGGATTAGTTTACCTAAGTAAGGGATTAGAAAAAGAACGTTAAGAAACAAGTAGATAAGAGGCCGGTTATAGCGATCAGGAAAACGAAACAGGAAAAATTTTCAGATCGATAATTTATTATGTTTTTAATCGATTCAAAACACAAATGTTACACTCATCGATGGCAAATAACTCAAAGAATTTTTTGTAGTGATAAAATTTTCAGTTGAACAAATACTTATTGTAAAAAATGCATTTATTTATTTTCCTGATGGAATCTAATTTTCCGTACGAAAATGTCGTCAAGAAAATAATTAAATGTATTTTTTACCAAATATATGTGCTTTATAGAAAATTTTATTATCACAAATAATTCTGTGAGTCATTTGTCATCGATGAATGTATGTAGTTATTGTGTTTTAAATAAAATCATATTTAATTATCGATTTGAAAAGTTTTTCCTGTTTCGTTTTCCTGATCGCTATAACCGGCCCCTAAAGTAATAATTCAGAGGAATTGTAGTTTTGTAGTTGCGTCTGAACAAAAATCGGAGAATATAAGTAATAGTACTGACAAGAGTAGAAAATTTCGCAATCTAAAACCGACAGTACTTAGTTTAAAAGTCATGGACACGAAAATCACTGACGTGTAGAAGACTATTGCTGTCAATACTTACTCGTCAGCGATCCTTAGTCAATCTGAATGATTAGATTTAACTCTGCGAACAAATTAGCTTAGATCAAAATTCTTCATACTTACCTGAGTTCAACTCAGGAAAACGCCAAAGTCTACATCTGAAAAAGAAAATAAAATTAGGTAGTTCATTTCATAAAAACTTACCCATTGTGCATAATCTTCTGATTGAATAGGTTTTGTTTTGCTGGAAATAGATAAAAAGAATATTCCAAGTTCAATTTGACACTCCGCGAGACGTTTATCTACAATTATCGACTAAGGTGTGGCCTCGCAAAAAAACCAATCGTCCAATTGTAAAATTTGAGTAAGGGTTGAAAAAGAATCCTAAGTAAATTTCTTTTCAATTTTAACATCGGTGAAGGAAACATCCCAAAGTATTAACGAGGTAAATCAATTAAAAGATATCTGAAGTGAAAATTACAACAATAAATTCTAGTGATTGTCCGAATAAATCCCGATTAAAAACCAAGTTGGTTATTGCTTAGAAAAAAAATCGGAGCATAAAAAAACAAGATAAAGGATTAACCAGAAATAAAAAGGTAAGATTTTCGGTAAACCATAGTGGATACAAAGGTGACACGATTCCACCTAAAATCGCTTCTTAAAATACTTTAAATTGATTCCTAAATTACTGCTGAAACAAATAAATTGACGAGTGAAAAGTTTTTATTTTACATTTTTTTTTTGCATCTCAACACATAGTTCGAATTTTTCTTGACGCGTATTGCCATGCGGGCAGGGAAGCAGACCATTCCGGTACTGTATTCCCCTTCAAAGAAAATTTTTCGAAGCAAAATATTGAGATGCATTGATCGCGAATTCAACTCCACACGAATTATCTTGTCCACGAATCCATTGGAAGCGTATATAAATCTGCGACAACGAAGTACTGCTCAGCGAAATAACAGAGGACTCATCCCCGTGGAGACAGATGAGATTCGCAAAAATTAGTCATTCATTGTGGTTAAAGCCAGGTAATTAATGAGACATTGTCTCGAGAAATAAAGTTTTTGTACATGTCCGAGAGATGAGCACACTAACATGCGCTTTGGAACAAATTTCCAGAGGCGCAGAACGCTCATAAAAGCAAGAAAATAAAAAGAGATTATGACGCGACAATGTACTAAGATTAAAATACTAGAAAATTACCTGGGTTAGTTCGAAAAGCTAGGTGATGGTGGTATTGATTGAAAAGTTTTAAAATTTTAGAAAAACATATACATAATTTTTATCCACATTATCTAGACCGATTATTAAAGTCAAATTTCATTCCACAGGTAGCTATTTCATCTTTGGGTGCGAACAAGAATTGTGTGGCGATCGTTGTGGTTGTGGGCGCACTCACACGGACCAAAAAGGTGCCCACAATCCACACACTATTCCTGGTGCCTAGCGCTGTCAACCCCAACAAAATAGCCACCTGGCTTTTAGTATCATATACTACGTACTATAGTCTTTTTGCTATATGCTAAACTACGTACTATAGTCTTTTTGCTATATGCTAAACTACGTGCTATACGCTATTTGCCATAAGCCAGATACCATGTGCTATATACTACGTGCTATATGCTTTTCGATATATGCTATTTGCTACATACCAATTACGATGTACCAGGAATCATATCTGGACACGTGTTAATAACTTGTTAAGCGGCTAACATATTATTTTTACTTGGGAGCAGTCGGAGAGAACATCACCAGTTCAAGGAGATCCAGTGATACATGAATACACAGGAGACCATCGAAAAATATACATGTGGAGCAGAGTATATATGTGTGTGAAAGGGTTTGTTTCGAAAGAACCGAAACAAAGGTATGGAATTTTATTGATTAACTATATTTATTCTGTGAAACATAAAATAACTATTTATATGCATACCCTCATTTAAACTCATTAATAAAAATTATTCAAGTGTCACTATAAGTAATTCCACGTCAAAAGACGATAGTCCGAAATTATACTTTTTCATTTACCTCGTACAAATTGCGAAAATTTTCACCTGCAAACAAAAAAAACATATTAATTTGTAAAGAATATTTCATTTGTGTATTTAATTATTATACTATACCCGTTCTTCGGAACAATACTGATACCACTTGGTAAAAGTATATATGTATCTTCAATGCATATGGTTATGTTACCTATAAAAAAAAGAAAGAAGACAAAAATTTTTTGAATCACTTAAAGTATTGTCATAAAATCATTTTGAATAATTACTTTCTGTTTGTAAAGAAGTACTGCCGTCCAAGAGTATTTTATTCCTGTCCATAAATCCGTCACTATAAATAAAAAAAAAAAAACAAATAAACAATAACTTGAAGTTATAAAAGCCTTAGTACTATAGTGTACTGAAATCATAAAACATTACCTACCTGGTGATGATAATAACGTATAGCAAATCCTACGTATATAGCTCTAGCTTCATACAGATTGAACGCATCGTGTCGTGCATGATTGCCAATCAATGTTGTCCACCTATATTTTTTTTTGACAAAAGACAAGATTAATCTCTACTTATCCTGAAACAAAAGCAATAAAATCAACAGTAAAAATAAATATTTACCTTAATAACTTTTGCCTTTTCCAAATTTTTACCTGAATTACAAATTGACTTGTTAGGTAGGTTAATGATAGGGTGCACTCTCTCTTGGCCATACCCATAAGCAACGTACCCTTATTATCCTTTATGATTATATTTGACTATATTGTCCATACATATAAATTTTATTAAACTATATTTACTTTTAATAATTATATTTTTTTTTATTCACTATATTCACATTTCATTACATTTTTAAATACGAGTGACTAAGATTTTAGTCAGTCTCGTGAATAATTGAGTTTTTGATTTTGTTGGGATGTGGGAGTTGATGGGATAAAGACTATTTGTAGTCCTATTCATTTTTCATTACAAATCCGTTCGAAGAGGGGAAGGTGATCATCCACCCTCGACATTGTCAGGACCTGAACAAGGTCCTATTTTTTTTTGCTGATTCGAATCACACGATTCAATTCAATTAATATCTACAGCATTTTTGAGTTATATTTTCACATCTTGGATAGCAGTTGATTCTGTTTTAAAGTTTATAATTACCTTTCACTAAGATATTTATCAGTCAGTCAGTCCGTAATACAAGTTAAATTTTTCAAGTCATCTTTAAATATTCATAACGCTTTGTCAGTGATTATAAATTTTAGTCATTTGTTTTAAGTCCTTATACAAAAGTAATTTATAATTTTTTTTTTGAATTTTATAATAATAATAATAAATAATAATATTTTAACTATGTGTCTGTAAGGCACATTGCCTTTTTAAATGCAACAGGTGTTGCACGACACTAGTTAGAAGGAATAGAAAGATAGGAAAGAATTGTTTTTGGTACAATGGATAGAGAGCTAGTTGATTTTTTTTTATTTTTCATTGCATCTTAAATTTTTTTTTGATAAATAATAAAAGGTCCAGTTGATGGCAAGACCATATTGTAAGTCCGATTGTAAAGATAAGTCTTATCTTGGATTTTTTTTGAGAAATAGTAATTGTCCGATATACTTTCTAAATCATTGTAAGTCCATTCATAAAAGACAAAGTCATATGTTTTCATTTTCAATAATTATTAAAAGTCCGATACATATCAAGTTCGTTTTAAGTCCGTTTGGGACAAATAATTTTCATTTTTTTTTCTTTTTGAATATTAAACAAGTCCGATATACATCAGAATCATTTTTGAGTCCGTTTGAGTAAATAAGTCTCATTTTTTTTCTTTTTTACCTTTTTTGAATTTTAATAAAGTCCGATTCTCGTTAAAGAATAAATTTTAAGTCCATTCGTAAGAATTAAGTCCGAAATTTTTATCTGGTTGATAAAGAAAGAGTCCGAATCTTAATAATTTTTTTTTTAAAGTCCGATTATACCGATAAATCATTTGCATTTATAACAAAAGTCCGAGTTACATATATCGTTATGATATTAAGTCTGAATAAAATTTCAGTAAGTTTTTTATTATTGAAGAAGATTGTTTCTTCAAATTTAAGTAAGGTAATAACTTAAGTTCGATAAGTAGATTTAAGAATAGGTTAATAAAAAGTTTATATTTTTGAAGATTTGAAAATTACTTTCTTTTAATTGATTTTATCAGTAAGTCGTTTAGTTGGAGTTAGGTTGCTAACTTCGGGAAGATTTTTTTTTCTTCTTGAATTTAATGAATAGAAACATGATAGTGTAAGTATAGCGAAGGTGAGGGGCCATGATGGAACCTTTGGAGCCGGAACCAGGGGTTGATGGTTTTCAACCCTAGTGGCAACAACGGAACCGTAAACGTCAACGACGACAACAACAACAACAATGGAAAGCCGAGATGAGAGCTAATAATTTCTAGGTACAACTCATTGAGGGGGTAGGCACTGGATCTTCGCCAGAGGGATGTGTCTGCACAGACTCACGCCAGCAGAGACGTCATAGGGAGGGGGTTGCAAGGAATAAAAGGTCCTTTCGCGACTTCCGGACGGGAAGTTAGGCGACAAAAGGGGAAATAACTACGCCCATTTCCCCTGCATTAATTAGGGTTCCTGTAAAATCAATCGGATGCCAAGGAACATTAGGTTGGGTTCATAGGGTTAAGTAATCCGAACGGACTACTTTCACCAAGTCCGAACCATGCGATTTTCTCTATTCTTCTAGCAAATTTTTCTATATCGTTTAATCTTTTCTTCAGGGATGGCCCTCCGGCCCTTAGCTTTTCAGCTTAGCATTTAAAATTTTTGAGTCATCCAACATCTAGATTCCAGGTTCATCAATATGTAAACCCACTACTCGCACCTGCAGCAACGACTCACTTCCTTGTTGACTGAGCCAGCTGAACCAATTTTTTTTCGAACCTGTAGCGGCAGTCGAGCGGTAGTACCCTATTCCTCCAAGTTGATCATCTAGATAGAGTTTTACGTTAAGTAGGTGACTGACTTGTGGAGATGTGATAGGTAATTAAGTAGGAACTAATAGTTTTTTCTAGTTTTCATGTTTTTTCTCGGTCAAGTAAGTTTGTCTGATGGTTAACTTTATTCTCTAATGAAGTCAGGGGATCAAATACCTCCTGGAAATGGACTCCTATATTGACTTTATTTTCTTGAACGAGGATCAAAGTGATAGACAACGATAATAATCCATCTGTTATATTCTGATAGATGAGTTATTAGAGTTCCAACCTATTTTCTTGAGGTTTTAGTAAACAGTGCATATAACATCTGAATGCACAGGATACGGGTTTTAGAGAGTCGACTGGGGAACGGCCCTACCCCTTCCTAAATGATCTAATGCTTATTTAGGGAGGGGATAGAAACTGTCCCCCACTTAACTCTCCGAATAATCGAATCCGAAATTAATATGTAAAGTATTTAAGGGGTATTAGAAGCCTTCACTTTGAATTAGACATTGAGTATTAACACCTACCCCAAGTGATCATTCTAATATTCGAAAGAGGAAGACTGGACTGATAACCATAAAATTATTCTTTTTTTGATTCATACTTATGAAGGAATATTGAAAACATAACAATGGTAGGTACTTATTTCTAAAGAGAAGAGCTATAACTTAATTTTTAATTCTTAATTTTCTGTTAGCCTAAGAAAATAATTAACGGAAGAGAAATTGCTGCATTTTTATTTGTGATCCAGCTTACCCGCTTTTTCCTTGGCTTTTAAAAGGATACTTAGGAATCATTTGAAGGATAACATGGCTCAAAACTTTCCTATTATCCAAAGCATCAAAAGAAATATCAACAATTAATTTTGTTTGTACTTTTTATTAAAAATAAATAATTTCATAAAAATAAATAAACATACATATATTTATTGCTTATTTTTTAACTACATACAGTTTTTAGCTTATATCACAACTCGAGTCTTAAGTTGGGTAGGTAAGTCTTTATATATATATTCTTAAAGTACAATAACTCAAAAACAACAAACAAAAAAGAGAACAATTCATGCAAAAATAGGAAGGTACCTACTCATAGTAGTTAATAAAATAAATAGTTTGTACTTAGCGTAGGCAAAGAAAAATCTTATAAAAATACCTTTTGGTTTCAAACAAAAACGAAGTAAAAGCAGTAAATAAAAAAATAATATATGAAAAATATAGCAGTAAATAAAAAAAAATATATGAATAGTCAGCAAAATTAAAAACCAAAATGAAAAAAAACTATTCTTCATTATCTTCATCGGAAGAAAAACTGATGACAAACTCCTGGATGTCACTTGGTTCTTCTTCGAGTGGTGGTGTACTATGAATCTGAACAACAGGGACATATGGTTCTTCTTGGTATGGTGGTGTATTCTGAATAGGTACATATTCAGATCCATTCAACAACGAATGTAGAGCAGCAATGAAGGTGTTTGCAGATTCTTCAAGCATTTTTTTGGTTGCTGCGTTGCTTTTTTCTAAGAGCTCTTCCTCTTTTTGCGTATATAATTCGTGTTCGAATAAAATAAGCTCCTTTTGTTTATTGAAAAGATCTTCGTTCATCGCTTCGTGACTTTCTTTTATTGTTGTGCTGAGCTTGTCAATATTCCGAGCATAACTTCCTCTGGTCGCTCATTTTTGTTGTTGTTGATGTCGATGGCAAACTCGGTGAGACATATGACTTATCTTGGTTTATTTGTTCAGTGGGATTTTGCAGTTCCTCTTCAATGGCATGAATATCGTTGTGACCTTTAAGATAAATTATGTATTATTAGACTGATGCAAAATAAAAAAAACTCACTTCTCGAACTATCTATTCCAGACTCCACTGTATTTACAGATGGCCTGCAGCCCAACATCCTATCCAGCTCTTCATAATAAGGACAAAGCTCCCGGCTTTTACGCTTTTGTTGTTTTTTTTCTTCGCATTTATACCCAAGTAACAATTTAATTTTCATAAAGGCCAATAGAAGCTATTTTCTTATTTCTATTTCAACTGTAATCAATCTTATAGAAACCTATTTGGCGCACATAAGCGAAGTTATAACTCTTCATAAACAGTTTGGATAAGGCCTGGTGAAGGCTTTGCAATGGAAACAATACTTTGCTACGAAAGGCTTTTTGTTTCGCTAAATAGTTGTCTGGACTTTCTTAAGAAAGCAATAGTTTCTTTTTAGTGTTTCGCTAAGGACTTACAGAAGTCATTACGAAAATCCTACCGAAATAAAAAAATTCAAATAAAATTTAAATTATTTTTTTAACGCCTTTTTTCTTTTATTTTTTTCTTTATCTTTAATTTCGATGAATTTTTTCTGAGACCATATTTTCTTCATTCAAGTGCTCAGTTTCTTCAATGCCTTTTCTGAAAACTAGATATTTAATTTAATTATTATTGAAAAAACTTACTTGCCTCACAACCAGGGATCGAACTTGCGACCCAACGCACCCCAGTCAAACATTCAATTTTTTTTGCAATTTTAATTCAATTTTTATTTTTAATTCAACTTATAACTACTTAAATGCTAGACAAAAACCTTAAAAACTAGCTTACAGAATAACTTAACTAACTTACTGGCCCCATACGGGCGCTCTAAATTATACTATAATTATATATTAAAAATGCCTTTGGGCGTAAAAACTAACTTAAATTAAAATTCAAAATTACTTAAAACTAAACGAGAAAATTTTTAAAAAACTCGTTTTCCAAGACATTTTATTTTATTTTATATAAAAGCTTAAAACTACCCTTTACCTAAATAAAACTAAATTAACCTAAATAAAACTAAAATATACGTAAATATACGTAATTAACTTAAAACTACTTAAAAATACTTAAAATAAATTAAAACTAGAACAGCCACCAGCAGCCTTTTTTTTTTTTTTTTTTTTTTGCGCAGCAGCCAATGCATATGCGCACACGCCTATAAATATATATATATATAAATATATATATATATTTATATACATATATATTTAACAGCGCCAAATGCACATACACACAAACAAATGCCATTTAATGTGTTTTATATTTTTTTGGTGCCACCACTGTCCTACATAAAATAAACCTATTAATACTTAAAAATACGTAGGTCGGCCAAGGCAACAACTTTGACTAACCATCAATATCAAGGTGGTCACCCAACCACCAGTATTTTTGAACTTGCTTATAAAAGTCCCTTTTGTCCCGAAGGGGCACAGCTCTACTGAACCGCAGACGCTCTGCTCCGTTCCCAGAGCCGACGTCTCGACCATACAGGATTCGCCGATCCACAGTTCTACGGCCGACGTGGTAGATTAGCGGAACCGCCAATCTATCCTGTATCAGCCCCCGACTGTCTAAATAGAGGAATGTCTCGGGCGGGATGAAACCGTTAAGACAAACGCTCTCACTATATTCTTCATTGGGGTAATAAGCCCCGAAAATAAGTCCATTGGCTGAGGTCATCGCTCTTGCAATGTGACCCCGAATCAGCTTAATTAAAAAGTTATCTATCCTGTTTATATTGGCCCCGTTGTATAAGACCTCGTTGGCATAATAATGTTTGTACTCCGACTCTGGTGTTCTGTGTAATCCAAGACAGGTTCTAAGACACTGCCTCTCAAACACCCGAATCTTTTCCATTTGAGATGGGGCAACGTTAAACCACACAGGGCACCCATAGGCAATCATCGGCCGGATGAGGGCCATGTAGCAAATCACCTTCACCCTGTTTTCAAGGCGGCTGCTATAAAACAACCGTCTTGTCAGAGCAAACGCTCCCCTAGCTCTGGCCAGAGCAGCATCTATATGTCGATTGAAATATAGATACTGATCTAGCCAGATACCAAGGTACTTTACTACATCTTTACTCGCCAGTGGATGTCCACTTGGTCCAACGATCACTAGATTTCTCCAGTTCTTTCTTGTATCCCTAGAAGCCTAAGTCAAAGGGGTTCTAAACAGGATAGTTTCTGATTTCTGAAAGTTAATTTTTAACTTCCAGTCATCACAATATCGCTGAATCTTGTCGAAGTCACGCTGCAAGAGAATTTTGATGACTTCAACTTTTGGACCCGTCCTGTACGCTACAAGGTCATCGGCATACGCAATCGCATGAGTGAGACTACCTATCAGATCGCTGGTGTAAATACTAAAAAGAATCGGCGAGTTCACAGCTCCTTGCTGTAGACCGTTTTTAATATCAAAAGTTGTGGTGGAAGTTACATTGCCACTTTTGACAACGAACTTTCTACCATTGAGCATGTCATGAAGTATATACAACAGTGGTTTACTTATGCCAAATCTGGTTAATTTCAGATAAAGACCCTCTAACCATACGGTGTCGAAAGCCTTCTCTAAATCAACAAGAACGGCACCTGTGCATTGATTTTTCGCTTTGTTCCATTGAACATCAGAAACTAACTTAGACGCGGCATGAATAGTGTCATGTCCCGCCTTAAAGCCAAACTGATTGTCTGGAATAATATTCTTGTCCTCAGCCCACTTGAACAGAGCTCTATTGAGAATCTTTTCGAATACCTTACTGATACTTGGAAGAAGACTTATCGACCGAAGATTTGCCGGATTGGAGCTGTCCTTTCCCTTTTTTGGGAGAGGATGGACCACCGCTGTCTTCCAACTCACTGGATAATATGCATTATTCAATGCGTTGTTAAACAGTGTGGTATAAATGTCTATTGCTTCCTCAGGGAGATGTCGTAACACAATGTTGGGTATACCATCGACCCCCGCAGATTTCTTTTTCTTTAATGTTTGAAAAATTAACTGAAGTTCTACCTTCGAAATTAACAATGAACTGGGTCCATTTCGCTCGGCGATGGTGGCATTTGCCAAGTTTTCGTCATTGAACCCGGTGAAACCAGTATTCTCAGATCGCCATTGCGTTATGTTATTTCCAAGATAGAAATTGTGCAGCAAGGCTCTGTTCTCCAGGTCATGATTCGGACGAATGCTGGCATTCACCTTATACACTTGCTGGAAAGCAGCCCCTACAGCTTCTACCTTCTCCCGAGGATCTTCTATCATATAAAAATTATCATCGAAAATGGCACTTTCCGGATCAATTCCTGCAATCGTTAGTACGTCTTCGTTATCTGTTGTCCTCTGGAGTTTAAGACATGGAAGATCGTTTTGATCATTTCTTCTAAATATCTTATTTATTTGGGGAAACATACTAGGGTCGCTAGAATTAACAGCCCGAATTCTGTTATCCCAATATAAATTAATAGATAATCTATAGTTTTATCTAATCAGAACGTTAATGTTTTTGATCGACGACTTCAATGTCCTAATCTCCAGATCACGTGTGTCCGTGAATCGTCTGTACAGAAGTTTCAATCTAGTCAGCAGTCCACTTTTTTGTCGGTGTAGTGCGTCGATTGTCGCGTTCTTGTATAAACCATTAGGGTCTTGTTCCTTATATTTTGGAATTGTTCTGTCCATTGTTCGTTTTATAGTCGTATCCATTTGAGTCAGGAACCCATCGATCTCGACGTTCGTCAGGTTTCTGTCATTTGGTGGAGAAATGTCATCGGAACGTATTTCTCTTGCCAAGGCGTTGGAGAAGCGTGGCCAGCGCGTCTTACTGAAATTGTAAGAGTGCACAGGCACATACTCATCCAATTCCACAAGTTCGCTAGGAAACTGTATTACGGTGGCAAGTCCGCAGTGATCGCTGTCGTATTCAATTGTTCGTAAACAGTTTCTTGTCTGTTGATTTGTTGCGTCAGTTATAACAAGTCGTGAGTCAAGCAGTAAAAAATCTAGAAAGCCACCGCTCCTAGGAAGGTCTATCTGTCGCAAAAAGATCGATCCTACACTCAACACTGTGACGACCCATCCAATTAAATAAATGGTTCCCTCTCGGATTTTGAATTTGATTTCCCCAATCTTCATGTTTGGCGTTCAAATCTCCTGCCATGAGATAATAATTTTCATCCAAGTGCAGTCTTAAGCATTCGAAAAGTTTTTCGAGTTCTGCGATAAAATTAGTAGGCTGAGGTGCTTCGGGTGCGTACGCCGCGATCACGTACATTTGTTTCCCCTGAAGTAGCGGAATGCAAATGATGCAGGCTTCTAGCTGCCCAAATCTTCGCACTTCACTATTATATATAACCTTATGTTTAATGCCCTTTCGATGAAGATTGCGACCCCACCCCCTTGAGAGGAGTTAGGCCGATCCCTTCGCACGATATTGTAATTATTATTAGTCAATTTGTGTTTCTGGGTAAGCTTAGTTTCGCTAGCCATAAACACATCAGGACTTTGGTCTTGCAGCAACTGAAAGAGATTTGCTCTACGTTCGGTCCTAATCAGCGAATTTACATTCACAGCTAGGATCTTAAAGGGTCGCTCAGGCAGCGCGCCTTTAACCATTTCGCGTTGCCGGCAGAATAGAGTAGAGGTAATCCACCCTAGCCGCCTGCTCCCTGATCTGTTTTTGCACGTCGGTTAACTGACCATGAATGGTCAGCAACACCTGCATCAGATCTGCCTCAGGCACAGGAGCCGTAGGCACTTGGACCTGTTTGGCTACCTGTGATTGAGGCTGTACCGTATTTCCCTTTCCAGACGCCATTTGGGCGTAAGAAATTGCGGGATTGACGGAAGTTGTTTTCTGGCGTACTTCAGGGCGTCTCACCTCAACTGTTTTCTTTTGGGCTTTGTTTTGCTTTATCTCCTGAAACTTCGGACATCCCCGATAGTTTGCGGGGTGCCCGGAGCCTCGGCAGAGCGCACATTTTAACTGGGTCATATCTGTGACCCTATCTTGCCCGAGTTTACACTCCACTGTTTTGTGGGTATCTCCACATTTAACGCAGACTGGGTCCATACCACAGTTAACTGCAACGTGTCCGAACCCTTGGCAGTTCATGCATTGAAGCATGTCTTTCTGCTTATTTAGTTTTTCCCATCGTACAACTTGGTAATCCAGGACTGTTATATTCCTTAGACCACTCAATTTGCTTTGGGGCGAGAGTTGAACCAGGAAGAATGGTAAATTCCGTTTCTCCCGTCTGGCTTTGACTGTGGTAAACGGTCTGACCCCGATAAAATCGAGATCGTCAATGGCCACTTGACGGAGCTCAGCTAAGAGCGCCTGCGGATCCGTAGAGGATTCGATACCCTTCAGGAGGACTGTTTGAAGCTTGTCTTCCTTCGGGGTGAAACTATAATATTCTGTTCTAGTTTGAGACAGAAGGTCTTTGACTTTTTTGTAGTGCTCTAAAGATGAGCACTGAATGGAATGCCTTTCTGCGTTTAGCCGCTTAATTATAAAATTGTTGCCTACAACCGACCTACATATTTCAATAGTGTCTTTTATATGCATTTTATAAGTATTAATAGGTGGCACCTTACCTTTCTTTGCTTGTGGCTGTTGCTGTTGTTGCTGTTGTTGCTGTTGTTGTTGTGACTGCTGCTGTTGTCTCTGCTGCTGTTGGGTCTGCTGCCAGTCAAACATTCATCCACCAGGCCAATGTTATGTATTCAGAAGGAAGATCGAATTTTAACCAGTTGATACCATGTAGGTACCTACTTTGTACTATAGGAACAGATATGTAGCTATACAGTTCGATTTAAAATTCAGCATAAGCAGTTTTTTTTAATTTATAATTATTATATTACTTGCCTGTTGGTAAAATATAATAATAATAATTTCGTTTTGCAATAGCTTACTTAAGGGAACTATAGTTTTCTTTAGTTTGTTACTACTAAAAGAAGAGATACTTTTCTTATTTGAGCTATAGCTGTCATTAACAAACAAACCACCTGTCATATATTCCATGTGGTATAATTATGTACGCGAGCAATAGCTTTCTTAAGGGAACTATAGTTTTCCTTAGTTTGTTGTTTAATACTAAGAGAAGAGATACTTTTTTTATGTGAGCTATAGCTGTCAATAACAAACAAACCACCTGTCATATTTTCCATGTGGTACAGGGGCGTACCGTGAGGTCGAGCCGTGGGGGGTGAGTTTTACTAATGCCGACTTTTATTATAGGAATTTGCCGACTTATTTTGGAAATTTGCCGACTGCAGTCATCGCTATACTAAAAAGTAAAAAAATGACTGGATGTTTTGAATAATCAATAAATTTCCATGAAACTGTGTAAAAATAGAGTATCAACTTGAAAAAATATAACACGTGAATTCTTTTAAGAGCTATGTATTTATTTAAAATATTAATAAATATGTATCTAGTTAAAAGAATTTGTTTTTATGAATAGTTTTCAATAATATAAATGGAATAAATAAATAAATAATTAATGCAACAGTATTTTATATAAGAAGAAAATAATAATGAAGTAGTGTCATGAATTTAGATTTATATAATACATTTATATAATACATATACATAATGCAAGGGAATATTTATTATTTTTAATGAATGTTTTTGATTTTAAAGTTAATTAACTAAACATTTTATAATTATAAACACAATTATATGTATTATAATGCTAAAGCCATCAATTCACTCGAAAAATTCGAAAAATATCTTGCTAGAATATTTATAAAAACCTGCAAAAATATCGACTTTCACTTTTTAAAATTCGAAAAAATTGAAAATGCCGACTTTTTTGCTAGAATATGTATAAAAGCCAGCAATTCACACGAAAAATACGAAAAATTGAAAATGCCGACTTTCTTGCTAGAATAAGTATAAAAACCTATGAAAATGCCAACTTTTATACTAAAAATTCAAAAAATTGGAAATGCCGACTTTTTTGTTTTGTAAATTTAAAAACCTTTAATTAATGCTGAACTTAGTTTGAAACTCTTGAAAATGCCGGCTGCAGTTTTATAAATTTTAAAATTTTCAAAATTGCCGACTTGACCGACTCTGGAAATTCTTGGGGGGGGTCAGACACCTCCCCACACCCCCCTCTCGGTACGCCTCTACACGTGGTATAATTATGTTAGCGAGCAATAGCTTTCTTAAGGGAACTATAGTTTTCTTTAGTTTGGTATTAACTACTAAGAGAAGAGATACTTTGTTTATGTGAGCAATAGCTGTTATCCAGAAACAAAACAATGTGGCACATTTCTTTGTTTACTTTTATGCAAGCAATAGCTATCGCAAGGAAATTTAGTGCAAAATAAAGTGTTGTGTTATTGTGTTATTGTGTTACTGTGTATCTTTTAATATTAAAATTTAGTAAATGGTGAAAACTAAACGTGTCTGTACACATGACATTTTGGCGAAACCTAAAAAAACTACTATCTGGAGCGGGGAATGTAACAACGATTGCATATAGCCGCATTAAATGTTTAGCAAACTTAAAGAAGTCTTGTGATAACTCTATACAAGTCATATGGGTTATCGTTCATTTATAATATATAATAAATTCAACGTATCAATATTATCTTTAAATAAAACGTTTTAAAAATTATTATTGCATACAATTAAAAGTTACATTTTATAAAATAATGATGGACTTGAATAAATAAAATTCTAAATCACACGTTTTTAATTTGGAAGAAAATATTTTGACTGTTCGAATTGCTTCGGTTAACAAGCCTTGTCATTGATTTCGAGTATAAAGCTTTATACAAGCCTTTACATTTAGATTTTGTCTGACTAACTTTGACAAACCTTACAGCGACCTTATGAAAAGCGATTGTATCGTCCCTCCGTATGGCTTGCGAGTATTTTCTGCCAAATGCTTTAAGGAAGCTATTATTTAAAAAATTCAACAAATAACAGTTGACATCTTTAAATAAGCCTTATGATAACACTAAAGAAATAATAGCTTACAAATTTTTTCAAATTGGACCTTACACAAGTAAAATTGTTAGTTGGGTATAGGCTTTTTTTAAGTTTTTCTATCTTGTTTCAATCTGTTTGTCATTTTTTTCAGCAAACCCGCGTTTTATCATCTCGCCCTCAATTTTTCGGAAAATTTCGGCATTTCTATAAATTTTTCCGTCAAAATGTCTCAGGGCTCCGATTTCTTCCATAATGCTTATCATTTCGACGGTTTCCTCGTGCGACCACATATTTCTTTTTGCCATTTTCACTTTAAATTCTTTTTACACAGGACAACAAATTGCAAATCACAAACAATTTTTTTATTTTTAGCGCGCGTAGCTATCGACTGAAAATATAAACATTCACACATGCAAGAGCGAGTGTGAGTGTCTAGACATTTCAACCTAGGTATTTCAGCGAAATTTCAACTCAACACCACTGCTCGAGTGCGATCGAGTCGAATTCCATTTCGTTCCAACTCATCCCCGTTTACAAATGGGTGAACCTAAGTTGAAGCTCGCTTCAACCATGCATATAAACTAGGTAATTGTAAACTGGGAATACAGTTAATAATTATTAATTTTTTGCTATTATAGCAGAAGATGAAAGAGACTCCAGTTATACTACTTTGTCCAGTGAGTTATTTTAAATTATTTAATACACATATTTTATCATTTCTTACTAAATTATAAGTCATTAACAATTTTACAATAATTTGAAAATCGAGTTTCAGTTTGCTAATCAATGTTGATACATATTTTCGTTTTGTTCTCCTAATAAAATGTTTATTTAGAAAAAAAATATTAACAATTTTACAATAATTTGAAAATCGAGTTTCAGTTTGCTAATCAATGTTGATACATATTTTCGTTTTGTTCTCCTAATAAAATGTTTATTTAGAAAAAAAATATTATTTGTAAATAGAAAAAGGAAATGTATAATTTATAAAACTCGAAGGGAACGCTGTACAACAACTGTTTCGCTCTCCCTTTGCCATTGATGATCAAGAACGTGAAGATATCATCCCTCCTGCATTGCTTCATCCCATGCGTCACTTCTTTTTTTTTTGCAGTTAGGCTCTCTTGCCCGCTATCTGTGTTCGAACAGCTGTCACTGTCATCATCACTCGACGATGAAGATGATGACGAAGAACTAGAATTGCTAGAACTGTCCGATGCGAATCCAGTGCTCTGATCGATATTAATAGTGTCGGCTATTTTTGATAATTCAGGTTCTTTCTCCATATACATAAGATAAAAATAAAAAGGACAAAGATTGGTCTCGATTTATACTCATTCGCAGTATGCGAAGCCATTTGCGGGAAAGTTTCGGTCGCCCACGGACTGTTTTATGCCAGACAATAGGAAAGTACGTTTTGCTACAGAAATTCTGCGTAACAGCCAATGTATCGTCTAGATTTAGAACAACATGCCACCAACCTCCAGGCACAAGTACGGTTTCTCCCGGCCCCTGTAGAATTTCTATCTGAAATATGTTTTTGTTCATAAATAATCACTTTAACTTATGTTTTAAAAGGAACACTTACTGGAGCGTATTCTTTAGGCCAATCGGCTCTTTTTGTCTTTGGATAGATTACACTGAACCAGGTAATCGCCTCATCGCGCTGTTTCCCACCCTGGCACTTTTAATAACTCTTTCGGTGTATTGGTTGGAAAGAGACACCCACACCACCTCTTGTGGCCGAAGACTAACGCATTCCAGGCACATTTCCCAAGTGGATCTATATGAATTCCCGTACCTGAACGAGATGGTCCCATTACAAACCACCTATACGGTGGACGACGCGGTCTTCTCCAGAATACTTGAAGAGATCGTCTTGAAAATACTTTGGAATTGCGTAGTCGTCAAGGAGTTTTTTTCGTCGATGATGCTGGATTAAAACAAATCAAAATTATATTTTTTATTTTTGGTGATGGCTTGTAAAAAAATATAATTAATGATTTAATTTTTACCTCTCCGAAACTGCTATCGAATATGTAAAGTGGACTATCGTCTAAAGTCGTCTTCATGTATTCTACGTAGTATTTCATTTTCATCTTGACACTGTAAAATTCATTGTCTTGGCCGCACTTCAACTTCTGGTTGCGATACTTATTCACGAGTCTATTCATGGTCCATTTCTCTTGAGCCTTCCAGCCCTCCTGTGCGCCCGTGATCACAACGGGTAGGTATGGTTTTTCATATTCAATTGGTCAATAAACATCTGGCAATCCACGCAATTAGCATCGATTCGATCTATGTTCTCGGTGAATTGGGTAAATTATAAAGAATTAAATTATATTTGCAAACCAAATAAATACACAATTTCAGACTGTCATTTAACTGTCAGATTATATATGTCAGTTAAGTTCAGTGTGTTAACTGCCCACAGTAAAAAAAAAGACTTAAGGGGGTGACTTGTGGTGAAACACTTGCGATGGTGCGTTCACACTATGTGCTAATTTATATTTTGATTTGTAGTTAGATAAATAAACATCTAAAATAAGTTCAAAAACAATTTCGTGATGTTATACATCATTTCTTATTAAAATCGTAGTTAGAAAAATGATTTTAAGAAGAAAAATGTTTATTTCCAGTTTATTTCCCGCTCCAACGGATGCCAACGGATTATTTTGAAAATTTTATTTGAAAAATTCAACACAAAATGGAGCCTTTTTTCTTTTTCACCAATCGGCTGTATTTCATGAATGAAGTGGTAGGCCAAACTTGACAGTCCCATTTGAAATGCAAGGCCGCACGCACACAGAAGTTTAATAGTGCCGATTTGAAAGTTTGTAGGTAAAAGTGGGTGGAGCCTCCTGAACTGATGTTCTATTTATTTATTATTCAATGGATCAGTGCCATGAAGGAAAGAATACAAGATTACGACACTTGGTTTATTTTCAGCTTTTTGTTGTTGTGTTTTTTTCACTTGTGACGTAAGCACAAACAGAAAAACAAATAAATGGTGGAATCTTGTAATAAATTAACCCCAACCAAAGAGAAAAAGAGTGCAATGTGCTTACGTCACAAGTGAAAATTCCGTCAAAAGTGAAAATATCAAAGTGTCGTAATCTTGTATTCTTTCATTCATGGATCAGTGCCATTTTTATTTGGTAGCTCCCTTGTCCTGAGTGGAAAAAATAGACATTCATTCTTGCGAGAGCCATCTATTGTTATTTTTTATACAAATAATTTTTCCGCATAGAAACTACTGAAATCTGTTGTCACCGAATATTTTTGACTTTTGACATTCTGTAAACTACTTTTCACAAGAAAAAAACATTTTAAAAACCAAAATGAATACTTAAAATTAAAAATATAATAGATGTTCAAAAGCATACTATATCCGCAATCTATAAAGATTTAAGTGATGACAATTTACAAACCAAAGTCATGAAACAATTAAAGTTAAAAGTTTAATGTTAAATTGTATTGTCATTTACTTTCTACTTAAATCTTTAAAAAGAATAATATCAAAATATATTAAAAAAAAAACATTTGGCGCCAACTGCAAAAGTCAGAAGTGTCAAATTCTTGGTTCAACAGATTTGCCGCAATGCGTCAAAGGAGCTAAGTGTTTATTTTTTTTTTTAATGTTTTTCTTTTGGAAAGGCAACCATTTTTGTTTTGACTTGTGTTCAACTTTAAAAATATAAGTAGTTTACAAAATGTCAAAAATATTCGGTGACAACAGATGTCGGCATTTTTTATGCGAACAAATTATTTGTAGAAAAATTGACAGTAGATGGCTCTCGCAAGAATAAATGCCAATTTTTCGCACTCAGGGCAAGGGAGCTATCAAAGACATTTTTTGTATGAAAATGACAATCAACTAGCAGTTCAGACACTAGTACGTCAATGGCTACGAGCGTATTTAAAAAAAGATGGACCACGGGTTTTAAACAACTAGCAGTCCAGATATTATAATGTTGGGCGCATTGACGTACTAGATATGGACCGCCAGTCGGTTCAAATTTTCATACAAACGGCCAAAAAATGTTGTTCCATCTAAAAGCGGCAAAAATACGCCATCATCTTTTAGTGTTAAATACGTGTACTAATTTCGCTTTTAAAATTTAAATAAAACGTCGACATATTCATATGCAAGTGACTCAATGCAATAAAGAGTGGATTTGTTTTGTAAAATAAAACTAGTGTGATTACAATTTCCACCTAATTATATTAAACTTAAATGATTAATTAAAACAAGCGTAGCACTGCTACGCAGATTCCCTGCTAGTAGTTGATGGCGCCCCTAGTTATGTTGGAACACGCGTGAAGTTGGCTACTGGCGGTCCATATCTAATACGTCAATGGTTGGGCGCATTCGAGAAAGTGTTAAACAGAAATGCAATTAGAAGTGTTTACACTTAACTACAGGTATGACCAGCGCGGCATGATGAACGCTTTATAGTTTGCGTTCACACTAGTCAAGCATGCCGTCAACCACCATAATTGAGAATTGGTATAGTTCAAATGCGAAATTGGTAACCAAAATTAGAACTATGTAAGTTTTCTTTGCTCTTTAGTACAAACTTGACTACTACAGCGCCACACTTATATGGAAAAGTTTAAATGCGCTACAGGTTATTAAAACTAACACTACCTTATCAGCGCCACACATATAGCCTCCAATCCCCTATATCAAAATATTTTGAAAACCATCATGCCGCTTGACTAGCGAGGCTAAACGAACATATAAAAGCCATACAAAAGAAACTAGTAAAAAATCCGCGATTTGTGAACATCTGGCATACAATGATGACCATTTCATTAGATTTGACCAAGCCAAATCAATTGCCACCGAGAGGTTTTATGTACCAGAATTGTGCGAGAGGCCATTCAAGATACACAATAATTTCAACCTAGACATTAGTTTTAATCTATCCGGTGCATGGGATCCATTAAATCACAGGTCAAAGATAAATCGAAACAAAAATCAAAATAATACTTCAGCTGATAGAAGTCGTGTTTTGTTGGTAATTCTTAGTTAGTCAGCACTGGAAATAACCAACAAAACGCTATATTCACTTTTGTATCCACTTTTTTACTTTATTTCAAAGTTGGCATTCTTGACTGTATGCCAAGCCAAAGTTACAAATAATTCTATGGATGTGTCTGCAAAGTATGGATATTTGTATATGCTGAGTTGGTCAACTTGTAAACCACCTTCCACTACAAACAAATAAAAGCCGGATATATAATCATTATTTAGCTTGGATATTACCAAATTAAATTCCAAATTATATAATTTTTTTTTTAAATTCTGCTTTAACCTATTTTTATATGTTTTTAAGCGAAAAGTTCAATATCATCAAAACTTTTTTGCAACTTTCGTAGGTTGAAAGCTTCTTACTTCTTCCGCAAAACGCGGCCCTAAAAGAAAACACAATGAACACAACCATTAATAACCATTGTATATACATTTTAATAGTAATATCATGCTCAGATGCCTTAGCAACATTCACTCTACAACCATGCAGCGCTCCTATATTCCTTGCGCAGTACTAACCCAATGGGGGAACGAGAACGCGTTATAATAAATTTTTATAAGTGGGAGGGATTGAAAGATTTTATTTTTTTTGACGTTTCTTCTTCGATTCTGAATAAAAAAAAGTGATGAATTTAGGAAATAGAAAAATATAAAACTGGTTCTTGCAAAGGTAAATAAAAAAAGGAACAGACAATTATTTATTTCTTCAAGAAACGTTTTTGAATGTATGCGTGAAATAAATATTTTACACAAAATGCAAGGTTGTGTGTTATTTTTCAGGATGTATGTCAGCTGAGATTATTTTACAGGATATGCTAGACTGTGTGTGGGCAAAATAAAAGGCAAGTCAAGTGTAGGGATGAATTTGGTATATCCTGCAGGTGAAGATTCGAAAAAAAATTAATAGGCACTTCTTATATAATCATAGATGGGTATGATTTTTTGCGACCAATTTGAAAACAAATAAATTGCAAGTTACAAATTAGGTCAGTGTGTATTTTATATGTAAGAAATATAAAAAGAATGTTTACCTGCATCGGTTAACATACCTATGTAGGTTTATGTTATTTTTTGTGTTCTATCGATAGGTAATAAAAATGATCAATTTATAACAATCAATAAATAACTAGAACGAATAGTAAGGTTTGGTCAAAATAAGAAATAGGTAGATAGGTAGGTATATTGTATGAAATATTGCAATGGTCTATCTTCACCTGTTTAGGCAGGAGAGCCAATTGAAAAAAAATATCGACTTAGAATTGAAACAAAATTATTAAAAATTAACCATATTTTTGGTTAATTTTTAATACTTTGTTTCAATTCTAAGTCGATGGCAATAAATTACATCTTGTTTTAAAGGTTAAACTTCATACTTTGATTTAATGTTTGATGCTAGTTGATTAACCGAATGGTTTTTAATAAATAACATTTCAAAGTCAATTTTAAAAAATAAAATTTTTTATTGTCTTAAAATTGAAAAAAGTTTTGCATTGAGTGCAATTTTTGTTACCAATGTTCAACGCTTTTACATCAAGGATACCTATGTCACATTTACGTTTTTTACGTATACTTACCACTGAAACGGTAAAAGATACTTCAAATATGTATGAGAACAAGTTGTTATTAGGTATAGGTAGGTACTCAACACCTCTCAAACGGTGAAAGATACTTCAAATATGTATGAAAACAAGTTGTAAATAGGTATAGAGGTAGGTACTCAACATTTTTACAAAAAATTCCGTTAGACTTTTTTCCGTACAAAACATCTTTATAGAACATTCAAATACCTATGGACTTATACGATGATGTAGCCAAGCCAGCAGTATAATGCTATGATATACTAGGCACCTTATGGTAACGCGAGAAATCTCTTCTTTTATTTTTTTTTTTTTACTTGCGATTATAGGTACTCTAAGGCAAGTTATCCATTCGTACAGAAAAAAAGTTTTTAGATAACAATCAAACATGACATTACGATGATTATGACTGTACTAATTGAGAACAATCTGAGAAAAGTTTTGAAGGTCTCCAAGTTTGAATGCAGTTTTGTAGGGGGGTTGATTCTCAGTATAAAACTGAGTTTGCGGGAAATTTGGTCTGTGCAGCATCCGCCATCTTGAATTTAAGATTTTTTCGTGGTTTTGCGTTTTTTTATGTTTGTGTGCTTTTTCTTGAAAAATCTATTAAATACTTTTCTATTGCAATTTGTGGTTTCTACAAAACGGTTTATTATTATTATATTTTATATTATTTTTGTAGTGATAGTGTCTTAGAAGTTAACCAGATTTCACCTTTTTTTGAAAAAGTGCTTTTAGTATTTTCTTAATTTCTCAAAAACTAAGATACATTTTGGCATACGGTTTTCTGTTTTTGAATAAAAATTAATAAGAGCATTGAATTTTGAAAATTAAAATAATAGTTAATTACATAAAATTTTGAAAAAAATTAGTTTAAACATTTTTTTTTTAGTTTTTTTTTCAAAATTTTGAGTTTGAAAATTAATTGTTTTAAAACTGTTCATTTAGGCAACTTAATTTGAAAATAAAATAAAAGAGTAGTTTTCTGGCTTTCCAAAAAGATATAACAAGGCTTTGTAACATTCACCGTTGTTTTTAAATAATTTTTTTCTGATTCAAGTCAATTTTTTTAGAAAATTGCCCCTCTCGCCTAAACGGGGGAAAATAGACCCCCCTCCCATACGATTTTTTTCTTGTCTTAAGCCCACCTACACGCTCAAGCTTTTTGGTGCACCTTAAACCAATCACCCTGTATATGCATTCCATACGGTTCCGGATGATGAGGTCAAAAACCAACCGATATTAACGAAAAATACAAATTTTTTTTTGTAAAAATATTATCTTTACAAAAGTATTTAATAATTTTTTCCGAAAATCTTAAAATTAGGGAGCAATTCGAAAATTAATGTGACAAGGTCTATTTTTTATTCGTGTTTTTCCTTATAACTTCTAAGACACTATCACTACAAAAATATTTTTTATACCGTTTTGTAGATACCACAAATTGCAATAGAAAAGTTTTTAAAAGATTTTTCATGAAAACGCACACAAACTTAGAAAAACGCAAAACCACGAAAAAATCTTAAATTCAAGATGGCGGATGCTGCACAAGACCAAATTTCCCGCAAAATCAGTTTTATATTCAGAATAAACTCTCCTACAAAACTGCATTCAAAATTAGAAATCTTAAAACTTTTCTCAGAAAATATTTTTTTGAGAAAATATGCCCCTATGCAGACTGAGGGTGAGTAGGTATGAATTTTTTTTACAGGAGGTGTTGTGTGTGTGGAAGCAAAATAAAGGCCAATAAGTAAGTATTGATGAATTTTGTTTATTCTGCAGCTGCGAAGTATCCAAATATGAAAAAAGGATACTTCTCTTACCATTGGGTTATATTTGTGGGTGGAAAGTGTATGTTGTTACCAAATCGTGATTGCCATACGCATACCTATTGCAAAATCATGGGTAGGTACATTTTTTTACGATTTGTAAACTTTTTTGTATTATATTACCTACCTATGAAAAATATAAATATGTAGAATGTTTGCCTATATTGTGTAGTACCTATATTAGGTTATATTTAAATGTTATCACCTCTATAATAAAACCCATACCTATGGATAATGAAATATAATAATACAAAATAGTATAAAACAATTAAAAAAAAAGACTAGAGCTAATAGATTTAATTAAATTACTCTTTCAGTTATAATTGCACCCATCATGTACCCACAATAAAAATCAGAAGATTTATAATTTACCAATAGTTAAAAAAATTAAATCAACTGCTATTCCTTTCCTACAAACGCCGCTTTGTACGTAAAATTCTATTCGATGTTTTTATGTTTCACAATATGCTTCCTAAAAACAAGAGACTATTCATTACTTTGTCTATGACATGTATATTACTGATCATGACATTGTAAACATTCTGCAGTTGCATATCAAAATATTTCTATCTACTAACACATTCACACTATTGCTCCAAATAAATTTCATGAACCACTAAACAAGTTTGAATTATTAAAGTGCTAAACTAAGCTAAAAAATGTAGAGATACAACTGTCGCCACTGCAAAGTGCTAAACAAAACATTGACGCAATCCAAATGGCCTCATTGTAATAAATATTTCCTTCTACAGCATTTTTAATTCATAAAATCACTTACGAAACATAGTATCAGCAATTTGTGTACCCCAACACACAAATAACTTCTCGCCACACGATACATAATCCAACGGAAAACCTCCCCCAATCATTTGCTTTCTAGAAAATTCCGTTGCGATAGTGCATAGTTAAAAAATTATAAACTTACGTGTCCGCCTAGCTATTGGTTGGTTATTTTTTTTTTGGACATTCACATGATAAAAAAAAAACTAAGATAACCCCTTGGGAGGTCAAGCGAACTCCGAAATTAGAAAAAGCATTAATAAAAGATCGCCGGTTTTAGTGTTAAAAATAATTTTTTATTTTTTTCAATTTTCTTCAAAAATGTATACATATTTCTTTGTAAAATGAGGATGCGACTAGGACATTTCCTTTTAACAGAAAAAAGTTGCAGAACATCCAGAAATGCCCCGAAGCACCCTTGGAACTTATAAAAACACATTTTTGTCAAACTTACAAATTAAATATAAAAAAACGAGAAACAATTTGTCATGACGTTGGAACTAGAGTTCGAGGAATCTTATAGAATATGTTGTTTCTTGAACTCCAGCATGAGATTCGTCATTCTTAAGTATAAATCTTTGATTACAATGGCTATATTTTCGGAGTTAAAGTCTAGAATTCATCATGACGTGCTAGTGCCTCACCAAAGTCAGTTGCTTGCGACCCAACGAACAAATCGTATTTGTCTAAGACTTCTTCTTTCGTTTCTGGTCTTCATTTTCATCGGCCTCGAAGAGCAAATGCTTCGCCTCACTTTCGGCGTGATCAAAATCTTTGGGAACAATCCATAAGCGGACTTCTTCTTTGTCCATGAACCCATCACCATCAGCATCACGGAACTTGGCAAATGTCTCTCGTTCTTGAGTGACCCAATCGGGTTCTACATCACCAGGTTCTGATGAGTGATACATATCTCCAATGTACTCGTCAACAGAGATCTTTCCATCCTTGTCTTTATCGATATCTTCAATGGTCTCGATAATCACAATGTCTCTCATAGTAGGATGATCTTCTGGATGCAGGAAAGCTGTGAATTCTTCTCTAGTTAGGTTATCATCATTATCTTGATCAGCAACGCCCCAACGACGACGGTCCCGAGCCAACATTCGTTTATAGGAGATACCATGTTCCTCACGGTCCAACTCTTCCGGGTCCAACTCATCCAAAAATCCATAAACATTATGTCTGTAGATCTGCCAGTTGAATGAGCTTGCATTCTCGGGGTTATGTTGCTTCCACATGCGTCCGACGTCCTCTTCAATATACCTTCAGTTCCTGTTTGGCAGCTGAAATTAAAAAAATATTTATGTATGTAAATAGACAATTTTCTGTTTAATGCAAACTATAAAAGAACTTACCAGCACCAGAAATCTTGCCATCGATAGGATTGAGGGCTTTTTCTGTAACCAAAAGGTGAGATTGTGTCATCGAGAATTCCTTCAAATGCACCGCCTGAAAAGAAATGCAAAAAGAAACTGATGAGTTTAATTAAATCAAATGCAGTACATCGACCGACTAACAAACCGACCGCACGTACTTTACCCACTGACATCTTATGACTGACTGAATTTCTAAAACAAATTAAATATCTCTTTCGCACGATTAACACAAAAAAAAAAAATAACAATGTCTTCTTGTCGGTGGGCGCTTTTTTCCAGTGGCCTAAAGCAGAAATACCAGATTCAGATTCATGCCAATACTATAATGTTTATATACAATGTTAATAACCATTGTATAGGGAGTCCATGTCTTAAGCTGTCGTAGGTGCCACCAACATTTAAACAAAAAATGTATTCACATTATATTTCGCGCCGAAAATTTTCAGGCATTTCAAGATTTTATCTTCACTTTTATGTTCACTTTAATTACTGACCAATTAATCGCCACTTTTCGTATCCCATACAAAATTTTGCTAACGTGACTAAAAACTTACCAATAAAACACGCCTAGAGTCAGCTTTGCATGTACCCATAGAATAATAAATAAATAGAACATCAACTCAGGAGGCTCCACCCACTTTTACCTACAAACTTTCAAATCGGCAGTATTAAACTCCTGTGTGCGTGCGCCCTTGCATTTCAAATGGAACTGTCAAGTTTGGCCTACCACTACATTCATGAAATACTGCCGATTGATGAAAAAGTAAAAAGGCTCCATTTTGTGTTGAATTTTTCAAATAAAATTTTCAAAATAATCCGTTGGCATCCGTTGGAGCGGGAAATAAACACGAAATAAACATTTTTCTTCTTAAAATCATTTTTCTAACTACGATTTTGATAAGAAATGATGTAAAACATCACGAAATTGTTTTTGAACTTATTTTAGATGTTTATTTATCTAACTACAAATAAATAAAAATTAGCACACAGTGTGAACGCACCATCGCTTTTGTGTTTCACCATGGTTCATCCCCTTAAGTCTTTTTTTTTTTACTGTGGGCAGTTAAACGTAACTGACATATATAATCTGACAGTTAAATGACAGTCAGAAATTTTGTATTTATTAAAGAAAAAGTGAAAAAGTTGTAGAAGAAATCCTTAAATTACCCACAAGTGTATGTTTAGAAATCCTTGGAGATAAATCTTTTGCTGAGAATATTACTTAAATTCTTGGTAAAACAATCACAAACCCTGGAAGTTGGTCATATCTTCAAGCAGCTGCATTAACCCATTTGACATCAGATCTTTTGGTTAAAAAATACGATAATAATATTATTCTTTTGGCCGTCATAAGATATTTAATTCCTATTAAAAGTGGTAAGGACGATACTAAATATATAAAATTAATCATCACAAGTGCATTAGCTAACAACTAGCTAACAGAAATAAATAATTTTGATATGAATATCAACTATTTGTATTTTTTTAGCTATTTGACAAATGTCTTGCCCAAAACACTGGGTGACGGCACTGGGTGTGACAATATGACCGCAGTTATTGTTCGCTTCGAAAATAAACTTCTTGACTTACCCACAAAACTCAACGTTGATGAAACAGAGCCAATACAATTGGCCAAACAAATTGCCGAAGCAGAAGCAGCCGATGCTAGTCTCCATCAAACATTGAAACGTTCTGCCTCTCTAACATCAGCCGATAAAAAAGATGGACCTGAGAACTCAAATAAACGCTTGAAGACTAACGAAGATGCTGCTTCTAATGTAGCCGAATGCGATAGCGGAACTTCGTCATCGACATCTTCAACCACTTCATCGGCGGCAGCATCATCGACCGCTGCGGCGTCAACCACAAGCTCTTCAACGACGTAAACGATTAGATAATATTTATACAAACCAAGGCCAATGCATCGCAATGAATGCGTGGATATGAGAGGTCAAAAAAAAAAAAACATACATATTAAACAAAAATAAAAACTGTATAACTTTGGTAATCGTAGCTGATCACCACTATCAAAAAATCGATTGTAATCGGGACTAGGTTACGAATCTCTAATATTTATCACAAAAGACCAGTGATAGCACTGTCGGGATTTATAACAGAACTCCGATTATGAAAAATTTATTGATAGCGTGTTTCTCATCACTTATTTTAAAGTTTCAATTAAATAATTTTTGTTTTAGTTCGACGAAGGTTTCCTAAACTTAAATTTTCCAACAAAACAAAACAGTAAGTTAGTGCCACCGCCAGCCCAAACGATATTGAAAGCTTTTTTGATGTTTGTTTTGTAACTGTTGTTAGCGCGACGTCGGCTTTAGTCCACCATTATCATGAGTGTCACTTTTAGTTGCGCCGATCATTTCCACAATTGCAGATTGATCGATAGTTTAGTAAGATTTAAGATAGTTACGGTATAAGACTGTACCGGCACGGCGCGGTGCGAATAAGGAAGCTTGGTTACCGGACCAAACATCTCAGTTGGGTCAATGATTTTTTTATAGGAACAATATGACTATTTGATTGGAAATCGACAAAAAGAACCCTGGCTCGGGATTGCGTAATGTTAGATTGTGTTAGAGGAGAATCGATTAGTCATTAGATAGCTGAATATTACGAAGTCAAGCTTAGATATTATACATATATAATACATACCTACATGATGTGTGCTAGCTGCTAGACAATGAGCTCACTGATCACTGTAATTAGACCAACTTTGCGCATAATTTACCAAAAACTTTTGGCGTTTCTTATTTTATGACTCTTGGTTTGGTAAAGCTGTGAGCTATGGGTCTTTAAATAAAGTTACCATTCATATACAACATTATGAAAAAGATTAGTGGGCTATAGGTCAAAACCTATAGCCAACTAATCTTTTTCATATTGATGAACACAAAGGTCACTTAAAGCAATAATTTATTAATTCATATACAACCATAAGTGAAAAGCATAATTTTCTCGAAAAGACGAAAACAGACCGAAAGATTTTAATAGATGTTTAAAAAGTGATTTGCTTCCAACGATGTTTTTTCTTGCATTTAATATATTTTAAGAAAGAAAAACTTAGTATCGGTATCTCCTATATAACCAGTTTTTTTATAACGAATTTTTCGTCAGCCTAAACCTTTTCAGACGAAAATTGAAGTAATTTTGTTTTTTTCTCGCCTTCTATTCTTAAAATAAATAATGTATTTATGATTTTCTTAAGCACCAAGGTAACTTGTCTCAACAGAAAATGCGTGCGACCCAGTCATATTCTTTATTTTTATAGATATTAATAGACAAACTAAGATTAAAAGGACCCAATGAAATACTAATATTTTTAATTTTTTGAAATGTATATTGATTACTAGAACTATGTCCTATTTTATTCCAAGACAACGGTGTAAAGAGTCCACTAGGGCCAAAATCACAATCAATTCCTGTGGGCCGGCATTGAGAAAATCACCAAGATCTTTACGATGTTCAGAGAGCACAATCAGTGATTCAGTTTGAAGAAGTACTTTGAGAATATCTTTGATTTCAAGAACTACAACTTGTTCTTTGCCAATTGCCTGAAATAAATTTACATGAGAAAATGATCACAGTTTCAGTAAATTCCACCTCATCGAGTTCCATGTTTTCATTGGTTGTAGAATTACTGGCATAATCGTCACCAATTACTGGCTTTGCAATCCATCTATATCGAGTATCAATTAAATGCAACGAGTTAATGCAAACTAACAAGTGGGAACATCCCTTTTTCATTGCTTCAACTGAATCAGTTTCTAGCTGCAAACGCATTGCCTGCTCATACATTACAGATGTAGCTTTACGCATATTACCATTGTTCACATGGAAGGCATACAAAAAATCATATATCTCGTTGTCGTCGATGGCCAACGATCTGGTTCTAGATTCTACAATGTTTTCGAATTCATCATGCAATCCAACATATGGGAAATGCATCAAAAGATCCAAGCGCTTCTTATTGAACAAAGTGACTACCAACTGTCTTAGACAATCTTTTCTTCTGGACAATTCGGAATTGTATATAAGAGAGTTTTAGGCCTCTTCGTAATGTTCCAACATAAGATGATTGTTGAATACAATCGATTAAAACATGGGCAACTGTGGATAATTTTTATCTAGAATACCAATAGCAACTTGTGCCATGGAAATAATGTGATCTAAAGCGTTATGCTGCTCAAATAGTTGAATAACTTTCAAATAGTAACGAGCAATAGCTTGATTGGTGTTAGCTCTTCTTCGGTGTTCTTAAGGATTTTTTCACGCATAAATTGTTCAGTAAGGACTCCTTAAGCAGTCTGAAGAAATAGATCATACGCTTTGTGAGTTTCTCCATTGTCTGACAAAGATACCGCCAAAATAAATTGTCCTATACAAAACGTAAGTAAAGATTCAATAAAACTTGTCCTTATGTACAAACTTACGAGAACAAACATTCCATTCGCACCAGATGTTCAAAAAACGTACATAGTCTTCTACGATGATATGCTGACAAGTACTGAATAGCCATTCTCCAAAGGTAAAATTGAAAGAAACTGCTCACCTACAGAGACAAAAGTAATAATAGCGTAAAATAGGAAAATCTAATTGAACTTACATGAGCTGACTTATGATTCTAACTAGAGGAATCAACGTATAAAAAAAATTTTTAATGTATTATAAGTAAAAGTTTGGTTATAAACTTAAACTTCTTCGGCTGATAGATCCGGAATAACTTCACAATAACTTAATGTGAAATTTTCCATAATATCTTGCGATAATTTATATTTCTAAATAAATAATTTTATTGGTTCTTAAATGTTTAAAGAATTTAAAGAGACTTGATTTGCCTTGTGGTTGTACGGCCGCCAAAACAAAATTTTTTATGAGATACGAAAAGTGGCGATAAATTGGTCAGTAATTAAAGTGAACATAAAAGTGAAGATAAAATCTTGGAATGCCTGGAAATTTTTGGCGCGAAATATAATCTCAATAAATTTTTTGCTTAAAGGTTGGTGGCACTTATGACCATTGTATAAGTTAACACCACAAAAATTCAAACAATAGATTCCCTCAATAAGCTGACACCATGAAAATACAAGCAATATATTCCCACAATAAACTGCAGCAAGACGCTGACGCTGCGGCTCATGGCATTCCAGAGGTATCCAGTGTACCGACAACAAAATGCAATAAGATCACCAGTGTGGGAACGTGAAGACAAGGAGAGTGCTTAACTAGGCATTTCAGGTGTAGTTTTTAAGTTAATTTTTCCATTCATACTAGGCAGAATCGCTGCCAGTTTAATAAATAAATAAAAAATATTTTTTTAAATAAATATAATCTAAAATAGATGAATTGGCGCCCAAGCTGTCCAGGGACCCGGTATTCGTAAAAAGTAAGAGCCAGTGATCTTAAGTAGCTCTTGCCCTTCGTTAGAAAAATTGCGAAAATCGGTGTTCCATAAAAGAACCATCCAAATAGTTATAGTGACCTCAAGCAGTTCCGTGTTCACTTAGAAATTATAAAAAATCAGTGTTCGAAAATAAAAAAAACAATCAAAGAGTGATAGTGACCTTAAGTAGTTTCGAGTTCACTTATAAATCGTAAAGATCTGGTGTTCTAAAATTAAAAAAACAATCAAAAAAGTGATAGTGACCTTAAGTAGTTCCGAGTTCACTTATAAATCTTAAAGATCCGGTGTTCTAAAATAAAAGAACCAATCGAAGAGTGATAGTGACCTTTATTAAGTTCCGCTTTCGCTTCAAAAAAAAAAAAAAACCGGTGAGTGGCTGTTAAAGTTCACACACGCAAAAAAGAAAAAAATAACATGCAACAAGTGCACGCAGCAGCGGTGAAAGCAGCAGCAAGGATTCAGCGAGGGATCCCGAGTAATCTAAACCTAAGGATAAAAAGAATCAATCCCCATGGCCGGCGCGTCGCACTTTGGTGCCTAATGTAAGATAGTAAGATGTAGTCATTAAGTATAGATATTATTTTCAAACTAAATTTTAATTTTTAAAAACTTATAATGCGAAAGTGATTATTAAGAAAAAAAAAAAAACCAAAAGCGAATAGAAAAAAACAAATCCTCAAGTGTTAATAGAATTTTTTTTTGCTAAAATTATTACCGTTTTAATTCCTAAAATAAATAAATCATTATGGTTCTTACGAGGGGCCGGCGATGACCAAGACCTAAACCAAGGTCAAAACCGAGGTCAAATTCCCACAGCTTTAAACGGAAATGCAATTCCAAATCCTATTACTTCTCAAATAACAACTCCTATTTCCACAGCCCCATTCGATTCCATATCTTTAATTCATAATAACGCTCAGACTCCCACGGCTAGTGGTCAAAACCACAATTGTATGTTTACCTCAAATATTAATCCCTCAGCTCAAGAGGTAAGGTCAACTCCTGAACTAGATGCGCTCGTAGCATCGATCGTGGGTCGAGTACTTGAGCAACAACTGAATCCCTTCCTCTCCGGAGTGGATCAGATAAATCAATGTCGAAATTCTATGGATGCGCTGGAAAAAATACCAGACATCGTAAGATGCCTTCGGACTTTTTCAGGAGAAGCCTCTGAGTTCTCCTCTTGGAAAAAGAGTGTCGAAAGTGTCATTAAACTTTAAGAACCTATCAAAGAAACAAAGTATTATGGAATACTGAACGTAATTCGTAATAAAATCATAGGCCAGGCAGATGCCGCCTTAGAAGCCAACAATACTCCTCTCAGCTGGGATAGTATCGTAGATTGTCCAACAAGCCACTATGCGGATAAAAGAGACATCACAACCTTAGAATATCAGATGTCGGGGTTGGTTCAAGGTAACCAATCCATACAACAGTTCTACCAGGCCGTCACCTCGCAATTAACATTAATAAACAACATTGCTTGCATGAAAATAAGCCAAGAGTCAATGAATTTATTAACCCAAACTAACCGTGATAAAGCGTTAGATACCTTTATCAGGGGGCTAAAGGGAACTCGTCCGATCTTCTGGGCATGATAGAGATCTTCCAACAGCCCTTCACCTTTGTCAAAAATACGAGAATCAACATTTTAGATCTCATTACATTCAAAGCACTAGGAGAGCAATAAGTAAAAAATTCGGCCCTCAATCGACACGTCTACAAAACTCGTTTCCTCCACGAAACATAAATGTAGGTCCATCTAGACAATTCCCTACTTTTCCAACCTATCGTACATATCCCAACCCACCTATTCAACTCCAACCCTCTCGTTCACCACCACAATTATTTCCTAACCGCAACCAAAACAATTATCCACAAAGGAATTTCATAAATCCTAATCAAAATAATAGACCGCGAGGTCAGCCCATCAAACAAGAACCTTTGACGCAAGGGCGCAGTGCCCATGCTAAGGAAATCCACTACCAAAATAGGCAAAATTATAATAATGCCCTGTGGAGACCAAGCGCCCCTCTACCTCAAAATTCCCAAAACCCTCAAATAGCAAGGTACCAGCCTAATTTCCATATTGAACCATCCGATGACGAACTTAGCCTATATTATCAAAACTTAAGCTTGAGTAACGAGCAAGAAGATCAAAGTTTCGATAATTATCTTGAAAACATAGATGCAAATCTAAATACTAACGAACAAGAAGTCGGAGAATTAGAACACACTGATATTAATTTTTTAGGCTATGGGACTCTTATTTGCCTTATTTGGAGTGCAAGTCGAAGAGTGGCGACATGTACAAATTTCTGATTGATACAGGCTCTTCAAAGCAAAGAATTACATACAACCTTCAATTGTAGAAAAACCCTTACAGAATGAAAACCCATTTTTTGCTAAATCAATAGCTGGAGACGTCCAGATAACTCAGCATACAAATATTAATCTTTTTAATATTGAAAATATTAAACTTAAGTTTTTCCTTTTACCTACTTTACGCACCTTCCATGGAATCATCGGTAATGACAGTCTTTAGCGACTATCTGCCATTATAGACACAAAAAATAACACCATGTCAATATTAGATTCTATTAAAATTAAAATTAAACAGTTGAACTCCCCAGGCGTGAACAGTGAACACCCTTACCCTCAAAACAGACCACATGACAGAAACGCAACAGCAGCTTTTAAATTCAGCCGTTTGTAACTTTCCAAATTTATTTTGTGAACCCAACGAAAAATTAACCTTCACCACAAAGGTCGTAGGAGAAATCCGAACATCAACAGATTCTCATGTTTATAGCAAACATTATCCCTTCCATATGTCGCTTAAATATGAAGTTGAAGAACAGATTCAGAAACTTCTAGAAGATTGCATAATCAGACCCTCCAGGTCTCCGTTCAACTCCCCGGTATGGATCGTACCGAAAAAAAAAACTGATTCAACAGGGAAAAAGCAATACCGAATGGTAATTGACTATAGAAAGCTAAACAGCGTAACTATAGCCGACCGCTATCCCATTCCAGACATCAACGAAGTCCTTTCACAACTAGGTAAAAACAAATTTTTTAGCGTTCTAGATCTCAAAAGTGGTTTTCACCAGATTCTCTTGAAGGAATCTGACGTTGAAAAAACAGCTTTTTCTATCAACAACGGAAAATTCGAATTCACAAGACGGCTATTGATGCTTTTGAAAAAATAAAAAATGTCCTTATTTCTGAAGACCTTGTGCTGTCATATCCAAATCTTAGCAAACCTTTTGAATTGACTACGGACGCTTCCAATTTTGCACTTGGTGCGGTCCTGTCTCAGGAAGACAGGCCAATAACATTCATATCTCGAACACTTGGCTCCACCGAAGAAAGTTATGCAGCCAATGAAAAGGAGATGTTAGCAATTATATGGGCTTTGAATTCCCTGCGTAACTACCTTTACGCATCTGCACATGTCAAAATTTACACCGACCATCAACCCCTTACGCACGCTCTCAGCAACAAAAATAATTATAATAAGATTAAGCGGTGGAAAGCAATTCTTGAAGAATATAGTTACGAATTGCATTACAAACCAGGCAGAACGAACATTGTGGCAGACGCACTGTCACGCCCTCCACAAATAAACTCGCTTGTAACCTCTCCTACAGATACAGAACACAGCGATGATAGTTCATCGCAAAACCTTATACCAAGCGTAGAGGTTCCAATAAACGTGTTTAAGAACCAAATTATCCTACAAATAGGCAACACTTCTTCTACAACCTTCCAAGTAATTTTCCCCACCTTTCATAGACACACAATAGTAGAGACCGAATTCAACCAAGAGAATCTTAAACAGATTCTTAAAAAGGTCCTGAATCCTTCGGTGATAAACGCCATAAAAACGGCGGAGCATATAATGGGTATGGTACAAATTGTATTTGCCTCCCATTTCAGTAACTTTAAAATTAGATTCACACAATTAAGATGTTACAGACTAGTCAGACCAAGAAAACATCGTAATTGATACACACCAACGCGCTCATAGAGACTCAAGAGAGAACAAAATCCAAATTTTTAAAAAATATTATTTTCCAGGCATGATTGGAAGAATTAGAAGAGTTACCAAAACATGCACTATCTGCTTAGAGAACAAATACAATCGTCATCCGAACAAACCTGAAATTCAACCAACTCCCATACCTAAATTCCCCGGTCAAATTTTGCACATAGATATTTATTTTACTGATGGAAAGGTAATTTTAACAGCCATTGACAAATTTTCAAAGTACGCATTAACAAGAACTTTAAAATCTAGAGCAACCGAAGACGTGAAACAACCACTAAGGGAAATTGTATTGGCCTTTGTTGTCCCTGAAATAATTGTTTTAGACAATGAAAAGTCTTTGAGTGCAATCTCCTTGTCTTTCATGTTAGAAAATCTGTTCAAAATTAAAGTATTCAAAGTTCCTCCCTACACTAGCTCAGCCAACGGGCAAGTGGAAAGATTTCATTCCACGCTCTGTGAAACGATGCGCTGCATCAAACAGAAAAAACTCCACAGCACATTTGCAGAGCTGCTAGACATGACAATTTATGAATACAATAGGTCCATACACTCCACAACAGGGAAAAGACCAATAGATGTTTTCTTTATCAAAGAAACAATTAATAATCCAGAACAACTTGAATTGGAAAGACAAGAAAACGCCGAACGAATCAAAAGATAACAGGTCGCAGATTTAAATTATCACGTTCACAGCATCAGAAGTCACAAAGCACAACCCCCTACCGGCTTTGTTACAACCATCCGCTGTTAAGCCTCGATTCGAGGAGTTACTCTCATTGGAAATGATCAAAGAAATAGAAGCCAATAGCACAAAATACATCCAAAACCAAGTAAGAACAAATCAGAAAAACTATATTCATGTTGGTATTGTCAGCATTAACACTTTTGGCAATATTTTTCACCCTTTGGAAGATATTTAAAACAACCCTGAAGCCATGTAAGACTTGGAGAAGGAAAACAGCACGAGAAGAAGTTAATACGGTCGAACTCGTTTCCACGGCAACAAACATATCCATGGAAAATCCTGTTCCAGTGTCCAGAACAATCGGGGTAGAAGAAGTCCTACAAACACTTAAACCATCAGTATCGAACGTGGGCGTTCGATTTTTAAAGGCGTATAAGTTAACACCACAAAAATCCAAACAATAGATTCCCTCAATAAGCTGACACCATAAAAATGCAAGCAATATATTCCCACAATAAACTGCAGCAAGACGCTAACGCTGCGGCTCATGGCGTTCCAGAGCTATCCAGTGCACCGACAACAAAATGCAATAAGATCACCAGTGTGGGAACGTAAGGCACGAGTACGATAACTTTGGCGCCAAGAATTGATAACTGTTTTTTGTAAAACAGATCAATACAAGAATTTTTTACTATAGGTGGGGGGGTCTATCTCCCTCCGTTTTGGCGGGAGGGGCAATTTCATAAAAGCAGTGCTAAAAATTTAAAACAAATATTAAAAAATAACGGTAATACTAACAACTAAGTTTTATATCTTTTTTTAAAGCCAATACTTTTTTCTATTAGATGTTTTTTAAAAGTGAAACCTATGCATATTCTTTGAAAAAACGGACTTTAAACTCAAAAATTGCGAAAAAAGGTAAAAAAAAACTGAAGTGTGATTTTTCAAAACTGTAAAATAAAATACTACTTTTTTTTTATAAAATTCGTTGCTCATATTAATTTTAAATCATAAACTGAAAACAAAATGATTTTATGTTTTCTGGTTTTTGAGAAAATGAAAAATTACTAGATGTGAATTCGGGATCTCAAACTGGACACGAGTACGATAACTTTGGCGCCGAGAATTGATAACTGTTTTTTGTAGAACAGATCAATACAAACATTTTTAACTATGGGTGGGGGAGTCTATCTCCCTCCGTTTGGGCGGGAGGGGCAATTTTATAAAATTAGTGCTAAAAAATTAAAACAAATATTTAAAAAATAACGGTAATACGTACAACTAAGTTTTATATTTTTTTTAAAGCCAATACTTTTTTCTATTAGATGTTTCTTAAATCAAGTGAAACCTATGCATAGTCTTTGAAAAAAACGGACTTTAAACTCAAAAATTGCGAAAAAAATGTAAAAAATAATTTTTAAGTGTGATTTTTCAAAACCGTTAAATAAAATACTACTTTTTTTTATAAAATTCGTTGCTCATATTAATTTTAAATCATAAAGTGAAAACAAAATGATTTTATGTTTTCTGGTTTTTGAGAAAATGGAAAATTATTAAAACAACTTTTTTATTGGATACTTGTTTTATAAACAGTGTGGTATGTAAGGGGGGAATGCTGCCCCCTGCAACCCCCCTGCTTGGACACACTATGGGGTTTGGGGTGGGTGCGAGGTGGGGTGGGTGCGAGGTTGGGTGTATGCAAAGTTTCTGTTGCATTTAAAGATGCCCAAGCATCATTACAAAAACGAACCTACGTACAACATTCACCGTATACCAACAAAAAAGGAAATTCTTATAAGAAAGTAGTTTTAGTAATTTTCCATTTTCTCAAAAACGAGAAAATATAAAATCATTTTGTTTTCAGTTTATGATTTAAAATTAATATAAGCAACGAATTTTATAAATAAAAGTAGGATTTTATTTTACAGTTTTGAAAAATCACACTTTTTTTTACCTTTTTTTCGCAATTTTTGAGTTTAAAGTCAGTTTTTTCAAAGACTATGCATAGGTTTCACTTGATTTAAAAAACATCTAATAGAAAAAAGTATTGGCTTTAAAAAAATATATAAAACTTAGTTGTAAGTATCACCGTTATTTTTTAATATTTGTTTTAAATTTTTAGCACTGTTTTTATAAAATTGCCCCTTCCGCCCAAACGGAGGCAGATAGACCCCCCCACCCATAGTAAAAAATGCTTGTACTGAACTGTTCTACAAAAAAACCGTTATCAATTCTTGGCGCCAAAGTTATCATACTCTCCCCGAACATGAAGACAAGGAGAGTGCTTAACTAGGCATTTAAGGTGTAGTTTTTAAGTTAATTTTGTCATTCATATTTTGTAGGCAGAATCGCTGCCAGTTTAATAAATAAATAAAAAATATTTTTTTAAATATATATAATCTAAAATAGATTAATTTATATAAACATTATAGTATTGGCATGAATCTGAATCTGGTATTCATTGACGTATTAAGTATGGACCGCCAGTAGCCAACTTCACGCGTGTTTTTATAATTCATGTTTTTATTTTCAATTCAACTTATAACTAACTTAAATGCTAGACAAAAACCTTAAAAACTAGCTTACAGAATAACTTAACTAACTTACTGGCCCCATACGGGCGCTCTAAATTATACTATAACTATATATTAAAAATGCCTTTGGGCGTAAAAACTACTTAAATTAAAATTCAAAATTACTTAAAACTAAACGAGAAATTTTTTTTAAAACTCGTTTTTCAAGACATCATTTATTTTATATAAAAACTTAAAACTACCCTTTACCTAAATAAAACTAAATTAACCTAAATAGAATAAAAATATACGTTAATATACGTAAATAACTTAAAACTACTTAAAAATACTTAAAATAACTTAAAACTAGAACAGCCACCAGCAGCATTTTTTTTTTTTTTTTTGGCGCAGCAGCCAATGCATATGTGCACACGCTTATAAATATATATATATTTATATATATATTTAAAAGCGCCAAATGCCCATACACACAAATAAATGCCATTTAATTTTTTTTTTTTTTTTTTTTTTTTTTTTTTTTTTTTTTTTTAATATTTTTTTGGTGAACTTCACGCGTGTTCCAACATAACTATTCGCGCCATCAACTACTAGCTTCAAAAACCATGCACTACGAAGAATTTGAATTTACTGTTATCTAGATGTTGAATTGTCACTTTGTGTAGTTCTTTGAATGATAAAGTTTGATTTTTAATAAAAAGTGAAAAAAGGGTGAAATAAATTGTTTTTAAATAAGAAAAAATATATTTAAATGAAGTGTTCGATTGTTGGCTGCAATATTAAATACGTCCCATATAAAAATGTGTCTTTTCAAGGTAAGAATGTACCTAAGAATTCGTGTGGAAATAAAATTTCTAAACATTGGTTGTTTTGTTTCTATGCTTAGATTATTTTGTAGGGGACAACCTAGAGCTTGTTGGGTGGAAGCGATTTGGTCCTTGAACAACCAACGAGTTGACCTTTCAACAGCATAAAAGATTTTTTTTGTGTGCGACAGTCACTTTGAGAAAAGTGAATTTTACTTCATTGGCCATGGCCGTAAAGTTCTTTCGGATGATGCGGTTCCAACTATATTCCCAAGATCAATGGAAGATAAGGAATGTAAGTTAATTTATCCGAATTGTTGAATCTATAATAATACCGAGTAAATATTTCAGAGAAAATGTTGATTTTCTTCTACCCGTCTACGAAATTGAAGAACCAACTGCTTGTGTCGAAACAATTTTAAGCCCGAAGTTCTTTTAAATTTTGTCAGTATATAAATTGTTTTATTATATATTCATCTCATTGCAGCCAAGTTATTGACTCTCATCATAACCTAGACGGCGAAGAATTAATTGCAGAAAGCATTTTTTTTATGTGTGGTATTATGAATTTTATATTTTCGTTGCAGTGTTATTTCTACTACACGTAAACGTTGTCTAGCTAGGTATCCTGGGGACAATTTAGATGAAGCTACTCCGAGAACTCTGAGAAGATATAATGTTTCTTTACAAAGGTACGTACAGAAAAAGAATAAACTCTTGAAATCTGTAAGACCGAAGCTGGTCCAGAAAACAAAAACCATCGAAAATTTAAACGCCTTAATAATCGAACTGCAGCGGAAAAGCTTTTTTTCAGAAAATGCATCTCAAGTATTACAGGTAACACTATCATGTGAAATTTTAAAAAATAAAAACTATTTGCAAACAAAAATGATTTTATTATTGTTTGTTAAATTAAATCTATTGCCTAGTTAGAAAAGAGGTACATACATTTAATGATCGTGGAAATCTTTATAATTACGCATTAAATATCTATTGATAGCAATGTTATAAGTAGGTATTCTTCAATATAATTATAAGCCACTTCGGACATATTTCAAAGTAAAGATTTAAGGGATGTAGGTATGTATGATTTTAAACACGAATAAGCAAAATGTGTTTTTGGAGAGAGACCAACAAACTTAAATCACCCATTCTAAGTAATTTTGATCTTATCAAATAATATAAACAGTTTGAAACAAAATCACTTAACATGGTAGTAACTTTTTTATGATTATTCTTTCAATTGTAACGTAGCCGATAAATATGAGCGTAAGTTAGTGAAGAAAGTTTTAGAAATGTGTTAGAATCTTTGAAATTTAATGTGGAAAACAAAATGTAAGTGTAATGACAACAACAATAACATTTATTAAATAAAAAACTGCAATGGGTAAGTGCTAAATGCAATAAGAAGAAACCAATGTAAAAAAACTTTAACAAAAATTCTCTAATTTTTTGTAACTAAACCATTTTCATAATCATCCCACACTTCAACCCATCTTAGAAAACTAAATTTCAATAATAATTCATGTGCCCTAATTCCTAACATTCATTATTTTTCAATTATGTAATACATATGTCTATGTAAATATAGCATATTGTATCCTTATGTACCTATACTTATCATCATCATCGGCTCGACAACCGGGGTCCGGTCCTGGCCTCCTTCAACAAGTCTCTCCACCTATCCCGGTCTCGAGCTGACGCCATCCAGTTGCCCACCCCAAGGCTCCGGGCGTCCTGGTCTACGCCATCTCTCCAGCGCAAGCATGGTCTACCACGCTGTCGTCTGCTATAGAATGTACCACAAAGAACTTTCCGAGCAGGTTCCTCTTCGTTCATGCGAGCTAGGTGCCCTGCCCACCGGAGTCTACCGAGCCTAATTTTTGTCACGATATCTGCTTCAAGGTAGATTGCTTACAATTCATGATTGTACCGTCTCCGGAATCGTCCTTCCTCACATATGGGGCCAACAATTCTCCTTAAGACTTTTCTCTCGAACGCGGCTAAGAGGTCAGAGTGCCTTTTGCTAAGCACCCAAGTCTCGGATTCATATGTGAGTACTGGCAGGACTATGGTCCTGTACAGCAGCAGTTTTGAAGTTATGGTGAGATTTCTGGATTTGAAGAGCTTTGACAGACTGTAGTAGGCTCTGTTCGATTTGAGAAGCCGCCCGCGTATTTCTTCTTCTATATTGTTATCGGCAGCTACTATTGACCCAAGGTATTTAAAGGATTGCACCACTTTAATTTCGTGTTCCGCTACCTTGATTGTTTGACCAACTGTTCCTCTCGCATTCGACGCCACCATGTACTTTGTTTTACCTTCACTTATGTGCAGCCCCAGATTTTGTGCCACCTGCTCAATCTGGATGAAGGAATCGTGTACAGCTTGCTCGGTTCTTCCGATGATGTCGATGTCGATGTCGTCTGCGTAAGCCAGTATCTGGCTGGACCTGTTGACGATGGTCCCTCTTGTTGCCGTGCCAGAGTCACGGATTGCTTTCTCCAACGCCAGGTTGAAGAGGAGACAGGCCAAACCATCCCCTTGTCGGAGACCATTAAAGATGTTGATTGGTCTGGATAGCAATCCGGCTATCTTTACTTGGCTTGTTATGTTGGTCATGGTCAACCTACATAATCGTGTCAATTTATTTGGGATGCTGAATTCTCTGATGGCTTTGTAAATTTCTACCCTGGCTATGCTATCATAGGCGGCCTTTAAGTCTATAAACAGGTGGTATGTTGGGATGTTAAATTCTAGACATTTTTCCGTAGCCTGCCTAAGGGTAAAGATCTGATCAGTTGTTGATTTGTCTGGAATTAAACCACACTGATATTGTCCGATGGTGGTTTTAGCGTATGGGGTTATCCGGTCTTGTAGGATAGAGGAGAGTATCTTATAGGCGGTACTCAACAACGTGATACCTCTATAGTTGCTGCACGTTGTGACATCTCCTTTCTTATGTATGGGGCATATTATACCTTTTCGCCAGTCTTCTGGCATTTATTCATGCTCCCACACGTGCACTATAATATCATGAATTGCCTGACGTAGAGCTGGCCCACCGTGTTGAAATAATTCGGCTGGTATACCATCAGCTCCCGGGGCTTTGTTTTTCTTTAGCCGGCCTATAGCCTTCTCAATCTCTTTTATGCTTGGTGACGGCAACGTAAGGTATTCGTCTTGAAGCAGTGGAGCCTCCACTTCTGCAGTGAGTTGACCGTTTAGCAATTCATTAAAGTACACTTCCCATCGCTCCAGTATGCTTTGTGAATCGGTGATCAGATTTCCCTCTCCGTCCTTGCAGAATGTGCAGCGTGGTGTGTACTGCGTCAAGTTTCGGACGGATTGGTAGAACTTCCGCGTCTGGTGCGGACCTCCCTCTCGTCTTTTTTCTATTTCACAGATTAAGTTCTTCTCCCAGGCTGATTTTTTCTGTCTGTGAAGCCGTTTTTCTATTCTTCTGAGCTCTTAATATTCTTCTTCGCGTGCCCGCGTTCTATGAGATTGTTGCATTGCTCGGTACGCAACATTCTTACGTTCAGTCGCTAGCTTGCATTCATCATCAAACCAGTCGTTCCGATTTCTACCACTGCTGCCTAAGATGGATTTGGCAGTACTAATGACAGTATATTCTTAAGGCGTGTCCACTTCTCATCTATGCCCAGCATACTGGCTCCAGGACTTACTCTCCCTAAATCAAGTGATTCTAGGGCGAGTCCTAACGCATTACCAAAGGTGTTACTGGCATTTCCATTGCGCAGGGCAGCCGTGTTGATTCGAACTTGATCGGCGGATGCAATACGTCTTCGCAAGGCAATCCGCCCTCGGAAGACCATACCAACAAGATAGTGATCCGAGTCGATATTGGCGCCTCGGTACGTTTGTACCGTCATCAAGTTCGAGTAGTGGCGACGGTCTATCAACACGTGGTCTTTTTGGTTACGAGTGACTCCATCAGGTGATACCCAGGTGGCTTTGTAGATATCTTTTCGCGGGAACCTGGTACTCGCAACGACCATGTTTTTCGATGCTGCCAATTCTAAGACTCGAAGTCCATTGTCATTAGTGTTCTCATGCAAACTATGGGTGCCTGCGTAATGCCTGAATACCGGCTCCCGACCTATTTTTGCGTTCAAATCCCCAAGGATGATTTTTACGTCATACCTTGGACAGGCATTGAGGGTCCTCTCGACTTGTTCGTAGTAAGTCTCTTTTTCTTCGTCTGAGGACTCCTCCGTAGGTCCGTGAACGTTAATGAGGCAAATGTTCGTAAATTTGCCTCGCACGCGAAGGGTGCATAGCCTTTCGCTTATAGCGTTAAAGCCGATGATGGAAGACTTCATTTTTTCGCTGACTAGGAAGCCTACCCCGAGCACATGGTGTTTTGTATGACAGCTGTAGTATACGTCATATTCTTTCTTCGGTAAAACACCATTCCCTGTCCATCTGATTTCTTGTAGTGCTGTTATGTCAGCTCTATATTTTGACAGGGCATCGGCTAGCTGCTGAGCAGCTCGAGCTCTATAGAGCGATCGTACGTTCCATAAGAAAATTCGTAAATCGTTTTGCCGTTTTCGTTGCGTTGGTTGTCGTCGTGAGATCAGTCCGTTTCCGAGGCTTGTTGTTGGGTTCGTAATTCTAAATTTTACGGAACAGGGAATTAACCTGTTGCCAACCTGAGGAACCAGCCTGATCATATTAGCCAAACCTTTTTTTAAAAAACTTGTTGCTAGCGGCCGCCGCGAAGAGGCTATGATCACACTTCCATCAGTCCCGAATAGTTACGGCACGTGCATGTTTTCGTATGCTACATGTTATGCCCCCTATTCGTCTGATGGCTTATCGCCTATACTTACCGTGTTAGAAAAATCCAATGTCTTTCTTCGATTCAAAAACTCTTAAATAATACAGACCAAAAAAAAAAAAACAACTTACCTTCTTAGCACCTTCTTCGGTCAATATACTAACCACGGCAAAAACGCACTTACCTTTTTACCCTTAGACATTATGACTAATTGTATTGGATTCAAAAATATCAAAATGCTTATCCATATTTCTTAAAAATTATATCAACTCCTCACAAACTATACTTGCCCTACGTACAGTTATGTAGTATGTTATAGTTTTTTATATGCATTTTACTAATATATAATAATTATATTATTCAAAATAGTAACTTATATGTATAATAGTTTAGATCAACTAATAGCAAAGGTTAAAGGTATTTTCTTGTAGTTTGTATTTACTTATATAAAAAATATGTTATTCAAAATTGTTACCAATAAATATAATAGATTAGAACTAATAGTAAAAGTTTTTTGTATTTTCATTGGGACACATTCATAGTTGTTTTAAAACTACAGTTCTTCTTAGCCTTTGTTTAAGCAATGTAATTTAGATGGGATAAACTCGAGTTTTTGTTAAAAACAACTTAGACAAACCTATACATCCAATTTAATACATACTTTTATTTTACACGCACACGTTTTTGATTTACTTAGTACCGAAGTAAATAAACTCAAAATATCACTAGTCAATGTTAGTTCTGAATGCACAAACACTATAGCCTTACTAGCCGATAAAACATCTGAGCTTGCCATCGTAAACAATAACTTTAATCACACCGTCGATGAGTTAAAACATTAAAACAATCTATAAACACGTATGAAAACCGAATTACTGCAAGTGATGCCTTTATGTTTGGTGTTCCGTATTTGCCAAATGAAAATTTAAAATCAGTTTTTAATTTAATTTGTAACACAATCAGCATTAAACGTCCGACTCTTAATAATATTTACCGCACACGTCCAAAATCTAATTCACCGAACTCTGCGATAATGATAAAATTTAATTCAGCGTACGACAAGAACTTTGTTTTAACTTCTATCGCGAATTACAGAAAAAAAAAACAATAAACAACTGTGTCTTAAAGATATTCATCCGACAAGTGATATCTCCTCCGCACCCGCGTCGTTATCTGTCACATATATACGAGAGAGCTTATCACAGCAAGGCAAATATATATTACAACGTCAGTCGTTCAGCAACCGTGGAAGAGTGCACATCGTTGGCGACTTTCACTGTGTAAATTATACTTAGAGACGCGAGTGTGTAAAGTAGTAATTGGTACCTACCATTTTCAAGTAGCAAGTTAGCCTAGGTGGCAGAGTGGCAGACGTTCGTCAGTCAGTCGTTCAGCAACCGTGGAAGAGTGCACATCGTTGGCGGCTTTCACAGTGTAAATTTCAAGTAGAGACGCGAGTGCTTATAGTAGTGAGTTAGATCTACCAAAACCAAGTGGCAAGTTAGCCTAGGTGGTAGAGGAGCAGTAAGACGCGCTGGCCACGCTTCTCCAACGCCTTGGCAAGAGAAATACGTTCCGAGGACATTTCTCCACCAAATGACAGAAACCTGACGAACCTCGAGATCGACGGGTTTCTGACTCAAATGGATACGACTATAAAACGAACAATGGACAAAACAATCCCAAAATTTAAGGAACAAGACCCAAACGGTTTATACAAGAACGCGACAATCGACGCACTACACCGACAAAAAAGTGGACTGCTGACTAGGTTGAAACTTCTTTATAGACGTTTCACGGACACACGTGATCTGGAGATTAGGACATTGAAGTCGTCGATCAAAAACATTAACGTTCTGATTAGACAAAACTATAGATTATCTATTAATTTATATTGGGATAACAGAATTCGGGCTGTTAATTCTAGCGACCCTAGTATGTTTCCCCAAATAAATAAGATATTTAGAAGAAATGATCAAAACGATCTTCCATGTCTTAAACTCCAGAGGACAACAGATAACGAAGACGTACTAACGATTGCGGGAATTGATCCGGAAGGTGCCGTTTTCGATGACAATTTTTATATGATAGAAGATCCTCAGGAAAAGGTAGAAGCTGTAGGGGCTGCTTTCCAGCAAGTGTATAAGGTGAATGCTAGCATTCGTCCGAATCATGACCTGGAGAACAGAGCCTTGCTGCACAATTTCTATCTTGGAAATAACATAACGCAATGGCGATCTGAGAATACTGGTTTCACCGGGTTCAATGACGAAAATTTGGCAAACGCCACCATCGCCGAGCAAAATGGACCCAGTTCATTGTTAATTTCGAAGGTAGAACTTCATTTAATTTTTCAAACATTAAAGAAAAAGAAATCTGCGGGGGTCGATGGTATACCCAACATTGTGTTACGACATCTCCCTGAGGAAGCCATAGACATTTATACCACACTGTTTAACAACGCATTGAATAATGCATATTATCCAGTGAGTTGGAAGACAGCTGTGGTCCATCCTCTCCCCAAAAAGGGAAAGGACAGCTCCAATCCGGCAAATCTTCGGTCGATAAGTCTTCTTCCAAGTATCAGTAAGGTATTCGAAAAAAAAAAGAGGAGCAGATTTCAGAGTGGAAGGTCGTGGGTTCGATTCTCACCCCGGGCAAGGCCTTTTTTTAAATTATTTCTGGCAAGAGGTTTTTAGGAGAAGAAAACAGCAGCAACAACAAGAAGAGCAGATGGTCAAACCAACGGGGACATCGAAAGATGGTCCCCCAACAACAACAAAAGGTGCTGGAACATCAGGCGATGTAACAGCAACAGCCGATAAACAGATAGCGGGGCCATCCAGAGGCCAAACAACAAATACGGCAGCATCTGCTGGACCTTCAAGGTCAAAAAAAATAACAAAAGAGTCATCGGCACGTGTCGAGGCCAAAAACATGAGCATGGCAACAGCCAAAACAACAAGCCCTACCAAAGGCAAATCAACAGGGCCGGCATGTGCCGAGGCAACTGATGCAAATAAGAGGAGGCGCTACATAAACTATAAGCCGAACCTTGTTGTGAAGAAGCGCATCGGTGATGCAGCCCAGCAAACTGAAGGGCGTGAACGGTCAGCCAAGTCATCGGCTCAGGCCAAAATCCAGAGGCAGCTGGACAGCTCCTCCTCCGACGACGGAGACAACAACAACGACAACAAGGGAGAAGACGACGAGGCTGAGGCTGATGTCGTAATCGTCAAAGAGGCTGAAGAAGAAGTATCGAAGATATCAGAGCCAGCCAACGAGATCGCCGGCGTAACAGGCGAAGAAAACGTAGCTGACGTAGATGCCGAAGAAGCCATATCCTACATGTCAGTAGAAGGAGAAGGGCACTACGTCAGTGGCGAGATAGTGGATCTGTCGGAGGAAGAAGAGGACGAACAGATTGAAACACTGACGCAGCAGATTTCCTCGCTCATAGAGATGGTTGAATCACTGAGAAAAAAGCAGGAAGCGAGAAGGGAGAAGGAGCGCCAAGTGACTCTTGAGCAGCGCACCCGCCAACAAGCGCTCCAAGAGCAACTTGAATCTACGCAACAACAGAAGCCTCCTCAGGAAAAACGACCACTCCCAGACCAGCAGCAGCCACATAAGCAGAAATCAAAGAAGCAGCCACAACAACAGCTTCACAAACAGCAACAGCCTCAGCAGCCGCAGGCAAAACAACAACAACAACCACAACCACAACAACAACGACAACAGACACAGAAGCAGCAACAGCAGCAGCAACCAACGCAACAGCAACAACCGCAGAAGTCAAAACAGCAGCAGACCCAACAGCAGCCGATGCAGCAGCAGCAGAAACAACAGCAGCAGTCACAACAACAACAGCAACAACAGCAACAGCCACAAGCAAAGAAAGGTAAGGTGCCACCTATAAATACTTACAAAATGGAGATAAAAGAAACTATTAAAATATGTAGGTCGGTCGTAGGCAACAATTTTATAATTAAGCGGCTAAACGCAGACAGGCATTCTATTCAGTGCTCTTCTTTAGAGCACTACAGAAAAGTTAAAGACCCTCTGTCTCAAACTAAAACTGAGTATTATAGTTTCACCCCAAAGGAAGAAAAGCTTCAAACAGTCCTCCTGAAGGGTATCGAATCCTCTACGGATCCGCAGGCGCTCTTAGCTGAGCTCCGTCAAGTGGCGAGCGACGATCTCGATTTTATCGGGGTAAGACCGTTTACCACAGTCAAAGCCAGACGGGAGAAACGGAAGTTACCATTCTTCCTAGTTCAACTCTCGCCCCAAAGCAAATTGAGTGGTCTAAGGAATATAACAGTCCTGGAATACCAAGTTGTACGATGGGAGAAATTAAATGAGCAGAAAGACATGCTTCAATGCATGAACTGCCAAGGGTTTGGACACATTGCAGTTAACTGTGGTATGGACCCAGTCTGCGTTAAATGTGGAGATACCCACAAAACAGGGGAGTGTAAACTCGGGCAAGATAGGGTCACAGATATGACCCAGTTAAAATGTGCGCTCTGCCGAGGCTCCGGGCACCCCGCAAACTATCGGGGATGTCCGAGGTTTCAGGAGATCAAGCAAAACAAAGCCCAAAAGAAAACAGTTGAGGTGAGACGCCCTGAAGTACGCCAGACAACAACTTCCGTCAATCCCGCAATTTCTTACGCCCAAATGGCGTCTGTAAAGGGAAAAACGGTACAGCCTCAACCACAGGTAGCCAAACAGGTCCAAGTACCTAGGGCTCCTGTGCCAGAGGCAGATCTGATGCAGGTGTTGCTGACCATTCATGGTCAGTTAACCGACGTGCAAAAACAGATCAGGGAGCAGGCGGCTAGGGTGGATTACCTCTACTCTATTCTGCCGGCAACGCGAAATGGTTAAAGGCGCGCTGCCTGAGCGACCCTTTAAGATCCTAGCTGTGAATGTAAATTCGCTGATTAGGACCGAACGTAGAGCAAACCTCTTTCATTTGCTGCAAGACCAAAGTCCTGATGTGTTAATGGCTAGCAAAACTAAGCTAAACCAGAAACACAAACTGACTAATAAAAATTACAATATAGTAAGAAGGGATCGGCCCAACTCCTCACAAGGGGGTGGGGTCGCAATCTTCATACGAAAGGGTATTAATCATAAAGTTATATATAATAGTGAAGTGCGAAGATTCGGGTTGCTAGAAGCCTGCATCGTTTGCATTCCTCTCCAGCAGGGGAAAAGAATGTACGCAATCGCGGTGTACGCACCTGACGCACCTCAGCCAGCTTATTTTATCGCAGAGCTCGAAAAACTTTTCGAATGCTTAAGACTGAAATTGGATGAGAATTATTATCTCATGTCAGGGGACTTAAACGCCAAACATGTAGATTGGGGGAACCAAATTCAAAATCCTAGAGAGAACCATCTTTTTTATTGGATGGGTCGATACAGTGTTGAGTGTAGGATCGACCTTCTGGCTATAGATAGACCGTCATTTCCGAGAAGTGGTAGTTTTCTGGATCTTTTACTGCTTGAAACACGACTTGTTATAATTGACGCAACAAATCAACTGACAAGAAACTGTTTACGAACAATTGAATACGACAGTGATCACTGCGGACTTGCCACCGTAATACAGCTTCCGAGCGACCTTGTGGAGTTGGATGAGTATGTGCCTGTGCACTCTTACAATTTCTGTAAGACGCGCTGGCCACGCTTCTCCAACGCCTTGGCAAGAGAAATACGTTCCGATGACATTTCTACACCAAATGACAGAAACCTGACGAACGTCGAGATCGGCGGGTTCCTGACTCAAATGGATACGACTATAAAACGAACAATAGACAGAACAATCCCAAAATATAAGGAACAAGACCCTACTGGTTTATACAAGAACGCGACAATCGACGCACTACACCGACAAAAAAGTGGACTGCTGACGGGATTGAAACTTCTGTACAGACGTTTCACGGACACACGTGATCTGGAGATTAGGACATTGAAGTCGTCGATCAAAAACATTAACGTTCTGATTAGACAAAACTATAGATTATCTATTAATTTATATTGGGATAACAGAATTCGGGCTGTTAATTCTAGCGACCCTAGTATGTTTCCCCAAATAAATAAGATATTTAGAAGAAATGATCAAAACGATCTTCCATGTCTTAAACTCCAAAGAACAACAGATAACGAAGACGTACTAACGAGTGCGGGAATTGATCCAGAAGGTGCCGTTTTCGATGATAATTATTATATTATAGAAGATTCTCAGGAAAAGGTAGAGGCTGTAGGGGCTGCTTTCCAGCAAGTGTATATGGTGAATGCTAGCATTCGTCCGAATCATGACCTGGAGAACAGAGCCTTACTGCACAACTTCTACCTTGGAAATAACATAACGCAATGGCGATCTGAGAATACTGGTTTCACCGGGTTCAATGACGAAAACTTGGCAAACGCCACCATCGCCGAGCGAAATGGACCCAGTTCATTGTTAATTTCGAAGGTAGAACTTCAGTTAATTTTTCAAACATTAAAGAAAAAGAAATCTGCGGGGGTCGATGGTATACCCAACATTGTGTTACGACATCTCCCTGAAGAAGCAATAGACATTTATACCACACTGTTCAACAACGCATTGAATAATGCATATTATCCAGTGAGTTGGAAGACAGCTGTGGTCCATCCTCTCCCCAAAAAGGGAAAGAACAATTCCAATCCGGCAAATCTTCGATCAATAAGTCTTCTTCCAAGTATCAGTAAGGTATTCGAAAAGATTCTCAATAGAGCTCTGTTCAAGTGGGCTGAGGACAAGAATATTATTCCAGACAATCAGTTTGGCTTTAAGGCGGGACATGACACTATTCATGCCGCGTCTAAGTTAGTTTCTGATGTTCAATGGAACAAAGCGAAAAATCAATGCACGGGTGCCGTTCTTGTTGATTTAGAGAAGGCTTTCGACACCGTATGGTTAGAGGGTCTTTATCTGAAATTAACTAGATTTGGCATAAGTAAACCACTGTTGTATATGCTTCATGACATGCTCAATGGTAGAAAGTTTGTTGTCAAAAATGGCAATGTAACTTCGACCACCACTTTTGATATTAAAAACGGCCTACAGCAAGGAGCTGTGAACTCACCGATTCTTTTTAGTATTTACACCAGCGATCTGATAGGTAGTCTCACTCATGCGATTGCGTATGCCGATGACCTTGTAGCGTACAGGACGGGTCCAAAAGTTGAAGCCATAAAAAATCTCTTGCAGCGTGACTTCGACCAGATTCAGCGATATTGTGATGACTGGAAGTTAAAAATTAACTTTCAGAAAACAGAAACTATCCTGTTTAGAACCCCGTTGTCTAGGGCTTCTAGGGATACAAGAAAGAACTGGAGAAATCTAGTGATCGTTGGACCAAGTGGACATCCACTGGCGAGTAAGGATGTAGTAAAGTACCTTGGCATCTGGCTAGATCAGTATCTATATTTCAATCGACATGTAGATGCTGCTCTGGCCAGAGCTAGGGGAGCCTTTGGGTTGACAAGACGGTTGTTTTATAGCAGCCGCCTTGACAGCAGAGTAAAGGTGATTTGCTACATAGCTCTTATCCGGCCAATGATTGCCTATGGGTGCCCTGTGTGGTTCAACGTTGCCCCATCTCAAATGGAAAAGATTCGGGTGTTTGAGAGGCAGTGTCTTAGACGCTGCCTTGGATTACACAGAACACCAGAGTCGGAGTACACACATTACTATGCCAACGAGGTTCTATACAACAGGGCCAATATAAACAGGATAGATAACTTTTTAATCAAGCTGATTCGGGGTCACATTGCAAGAGCGATGACCTCGACCAATGAACTTATTTTTGGGGCTTACTACCCCAATGATGAGTATAGTGAAAGTGTGCGTCTTAACGGTTTCATCCCGCCCGAGACATTCCTCTTTTTAGACAGTCGTGGGCTGATACAGGATAGATTGGCGGTTCCGTTAATCTACCACGTCGGCCGTAGAACTGTGGATCGGCGAATCCTGTATGGTCGAGACGTCGGCTCTGGGAACGGAGCAGAGCGTCTGCGGTTCAGTAGAGCTGTGGCCCTTCGGGACAAAAAGGACTTGGATAAGCAAGTTAAAAAATACTGGTGGTTGGGTGACCACCTTGATGTTGATGGTTAGTCGAAGTTGTTGCCTTGGCCGAACTACGTATTTCTAAGGTATAACTAGGTAGATTAAGTAGGACAGTGACGGTGGCACCAAAAAAAAAGTTAAAAAATCCAAAAAATTGTTTGTTTGTGTATATGTGCATTTGGCGCTGTTACACATGCATATATGTGAATATATGCATATTAATAAGCGTGTGCGCATATGCATAGGTTGCTGCGAAAAAAAAAAAAAAAAAAAAAAATGCTGCTGGTGGCTGTTCTAGTTTTAAGTTATTTTAAGTATTTTAAGTAGTTTTAAGTTACTTACGTTTATTTACGTATATTTTAGTTTTATTTAGGTTAATTTAGTTTTATTTAGGTCAAGGGTAGTTTTAAGTGTTTTATACATATAAAATAAATGACATAGAAAAACGAGTTTTTTAAGAATTTTCTCGTTTAGTTTTAAGACATATTGAATTTTAATTAAGTTAGTTTTTACGCTGAAAGGCATTTTTTAAATATAGTTTTAGTATAATTTAGAGCGCCCGTATGGGGCCAGTAAGTTAGTTAAGTTAATATGTAAGCTAGTTGTTTAAGATTTTTTGTCTAGCATTAAGATAGATATAAGAAAATGAAAAAATAAAAAATGAATTAAAATGCAAAAGAGTGGCAGACGACAGAATTGAAGGTCGTGGGTTCGAGCCCCATCCCGGGCAAGGTTATTTTTTAAATAACTTTGGGCAAGAAGTTTCAAGGAGAAGAGGTTAGCAAGATCAGATGGTCAAGCCAACGGGGACATCGAAAGATGATCCCCCAACAACAACCAAACAAGCTGTGAAATCAGGTGATGGAACAGCAGATCACAATGTACCGGGACCATCCAGAGTCCAAGCAACAACAGCTACAGCAGTGGTACCACCCAAAGCTGTAAGGACAACAACAACGACAATGCCAGCGTCATCGACACGTGCCGAAGCCCGCAGCAGTACAGCAGCAAAAACATGCCTTGCAAAAGGCAAATTAGAACTCCAAGATGAGCTCAAGAGAAGAAAACGGATAAAATACAAACCGAATCTGGTTAAGGTGCGTACACGGCAATCCGGTGGCCGCGGACGTTCTGCTAAGGCCTCAGCACAAGAAAAAATCCAGAAGCAGCTGGACAGCTCTTCCAACGACGACGAAGACAGCAATAACGACAATAACAAGGAAGACGACGACGAGGCTGAGGCTGATGTTGTAATCGTCAATGAGGCTGAAGAAGAAGTCTCTAACAATCCAGAGCCTGTCAACGATATCGCCAACGTAACAGGCGAAGTAAGCATATCCTATATGTCAGAAGAAGGAGAAGGGCACTATGTCAGTGGCGATATTGTGGATCTGACTGATGAAGAAGAGAACGAGCGGATCGAAACACTCACCGAGCAGATTTCTTTGCTCATCTAGTTAGTGGAAGCACTTAAGAAGAAGCAGGAGGTAAGAAGGGAGAAGGAGCGTCAGGTGGCTCTTGAGCAGCGCACCCGTCAAGAAGCGCTCCAAGAGCAACTAGAAGCTAGGCAACAGCAGCAGCCTCCGAAACAACAACAACCACTCCCAGTCCAGCAGCAGCAACATTTGACTCAGAAAACACAGCAGCCGCCTCAGCAGCCACAGCATCAGCCTCAGCAGCCTCAACAGCCGCAAGCAAAAAAACAACAACAACAACCACAACAACAACGACAACAGCAACAACAACAGACACAGAAACAGCAACAGCAGCAGCAACAAACGCAACAGCAGAAGTCAGAACAGCAGCAGTCCCAACAGCAGCCAATGCAGCAGCAGCAGAGACAACAGCAGCAGTCCCAACAACAACAGCAACAACAGCAACAGCCACAAGCAAAGAAAGGTAAGGTGCCACCTTACAAAATGGAAATAAAAGAAACTATTCAAATATGTAGGTCGGTCGTAGGCAACAATTTTATAATTAAGCGGCTAAACGCAGACAGGCATTTAATTCAGTGCTCTTCTTTAGAGCACTACAAAAAAGTTAAAGACCTTCTGTCTCAAACTAAAACTGAGTATTATAGTTTCACCCCAAAGGAAGACAAGCTTCAAACAGTCCTCCTGAAGGGTATCGAATCCTCTACGGATCCGCAGGCGCTCTTAGCTGAGCTCCGTCAAGTGGCCATTGACGATCTCGATTTTATCGGGGTCAGACCGTTTACCACAGTCAAAGCCAGACGGGAGAAACGGAAGTTACCATTCTTCCTAGTTCAACTCTCGCCCCAAAGCAAATTGAGTGGTCTAAGGAATATAACAGTCCTGGATTACCAAGTTGTACGATGGGAAAAATTAAACAAGCAGAAAGACATGCTTCAATGCATGAACTGCCAAGGGTTTGGACACGTTGCAGTTAACTGTGGTATGGACCCAGTCTGCGTTAAATGTGGAGATACTCACAAAACAGGGGAGTGTAAACTCGGGCAAGATAAGGTCACAGATATGACCCAGTTAAAATGTGCGCTCTGCCGAGGCTCCGGGCACCCCGCAAACTATCGGGGATGTCCGAAGTTTCAGGAGATCAAGCAAAACAAAGCCCAAAAGAAAACAGTTGAGGTGAGACGCCCTGAAGTACGCCAGACAACAAGTTCCGTCAATCCCGCAATTTCTTACGCCCAAATAGCGTCTGGAAAGGGAAAAACGGTACAGCCTCAACTACAGGTAGCCAAACAGGTCCAAGTACCTACGGCTCCTGTGCCAGAGGCAGATCTGATCCAGGTGTTGCTGACCATTCATGGTGTGTTAACCGACGTGCAAAAACAGATCAGGGAGCAGGCGGCTAGGGTGGATTACCTCTACTCTATTCTGCCGGCAACGCGAGATCCTAGCTGTGAATGTGAATTCGCTGATTAGGACCGAACGTAGAGCAAACCTCTTTCATTTGCTGCAAGACCAAAGTCCTGATGTGTTTATGGCTAGCGAAACTAAGCTAAGCCAGAAACACAACCTGACTAATAAAAATTACAATATAGTAAGAAGGGATCGGCCCAACTCCTCTCAAGGGGGTGGGGTCGCAATTTTCATACGAAAGGGCATTAAACATAAGGTTATATATAATAGTGAAGTGCGAAGATTTGGGCTGCTAGAAGCCTGCATCGTTTGCATTCCTCTCCAGCAAGGGAAAAGAATTTACGCAATCGCGGTGTACGCACCTGACGCACCTCAGCCGGCTGATTTTATCACAGAGCTCGAAAAACTTTTTGAATCCTTAAGATTGAACTTGGATGAGAATTATTATCTCATGGCAGGGGACTTGAACGCCAAACATATAGATTTAGGAAATCAAGTTCAAAATCCTAGAGGGAACCATCTTCTTAATTGGATGGCACGATACAGTGTTGAGTGTAGGATCGACCTTCTGGCTACAGATAGACCGTCATTTCCGAGAAGTGGTAGTTTTCTGGATCTTTTACTGCTTGACTCACGACTAGTTATAACTGACGCAACAAATCAACTGACAAGAAACTGCTTACGAACAATTGAACATGACAGTGATCACTGCAAGCTCGCCACCGTAATACAGCTTCCAAGCGAACTTGTGGAATTGGATGAGTATGTGCCAGCGCACTCTTACAATTTCAGTAAGACGCGCTGGCCACGCTTCTCCAACGCCTTGGCAAGAGAAATACGTTCCGATGACATTTCTCCACCAAATGACAGGAACCTGACGAACGTCGAGATCGACGGGTACCTGACTCAAATGGATACGACTATAAAACGAACAATGGACAGAACAATCCCAAAATATAAGGAACAAGACATTACTGGTTTATACAAGAACGCGACAAGCGACGCACTACACCGACAAAAAAGTGGACTGCTGACTAGATTGAAACTTCTTTACAGACGTTTCACGGACACACGTGATCTGGAGATTAGGACATTGAAGTCGTCGATCAAAAACATTAACGTTCTGATTAGACAAAACTATAGATTATCTATTAATTTATATTGGGATAACAGAATTCGGGCAGTTAATTCTAGCGACCCTAGTATGTTTCCCCAAATAAATAAGATATTTAGAAGAAATGATCAAAACGATCTTCCATGTCTTAAACTCCAGAAAACAACAGATAACGAAGACGTACTAACGATTGCGGGAATTGATTCGGAAGATGCCGTTTTCGATGAGAATTTTTGTATGATAGAAGATCCTCAGGAAAAGGTAGAGGCTGTAGGGGCTGCTTTCCAGCAAGTGTATAAGGTGAATGCTAGCATTCGTCCGAATCATGACCTGAAGAACAGAGCCTTACTGCACAACTTCTACCTTGGAAATAACATAACGCAATGGCGATCTGAGAATACTGGTTTCACCGGGTTCAATGACGAAAACTTGGCAAAAGCCACCATCGCCGAGCGAAATGGACCCAGTTCATTGTTAATTTCGAAGGTAGAACTTCAGTTAATTTTTCAAACATTAAAGAAAAAGAAATCTGCGGGGGTCGATGGTATACCCAACATTGTGTTACGACATCTCCCTGAGAAAGCAATAGACATTTATACCACATTGTTCAACAACGCATTGAATAATGCATATTATCCATTGAGTTGGAAGACAGCTGTGGTCCATCCTCTCACCAAAAAGGGAAAGGACAGCTCCAATCCGGCAAATCTTCGGTCGATAAGTCTCCTTCCAAGTATCAGTAAAGTATTCGAAAAGATTCTCAATAGAGCTCTGTTCAAGTGGGCTGAGGACAAAAATATTATTCCAGATAATCAGTTTGGCTTAAAGGCGGGGCATGACACTATTCATGCCGCGTCTAAGTTAGTTTCTGATGTTCAATGGAACAAAACGAAAAATCAATGCACGGGTGCCGTTCTGGTTGATTTAGAGAAAGCTTTCGACACCGTATGGTTAGAGGGTCTTTATCTGAAGCTATCTAGATTTGGCATAAGTAAACCACTGTTATATATGCTTCATGACATGCTCACTGGTAGAAAGTTTGTTGTCAAAAGTGGCAATGTAACTTCTACCACAACTTTTGATATTAAAAATGGTCTACAGCAAGGAGCTGTGAACTCACCGATTCTTTTTAGTATTTACACCAGCGATCTGATAGGTAGTCTCACTCATGCGATTGCGTATGCCGATGACCTTGTAGCGTACAGGACGGGTCCAAAAGTTGAAGTCATCAAAAATCTCTTGCAGCGCGACTTCGACCAGATTCAGCGATATTGTGATGACTGGAAGTTAAAAATTAACTTTCAGAAATCAGAAACTATCCTGTTTAGAACCCCTTTGTCTAAGGCTTCTAGGGATACAAGAAAGAACTTGAGAAATCTAGTGATCGTTGGACCAAGTGGACATCCACTGGCGAGTAAGGATGTAGTAAAGTACCTTGGTATCTGGCTAGATCAGTATCTATATTTCAATCGACATATAGATGCTGCTCTGGCCAGAGCTAGGGGAGCGTTTGCTCTGACAAGACGGTTGTTCTATAGCAGCCGCCTTGAAAACAGGGTAAAGGTGATTTGCTACATGGCCCTCATCCGGCCGATGATTGCCTACGGATGCCCTGTGTGGTTTACCGTTGCCCCATCTCAAATGGAAAAGATTCGGGTGTTTGATAGACAGTGTCTTAGGACCTGTCTTGGATTACACAGAACACCAGAGTCGGAGTACAAACATTACTATGCCAACGAGGTCTTATACAACGGGGCCAATATAAACAGGATAGATAACTTTTTAATTAAGCTGATTCGGGGTCACGTTGCAAGGGCGATGACCTCAGCCAATGGACTTATTTTCGGGGCTTACTACCCCAATGATGAGTATAGTGAAAGTGTGCGTCTTAACGGTTTCATCCCGCCTGAGACATTCCTCTATTTAGACAGTCGTGGGCTGATACAGGATAGATTGGCGGTTCCGTTAATCTACCACGTCGGCCGTAGAACTGTGGATCGGCGAATCCTGTATGGTCGAGACGTCGGCTCTGGGAACGGAGCAGAGCGTCTGCGGTTCAGTAGAGCTGTGGCCCTTCGGGACAAAAAGGACTTGGATAAGCAAGTTAAAAAATACTGGTGGTTGGGTGACCACCTTGATGTTGATGGTTAGTCGAAGTTGTTGCCTTGGCCGACCTACGTATTTCTAAGGTATAACTAGGTAGATTAAGTAGGACAGTGACGGTGGCACCAAAAAAAAAGTTAAAAAATCCAAAAAATTGTTTGTTTGTGTATATGTGCATTTGGCGCTGTTACACATGCATATATGTGAATATATGCATATTAATAAGCGTGTGCGCATATGCATAGGCTGCTGCGAAAAAAAAAAAAAAAAAAAAAAAAAAATGCTCCTGGTGGCTGTTCTAGTTTTAAGTTATTTTAAGTATTTTAAGTAGTTTTAAGTTACTTACGTTTATTTACGTATATTTAAGTTTTATTTAGGTTAATTTAGTTTTATTTAGGTAAAGGGTAGTTTTAAGTGTTTTATATAAAATAAATGACATAGAAAAACGAGTTTTTTAAGAATTTTCTCGTTTAGGTTTAAGAAATATTGAATTTTATTTAAGTTAGTTTTTACGCTGAAATGCATTTTTTAAATATAGTTATAGTATAATTTAGAGCGCCCGTATGGGGCCAGTAAGTTAGTTAAGTTAATATGTAAGCTAGTTGTTTAAGATTTTTTGTCTAGCATTAAGATAGATATAAGAAAATGAAAAAATAAAAAATTAATTAAAATGCAAAAGAGTGGCAGACGACAGAATTGAAGGTCGTGGGTTCGAGCCCCATCCCGGGCAAGGTTATTTTTTAAATAACTTTTGGCAAGAAGTTTCAAGGAGAAGAGGTAAACAAGATCAGATCAGATGGTCAAGCCAACGGGGACATCGAAAAATGATCCCCCAACAACAACCAAACAAGCTGTGAAATCAGGTGATGGAACAGCAGATCACAATGTACCGGGACCATCCAGAGTCCAAGCAACAACAGCTACAGCAGTGGTACCACCCAAAGCTGTAAGGACAACAACAACGACAATGCCAGCGTCATCGACACGTGCCGAAGCCCGCAGCAGTACAGCAGCAAAAACATGCCTTGCAAAAGGCAAATTAGAACTCCAAGATGAGCTCAAGAGAAGAAAACGGATAAAATACAAACCGAATCTGGTTAAGGTGCGTACACGACAATCCGGTGGCCGCGGACGTTCTGCTAAGGCCTCAGCACAAGAAAAAATCCAGAAGCAGCTGGACAGCTCTTCCAACGACGACGAAGACAGCAATAACGACAATAACAAGGAAGACGACGACGAGGCTGAGGCTGATGTTGTAATCGTCAATGAGGCTGAAGAAGAAGTCTCTAACAATCCAGAGCCTGTCAACGATATCGCCAACGTAACAGGCGAAGTAAGCATATCCTATATGTCAGAAGAAGGAGAAGGGCACTATGTCAGTGGCGATATTGTGGATCTGACTGATGAAGAAGAGAACGAGCGGATCGAAACACTCACCGAGCAGATTTCTTCGCTCATCGAGTTAGTGGAAGCACTTAAGAAGAAGCAGGAGATAAGAAGGGAGAAGGAGCGTCAGGTGGCTCTTGAGCAGCGCACCCGTCAAGAAGCGCTCCAAGAGCAACTAAAAGCTAGGCAACAGCAGCAGCCTCCGAAACAACAACAACCACTCCCAGTCCAGCAGCAGCAACATTTGACTCAGAAAACACAGCAGCCGCCTCAGCAGCCACAGCGTCAGCCTCAGCAGCCTCAACAGCCGCAAGCAAAAAAACAACAACAACAACCACAACAACAACGACAACAGCAACAACAACAGACACAGAAACAGCAACAGCAGCAGCAACAAACGCAACAGCAGAAGTCAGAACAGCAGCAGTCCCAACAGCAGCCAATGCAGCAGCAGCAGAGACAACAGCAGCAGTTCCAACAACAACAGCAACAACAGCAACAGCCACAAGCAAAGAAAGGTAAGGTGCCACCTATAAATACTTACAAAATGGAAATAAAAGAAACTATTCAAATATGTAGGTCGGTCGTAGGCAACAATTTTATAATTAAGCGGCTAAACGCAGACAGGCATTTAATTCAGTGCTCTTCTTTAGAGCACTACAAAAAAGTTAAAGACCTTCTGTCACAAACTAAAACTGAGTATTATAGTTTCACCCCAAAGGAAGACAAGCTTCAAACAGTCCTCCTGAAGGGTATCGAATCCTCTACGGATCCGCAGGCGCTCTTCGCTGAGCTCCGTCAAGTGGCGAGCGACGATCTCGATTTTATCGGGGTCAGACCGTTTACCACAGTCAAAGCCAGACGGGAGAAACGGAAGTTACCATTCTTCCTAGTTCAACTCTCGCCCCAAAGCAAATTGAGTGGTCTAAGGAATATAACAGTCCTGGATTACCAAGTTGTACGATGGGAAAAATTAAACAAGCAGAAAGACATGCTTCAATGCATGAACTGCCAAGGGTTTGGACACGTTGCAGTTAACTGTGGTATGGACCCAGTCTGCGTTAAATGTGGAGATACTCACAAAACAGGGGAGTGTAAACTCGGGCAAGATAGGGTCACAGATATGAACCAGTTAAAATGTGCGCTCTGCCGAGGCTCCGGGCACCCCGCAAACTATCGGGGATGTCCGAAGTTTCAGGAGATCAAGCAAAACAAAGCCCGAAAGAAAACAGTTGAGGTGAGACGCCCTGAAGTACACCAGACAACAACTTCCGTCAATCCCGCAATTTCTTACGCCCAAATGGCGTCTGGAAAGGGAAAAACGGTACAGCCTCAACCACAGGTAGCCAAACAGGTCCAAGTACCTACGGCTCCTGTGCCAGAGGCAGATCTGATGCAGGTGTTGCTGACCATTCATGGTCAGTTAACCGACGTGCAAAAACAGATCAGGGAGCAGGCGGCTAGGGTGGATTACCTCTACTCTATTCTGCCGGCAACGCGAAATGGTTAAAGGCGCGCTGCCTGAGCGACCCTTTAAGATCCTAGCTGTGAATGTGAATTCGCTGATTAGGACCGAACGTAGAGCAAACCTCTTTCATTTGCTGCAAGACCAAAGTCCTGATGTGTTTATGGCTAGCGAAACTAAGCTAAGCCAGAAACACAAACTGACTAATAAAAATTACAATATAGTAAGAAGGGATCGGCCCAACTCCTCTCAAGGGGGTGGGGTCGCAATTTTCATACGAAAGGGCATTAAACATAAGGTTATATATAATAGTGAAGTGCGAAGATTTGGGCTGCTAGAAGCCTGCATCGTTTGCATTCTTCTCCAGCAAGGGAAAAGAATGTACGCAATCGCGGTGTACGCACCTGACGCACCTCAGCCGGCTAATTTTGTCACAGAGCTCGAAAAACTTTTTGAATCCTTAAGACTGAACTTGGATGAGAATTATTATCTCATGGCAGGGGACTTGAACGCCAAACATGTAGATTGGGGAAATCAAGTTCAAAATCCTAGAGGGAACCATCTTCTTAATTGGATGGCACGATACAGTGTTGAGTGTAGGATCGACCTTCTGGCTACAGATAGACCGTCATTTCCGAGAAGTGGTAGTTTTCTGGATCTTTTACTGCTTGACTCACGACTAGTTATAACTGACGCAACAAATCAACTGAAAAGAAACTGCTTACGAACAATTGAATATGACAGTGATCACTGCGGGCTCGCCACCGTAATACAGCTTCCAAGCGAACTTGTGGAATTGGATGAGTATGTGCCAGCGCACTCTTACAATTTCAGTAAGACGCGTTGGCCACGCTTCTCCAACTCCTTGGCAAGAGAAATACGTTCCGATGACATTTCTCCACCAAATGACAGGAACCTGACGAACGTCGAGATCGACGGGTACCTGACTCAAATGGATACGACTATAAAACGAACAATGGACAGAACAATCCCAAAATATAAGGAACAAGACCCTACTGGTTTATACAAGAACGCGACAATCGACGCACTACACCGACAAAAAAGTGGACTGCTGACTAGGTTGAAACTTCTTTACAGACGTTTCACGGACACACGTGATCTGGAGATTAGGACATTGAAGTCGTCGATCAAAAACATTAACGTTCTGATTAGACAAAACTATAGATTATCTATTAATTTATATTGGGATAACAGAATTGGGGCAGTTAATTCTAGCGACCCTAGTATGTTTCCCCAAATAAATAAGATATTTAGAAGAAATGATCAAAACGATCTTCCATGTCTTAAACTCCAGAGGACAACAGATAACGAAGACGTACTAACGATTGCGGGAATTGATTCGGAAGATGCCGTTTTCGATGAGAATTTTTATATGATAGAAGATCCTCAGAAAAAGGTAGAAGCTGTAGGGGCTGCTTTCCAGCAAGTGTATAAGGTGAATGCTAGCATTCGTCCGAATCATGACCTGGAGAACAGAGCCTTACTGCACAACTTCTACCTTGGAAATAACATAACGCAATGGCGATCTGAGAATACTGGTTTCACCGGGTTCAATGACGAAAACTTGGCAAACGCCACCATCGCCGAGCGAAATGGACCCAGTTCATTGTTAATTTCGAAGGTAGAACTTCAGTTAATTTTTCAAACATTAAAGAAAAGGAAATCTGCGGGGGTCGATGGTATACCCAACATTAAGTTTCGACATCTCCCTGAGGAAGCAATAGACATTTATACCACATTGTTCAACAACGCATTGAATAATGCATATTATCCAGTGAGTTGGAAGACAGCTGTGGTCCATCCTCTCCCCAAAAGCTCCAATCCGGCAAATCTTCGGTCGATAAGTCTTCTTCCAAGTATCAGTAAAGTATTCGAAAAGATTCTCAATAGAGCTCTGTTCAAGTGGGCTGAGGACAAAAATATTATTCCAGATAATCAGTTTGGCTTTAAGGCGGGGCATGACACTATTCATGCCGCGTCTAAGTTAGTTTCTGATGTTCAATGGAACAAAACGACACCGTATGGTTAGAGGGTCTTTATCTGAAGCTATCTAGATTTGGCATAAGTAAACCACTGTTATATATGCTTCATGATATGCTCACTGGTAGAAAGTTTGTTGTCAAAAGTGGCAATGTAACTTCTACCACAACTTTTGATATTAAAAATGGTCTACAGCAAGGAGCTGTGAACTCACCGATTCTTTTTAGTATTTACACCAGCGATCTGATAGGTAGTCTCACTCATGCGATTGCGTATGCCGATGACCTTGTAGCGTACAGGACGGGTCCAAAAGTTGAAGTCATCAAAAATCTCTTGCAGCGTGACTTCGACCAGATTCAGCGATATTGTGATGACTGGAAGTTAAAAATTAATTTTCAGAAATCAGAAACTATCCTGTTTAAAACCCCTTTGTCTAAGGCTTCTAGGGATACAAGAAAGAACTGGAGAAATCTAGTGATCGTTGGACCAAGTGGACATCCACTGGCGAGTAAGGATGTAGTAAAGTACCTTGGTATCTAGCTAGATCAGTATCTATATTTCAATCGACATATAGATGCTGCTCTGGCCAGAGCTAGGGGAGCGTTTGCTCTGACAAGACGGTTGTTTTATAGCAGCCGCCTTGAAAACAGGGTAAAGGTGATTTGCTACATGGCCCTCATCCGGCCGATGATTGCCTATGGGTGCCCTGTGTGGTTTAACGTTGCCCCATCTCAAATGGAAAAGATTCGGGTGTTTGGGAGGCAGTGTCTTAGGACCTGTCTTGGATTACACAGAACACCAGAGTCGGAGTACAAACATTATTATGCCAACGAGGTCTTATACAACGGGGCCAATATAAACAGGATAGATAACTTTTTAATTAAGCTGATTCGGGGTCACATTGCAAGAGCGATGACCTCAGCCAATTGACTTATTATCGGGGCTTATTACCCCAATGAAGAATATAGTGAGAGCGTTTGTCTTAACGGTTTCATCCCGCCCGAGACATTCCTCTATTTAGACAGTCGGGGGCTGATACAGGATAGATTGGCGGTTCCGTTAATCTACCACGTCGGCCGTAGAACTGTGGATCGGTGACTCCTGTATGATCGTGACGTCGGCTCTGGGAACGGAGCAGAGCGTCTGCGGTTCAGTAGAGCTGTGCCCCTTCGGGACATAAAGGGCTTGGATAAGCAAGTTAAACAATTCTGGTGGTTGGGTGACCACCTTGATATTGATGGTTAGTCAAAGTTGTTGCCTTGGCCGACCTACGTATTTTTAGGTATTAATAGGTATATTTTATGTAGGACAGTGGTGGCACCAAAAAAATTATAAAATACATTAATTTGCATTTGTTTGTGTGTATGTGCATTTGACGATGTTAAATATGTATATATGTCAATATATACATATTGATCATTCAGATCACCCTAGTTTTGGTTTTCGCGCTGCAGATAATGCTGATGTTGTGGAAAGTATGCTCTCTATAAAGTCAAATGCTGTTGGGCTTGATGAAATTCATCCAAGATTTTTGTATATGATTCTGCCAATTATGTTGCCTTATCTAACATTTCTCTTTAATACGATTTTGATGTCAGGTGTGTTTCCTGACTTGTGGAAGGTTGCTAAGGTTATACCACTTCCTAAAAACACAAAAAATGTTGAATTCAGGCCTATCTCTGTCCTACCATATTTGTCAAAAGTTTTTGAAAGAATTTTACAAAAACAGATTAATGTTTATCTTACAATGAACTCAATGCTCACACCAAAACAATCTGGATTCCGTAAGAAGCACAGCTGTACCACAGCACTTTTGAACGTAACTGACGACATCAGACAAGCATTGGATAGAGATGAGGTAACGTTTTTGGTTCTGCTCGACTTTTCGAAGGCATTTGACACTCTCAATCACATTAACTTGTGTAAAAATACTTATGCAAAATTTCAATTTTTCATCTAGTGCTACAAAGCTTATTTATTCATAACTGAATAGTAGAAAACAAGCAGTCCAAGTTGGGGACAACTTGTCTAATTTCCTTCCGAAATTTACTGGTGTTCCTCAGGGCTCCATACTAGGACCACTATTGTTTTCAATATAAGTGAACGAACTTCCATCCATAATGGATAACTGCTCCTCTCATATGTTCGCAGATGGCGTACAGTTATATTTTAGCTGCCCCCTTAGGCTCATTAAACATGGAGTTTATTGTGTCAACGAAGACCTTGAAAAAAATTTAAATTGGTCTCATCTTAATGGTCTTATATTAAACCCAAAAAAATCCAAATGTATCTGCATATCAAGAAAAAGTCTAGATATCAATTATTTTTTGTTACAAAATGCATGCTTGTGCAAAATCACATTTGTACACCATTCTCCCCTACAGCACTCTACGGAGAAATAGTAATCCGTAACACAAAAGCTTTTTCTTCAGCTGTATGCGGGTGGGGAACACCATTCTCCTTTCCAAATGAAAGGAGAAATGAGAGTAAATTTCGAAAAGCATTTGGAAAAGATTCCCTCCCAAGACCCAAATTTGTTAACCCGCCATCATTAATAGTAAATGTGAACAAAATTAAAGATTTAAAACCATGATAGTTAACGTATAACAAAAAAAAAATTATTGAAATTATAACGTTGGTAAGGATCAAGTGAATTGTAGAAAAAAAATTAGTTTTCAAGGTAACAAAACAACTGATAAGTTATATACCTATATAGCCGTTTTATTTAATTTTTTTTTGTAGCTCTTAAAAAAATTAAAGTACACGACCTCCACAGAGTGGAGGTGGATTTTTTTTAAGTGTATATTTACTACCCGCATCGAATCCTGATGGAAAATTGTAAAAAGTGGCTAGCGGAAACGTAAAAAAAAACTATTTTAAATAAATTTTAAATTCACCGCTCACATATCATAAGATAAGTGCAACAAACGATCACCGAAATTTATAAGATCCTGTAGTGCAAAGGTAGAGCATTGGCTGCTGGCCTAGGAGTTCTAGGTTCAAATTCTGGTGGCTGATTGAGAAATTGTTTTTTTTTTTTTAGAGTAAAATTTTCGATTTTAAATAAACTATTTTAAACATATTCAAGACTGCAACTAACTCTAAATAATTTAAATTGTAAAGTACAGTGTACGTTTTATGTGTATTTATGCATATATTTTTTTTTTATGTGGTGTTTGCAATAATATTTTAACACTTGCGGGAAATTTTAAGAAGACAAAAAGAACCTACATACGTATTTAAATAATATCTTTCAATATTTAAAAGATCAATTGAAGCAGGTACAAATTAAGAAATTAACAGGCGTATATGCTGTGGCCACAACATCGACGTTCCTGACTAAGATACTCCGTTTGTTTGGTGAGTTTACTTTAATATTGCCTGTATCTTTTAAATAAAATAAAATTTAAATATTATTTATTATACTGTGTAATTCTGGGGTCGGGGATTTTGATAAATAAGAATCATTAATATCAAGTGTATTGCAATCCAAATAGAAAAATTAAACATAGAAAAGTATACGCATACACATTTAATAAAAAGTACCTATTTAACTTTTCTCTTTGATAAATATCGTAACTTGTAATTTTTTTTGTAAATATATTATAAAGATCCAATTAAAGTTTTTATGATTCTTATGACGAATAGTTTTGTCAATAAAATGTTTAATAAAATAACCAATGTTAGTTGAGCCTATAAAAGTAAATAACAAAAATGGTTTAATTTAAAGTTAGGATTATGGATGAGGATCATTAAAATGGAAAGGGTTTAAGATGGGATAGAGGAAGCGGAAGATGGAAAGGTAAGGGGTTGTCAAGGCGAGTACGGCAACCATGGTTGGGTGGGTAGAGGCAAATTTCTCGCGCGTCCTTAACACCATGACGCAAAGACTGGCATGATTTTGTATGCGCGGTTCCGATAGGGGTCAAGTACCTACGTCCTCCGACGAGCAGTAGGCCGGTCAAGCATGCCAGCACTGACCCCGACGGCAAGAAAGGAACCCGCAACAATGGCGCCCGCAACGTGAGGTTTCGCTACTGCAAAGTAGCAAATCTGTAAGGGTCGAGATAGGTAGTTTGTTTTGTTTTCATTTGATTTAGATTTTTTTAATTAATTTTTCAGTTGTAAATTTTCATTTTAGTTTTTTTTTGCTTTTTCTTATTGATTCATTTTAATTTTAGCTTTTGGTTTTCTTTTTTTATTGTTTTTGTTGATCTTTTTAAATTTTTTTTTTGATTTCTTTTAACTTTAATTTTTTTTACTTTGTTTTGATTTTGATTTTGAGGAGCTGACTTTCCTCATAAGTCCCAGTATCCAAGGCATGACCTTGGTACTGCGTTTGCGATGAGGTAGGTCAGTTCTAAAATACACATACATGGTGTTTAGCAGTCTGAGTCATAAAGCTGGCAGATGATATGCTGGCATTAGTGCCCAGATGTGCGAAGACATCATATACATAAAAATAATGATGGAAGAGCCACAGATGATTCATGTTGAGTTTTCAAGTGCACCTTCCATCTACATAAGCGAATTTTCTAGAGTCGATTTGTAATCAATTTTTGGTTGCAAATCGCCCTAGAAAAGATAGCATATTTTTTTTCGTAGAGTAGTTTAAATAGTTAACGTAGTTTATTTAATTTTTTTCTTCTATCTCGGCTCGTAGAACTTTGCCATCTTTCGTTTTCGATATTTCATCTTCTTTCCAGAGTAGGTGATTCTCATCCAGATCCATTATGATATATAGTATTTTTTTTATTAAATAAAGAAGGTTCATTTACTTTTTGATTTTTATTATTGAGTTGTAAAGTTAGTGAAGTTGAGTGTTTTTTTTATGATAAACCAATATTTTAATAGTTTTTTTTTATATGCAATATATTTTTATTAAATTTTTCTTTTAATTCATCATACATCTATTCATTCATTATGTCATTATTTCATTCATTATTTCATTTTGATAGTTAGTGAGTTAGTAATAGTTTGATAGATTAGAGTAAGGTGTAGATTGTAAGTTTTTTTAAATTTGTAAAAGATAATTTTCTTAAATTTTTTTTTGTAAACTGTTTAGAAATAGTTAGATAAGTTTTAGGTTTAGTTTTACATAGGTTTATTTAGTGATAGATTCATTTTATTTTCATTATCATTTCATTTAATCTAATCATCTATCATTTTCATTTCATTAAATCACCTCATCACTTTCATTTAATTATCGCTTTTATACATTTTATCATTTTCATTATCATTTCATTTAATTCAATCATCTTTCATTTTCATCTCATTAAATCACCTCATCACTTTCATTTAATTTTCGTTTTCATACTTCTTTTTTTTTTTATATTAGCTTAGAGGTTAGTTTAGAGATAGTTTTTTTATATTTTTTTTTAAATTTTGTAGTTTCTCGATTGTTTCCTTTGCTTCCCCTTGTTTCTCGTCTGCTTCACTTGCAGTTTTTGGTGAAGACCTGTCAAATAGTTGTTATTTTTTTTGTTCTGATTTTTGTTTGTGTGGTCTTGGTTCATTCTGCTTGGTGAAAGCTTATGAGTTAAAATCCTCCTAAGCATCGGTATTTTACTCGCTCTGTTTCGAGGTCCTTAAGCGAAGGAACCTTTTTGCAGAGTTCTGAGAGATTCCACCAGACGGTAAATCGTCTTAGTTTTGAAGACTCTCTCGACTCTGAATTTGAACATTCGGTAGACATCATGTCAACCCATAATGACCAGTCCGACCATTCGGTCAATGATGTAGAGGAAATTTTGCCAGCAGGTCCGGCTGGTGTTGCGACAGAGAGTGAAGATGACTTGGCCACTCGAATAGATAAATTAATAATGGTAAACCAAGTCCGTCTTTTCCAACAAACGGAACAATTCATGAGTGAGGTTAGAGGTAAAATTGATAGCCTGAGTAACCCTCGCTCCGAACAGCATTTTTCTGAATTTGGGCAGCCCCTTAATCCACAAATTGTTAGAGGAGCAGTGAATTATTTGCCAACAAATATGTTTCCACCTATTCCGGACACGGCACACGGTGTACCTTCTGGTTCACGAGGTACATTGTATGCGCCTGAATCATGCCGTTTGGACAGGTGGAACATAAAGTATGACGGTAGCGACAACATTTCCGATTTTCTTTTCAAGGTCGAAAGGTTGCAAGCTTCGTCAAACTACAGTGATGTGCAAATTTGCACCAATTTCCATTCGTTATTGGGAGGAAAAGTCAACGATTGGTATTGGTCTTTTTTGCGCAAAAATCCCACTGCTAGCTTGAACCAAATTAAAATCGCCTTGAAGGAAGAATTCGGCCGCAAAGAAAATGATGTCGACGTCTATATGCGCCTGCTCACTCGTAAGCAAGGATTTAAGGAATCTTTTGATGATTTCTTCAACTCAGTCGTTGGTCTGAATGACCGTTTAAATGAACCTTTCGATTCAATGAAGCTGATTGAAATCATCAAAAGCAACGCTCGTGAAAAGATCGGTGAAGTGTTGTTAGCAGCGAGTGTTACGAGCTTGGATCAACTAAAATCTAAAGCGAGAGAAACCGAACGTTTCTTAGCTAGACGCACTCATTCATTTTCATTTTTAATTCATTTTTATTTTTTCATTTCCTTATATCTATCTTAATGCTAGACAAAAAATCTTAAACAACTAGCTTACCATATTAACTTAACTAACTTACTGGCCCCATGCGGGCGCTCTAAATTAAACTATGACTATACTTAAAAAATGTCTTTCGACGAAAAATAACTTATTATTAGAATTCATGATTACTTAAAACTAACGAGAAAATTATTAAAAAAAAAACTCATTTTCTATATCATTTTTTAATTTTTTATAAAACTTAAAGCTACCCTTTACCTAATAAAACTAATTAAAACTAAATTAAAACTAACTTAAACTACATTATATCTAAGTAAAACTACTTCAAATAACTCAAAAAACTAGAACAGCCACCAGCAATTTTTTTTTTTTTTTTTTGTTTTTTTTTTTTTTTTGCATACGCATATGCACACTCGCGTACGCCCAGACACATGTATATATGTTCATATACATATATACATATACATTCACAACCGCAAGTACCCACATACAAATACATTTACTTATGTACTTTTTTTTGGTGCCACCGTCACTGTTCTACCTACTCTACTTATCTTTACCTTAGAACTATGTAAGTCGGCCAAAGCAACAATATGGTCAACTTTCAATATCACGGTGGTCACCCAACCACCAGAATTTTTTGACTTGCTTAACTAAGTCCTTTCTGTCCCAAAGGGGCACAGCTCTACTGAACCGCAGACGCTCTGCTCCGTTCCCTGAGCCGACGTCCCGATCGTAAAGAAGTCGCCGATCCACAGTCCTACGGCTGACGTGGTAAATTAACGGAACCGCCAATCTATCCTGTATCAGCCCACGACTGTCTAAAAAGAGGAATGTCTCGGGCGGGATGAAACCGTTAAGACGCACACTTTCACTATACTCATCATTGGGGTAGTAAGCCCCAAAAATAAGTCCATTGGTCGAGGTCATCGCTCTTGCAATGTGACCCCGAATCAGCTTGATTAAAAAGTTATCTATCCTGTTTATATTGGCCCTGTTGTATAGAACCTCGTTGGCATAGTAATGTGTGTACTCCGACTCTGGTGTTCTGTGTAATCCAAGGCAGCGTCTAAGACACTGCCTCTCAAACACCCGAATCTTTTCCATTTGAGATGGGGCAACGTTGAACCACACAGGGCACCCATAGGCAATCATTGGCCGGATAAGGGCCATGTAGCAAATCACCTTTACTCTGCTGTCAAGGCGGCTGCTATAAAACAACCGTCTTGTCAACCCAAAGGCTCCCCTAGCTCTGGCCAGAGCAGCATCTACATGTCGATTGAAATATAGATACTGATCTAGCCAGATGCCAAGGTACTTGACCACATCTTTACTCGCCAGTGGATGTCCACTTGGTCCAACGATCACTAGATTTCTCCAGTTCTTTCTTGTATCCCTAGAAGCCCTAGACAACGGGGTTCTAAACAGGATAGTTTCTGATTTCTGAAAGTTAATTTTTAACTTCCAGTCATCACAATATCGCTGAATCTTGTCGAAGTCACGCTGTAGAAGAATTCTGATGACTTCAACTTTTGGACCCGTCCTGTACGCTACAAGGTCATCGGCATACGCAATCGCATGAGTGAGACTACCAATCAGATCGCCGGTGTAAATACTAAAAAGAATCGGTGAGTTCACAGCTCCTTGCTGTAGACCATTTTTAATATCAAAAGTTGTGGTAGAAGTTACATTGCCACTTTTGACAACAAACTTTCTACCATTGAGCATGTCATGAAGCATATATAACAGTGGCTTACTTATGCCAAATCTAGATAGCTTCAGATAAAGACCCTCTAACCATACGGTGTCGAAAGCTTTCTCTAAATCAACCAGAACGGCACCCGTACATTGCTTTTTCGTTTTGTTCCATTGAACATCAGAAACTAACTTAGACGCAGCATGAATAGTGTCATGCCCCGCCTTAAAGCCAAACTGATTATCTGGAATAATATTTTTGTCCTCAGCCCACTTGAACAGGGCTCTATTGAGAATCTTTTCGAATACTTTACTGATACTTGGAAGAAGACTTATCGACCGAAGATTTGCTGGATTGGAGCTGTCCTTTCCCTTTTCGGGGAGAGGATGGACCACAGCTGTCTTCCAACTCACTGGATAATATGCATTATTCAATGCGTTGTTGAACAGTGTGGTATAAATGTCTATTGCTTCCTCAGGGAGATGTCGTAACACAATGTTGGGTATACCATCGACCCCCGCAGATTTCTTTTTCTTTAATGTTTGAAAAATTAACTGAAGTTCTACCTTCGAAATTAACAATGAACTGGGTCCATTTCGCTCGGCGATGGTGGCATTTGCCAAGTTTTCGTCATTGAACCCGGTGAAACCAGTATTCTCAGATCGCCATTGCGTTATGTTATTTCCAAGGTAGAAGTTGTGCAGTAAGGCTCTGTTCTCCAGGTCATGATTCGGACGAATGCTAGCATTCACCTTATACACTTGCTGGAAAGCAGCCCCTACAGCTTCTACCTTTTCCTGTGGATCTTCTATCATAAAAAAGTTATCATCGAAAACGGCACCCTCCGGATCTATTCCCGCAATCGCAAGTACGTCTCCGTTATCTGTTTTCCTCTGTAGTTTAAGACATGGAAGTTCGTTTTGATCATTTCTTCTAAATATCTTATTTATTTGGGGAAACATACTAGGGTCGCTAGAATTAACGGCCCGAATTCTGTTATCCCAATATAAATAATTAGACAATCTATAATTTTGTTTAATCAGAACATTAATGTTTTTGATCGACGACTTCAATGTCCTAATCTCCAGATCACGTGTGTCCGTGAAACGTCTGTAAAGAAGTTTCAACCTAGTCAGCAGTCCACTTTTTTGTCGGTGTAGTGCGTCGATTGTCGCGTTCTTGTATAAACCAGTAGGGTCTTGTTCCTTATATTTTGGGATTGTTCTGTCCATTGTTCGTTTTATAGTCGTATCCATTTGAGTCAGGAACCTCTAAAACCCGAATCTTCGCACTTCACTATTATATATAACTTTATGTTTAATACCCTTTCGTATGAAGATTGCGACCCCACCCCCTTGAGAGGAGTTGGGCCGATCCCTTCTTACGATATTGTAATTTTTATTAATCAGTGTGTGTTTCTGATTTAGCTTAGTTTCGCTAGCCATAAACACATCAGGACTTTGGTCTTGCAGCAAATGAAAGAGGTTTGCTCTACGTTCGGTCCTAATCAGCGAATTTACATTCACAGCTAGGATCTTAAAGGGTCGCTCAGGCAGCGCGCCTTTAACCATTTCGCGTTGCAGAATAGAGTAGAGGTAATCCACCCTAGCCGCCTGCTCTCTTATCTGTTTTTGCACATCGGTTAACTGACCATGAATGGTCAGCAACACCTGCATCAGGTCTGCCTCTGGCACAGGAGCCGTAGGCACTTGGACCTGTTTGGCTACCTGTGGTTGAGGCTGTACCGTTTTTCCCTTTCCAGACGCCATTTGGGCGTAAGAAATTGCGGGATTGACGGAAGTTGATGTCTGGCGTACTTCAGGGCGTCTCACCTCTACTGTCTTCTTTTGGTTTTGTTTTTTTTTCATTTCCTGAAACTTCGGACATCCCCGATAGTTTGCGGGGTGCCCGGAGCCTCGGCAAAGTGCACACTTTAACTGGGTCCTGTCTTCGACCCTCTCTTTTCCGAGTTTACATTCACCTATCTTGTGGGAATCTCCACACTTGACACAAACTGGATCCATACCACAGTTTGCTGCCACGTGGCCATATCCTTGGCACTTCATGCATTGAAGCATGTCTCTCTGCCTATTTAATTTTTCCCATCTTACAATTTGGTAGTTTAGGACGGTTATACTCCTTAAACCACTCAACTTGCTTTGGGGCGAGAGCTGAACTAGGAAGAATGGTAAATTCCGTTTCTCCCGTCTGGCCTTAACTGTGGAAAAAGGTCTGACCCCGATAAAATCGAGATCATCGCTCGCCACTTGACGGAGCTCAGTTAAGAGTTCCTGCGGATCCGTAGAGGATTCGATACCCTTCAGGAGGACTGTTTGTAGCTTGTCTTCCTTGGGGGTGAAACTGTAGTATTCTGTCTTCGTTTGAGACAGGAGATCTTTTACTTTTTTATAATGCTCGACCGAAGAGCAATGAATGGCGTGTCGGTCTGCGTTCAACCTTTTAATAATAAAATTGTTGCCTATGGCCGACTTACATAATTCTATTGTGTCTTTCAATTCTATTTTGAAGGTATTAATTGGTGGCACCTTACCTTTCTTTGCTTGTGGCTGTTGCTGTTGTTGCTTCTGTTGTGACTGCTGCTGTTGTGTCTGCTGCTGTTGTGACTGCTGCGGTTGTCGCTGTTGTTGTAGTTTTTGCTGCTGTTGTTGCTTCTGTGTCTTTTGTTGTTGTCGTTGTTGAAGTGGTTGTTGTATTTGTTGTATTTGTTTTTGTTGTTGCTGTTGTTGCTGTTGTTGTTTTTTCTGTACTTGCGGTTGCTGATGCTGTTGCTGGGGCTGTAGTTTTTGCTGCTGCATTTGTGCTGCTTTTTGTTCCTCTTGGAGCGTTTTTTGTCGTTTACTTTCAAGAGCAACTAGACGCTCTTTTTCCCTACGCGCTTCCTGCTTAACTTTGAGCGCTTTTACCATTTCCATGAGGGAAGAAATTTGCTCTGTCAGTGATGCGATTTTTTCCTGCTCATCTTCTGACTCTTCTGGAGGTGAAAGGTCCACCAACTCGCCACTCACGTAGTGCCCCTCCCCTTCTTCGGACATGTATGCAATCTCTTCGGCATCTACCTCAGTGACGTTATGCACACATGTCTTCTTGACGGTCGTATCGTTTGCTTCTTTGGCGATATCGTCTTCAGCCTCTGCCTCGTCATCGCCCTCATGGTCATGTTCATTAATTTTCGTATCGTCATCCTCATAGGAGGAGCTTTCTAAATGCCTCTGCATTTTGGCTTGAGCGGAGGCCTTAGCCAACTTAGCTCTGGTGCTCCTATCGGCACGATTTATTAGGTGTGGCTTGTATCTAATAATACGCCTTCTCTTCTTATCCCCCTTTGAATTGGCACCGGCTGGTGTTGATGTCGTGCCTTTTGCACAGCTTGTTGTTGCAGTCGCTATGCTGCTTGTATTAACTTCGGCGCGTGCCGATGACGCTGTCATTGTTGGCTGGGCTTCTATGGAAGGCACCGCTACCTTAACTGCTGCTGCTGCATCACCTGATGTTTTGGCTGCTTGACTTGTTGTTGGGGGATCATCTTTCGATGTCCCCGTTGATTTTATCATTTGCTGTTCCTTCTGCTCTCGGTTTTTGTTAACTTTCTCCCAGAACTTATTTAAAAAAAAGCCCTGACCAGGGTGGGGCTCGAACCCACGCCCCTCCAATCTGTCGCCGGCCACGCTACCTCTAGGCTAAATTGCCTTTTAAATTTTCTTGGCAAATTGCCACTAAAAATTGTGCAATGAGTGCACTTAAAGTATAAGTGAATTTAATTCAGTTCGAACACACCGAAATTATTTTATACACTGTGAAAGTCGTCAACACGTCCGCACTCTTTCACAGCTGAAGATCGACTGATAGCTAGACGCACTGCTCAAAGAACCGTTCATGAAATCCATTTGGAGGAAAAGATTGAGCAAGATGACATAACAGAAGAAGTTGCAGCATTCAGCAGGTCTGGTGGTAATCGTCAACCATCTTCTTCTCTTTTGTGTTGGAACTGTGACAAAATTGGTCATTCTTTCTTTCAGTGTCCCTCACACGAAAGAAAGCTATTCTGTTTTCTCTGTGGCGAAAAAGGCGTGAGTACCCCAGAATGCCAAAAACACCAGGGAAACCGTCAAGGGATCGACAAAACAGTCGGAGAGAATCGATTCCAAGGCAGCTACTCCGACCAGAGAAAACAGAATTAGAAGACAGAGCTGAGATGGAGAGTGATCAATGTTCTCATAGTAGTCCGAGTTTGGTTGTAGTGTCTTAAGATTGTTCAAATGATGATGTCGGTAAAGTTTCAATGTCTGATGGTCCTCTCAGAATTCTGCAAAGAGAAATTCCTATTTCGGAAAGTCATCCTGTAAAAGTATTTTCTTTGAAATCTCTTCACGAGAGAAAAAAAGACTATTACAGGAGGCGTTCCGAAATCTTTGGCAAGCCTATTGTAAGTGCTCAGGTACAAAAGTGTAGGGAAAGATATCAGAAGCGAAAGGAGTTCCAGAGGTGCATACTCGAAACGATCTTAACTTCCAAAACAGACGGTAGAATGTACGCGCAGTTGAAACTGAAAGATGAACTTGTTTCTGGTTTGTTGGACAGTGGCGCATCTATTTCTGTTTTGGGAGCGGCAAGTTACGAATTCATAGAAAGAAATGGTATTCAAATGTTACAATACAAAAATTTCGTCAAAACAGCTGATGGTAAATCACATGATATTGTCGGATATTGTAATATCCCAACTACACTTGATGATGTAACGAAAACCATTACTTTCTATGTAATTCCTAACTTGACGCAAAAGGTTTATTTGGGTATGAACTTCTGGAACGAATTTCACCTGACTCCTCAAGTGAGCCAAATTGACAGTAATGATGTGTTTGAAGAAGAAGATTCTGAAAAGTCTGAATTCATCAAATTATCTTCAATTCAGCAAATCAAGCTAGATTCGGTGAAAAGTCGTTTTCCCAATTTCGCTGATTTAGGTCTTGATAGAACGCATGTGGAAACACACACCATCGATACTGGTGATGCAGTACCAATTAAATCAAAGCACTACCCTCTTTCGCCAGTGAAGCAGGAGGAAGTTTTCAAAGAGCTTGATCGCATGTTAGAGCTTGGAGTTATTGAGGAAAGTAATTCCCTTGGTGTTCTCCTATTGTTATGGTTAAGAAGCCAGGAAAAGTACGTCTGTGTTTATATAGTCGAAAACTGAACAGCAAGACTGTTAATGATATTGAAGGTATCATCAGTAGATTAGAAGACACTCATTTCATAACGGGTCTAGATCTTAAAGATGCATTTTGGCAGATTCCGTTAGATGAAGAGTCAAAGCAAAAAACGGCATTCGCTGTACCTGGACGGCCGCTGTATCATTTTAATGTGATGCCGTTCGGGTTATGAACGCCGCACAGAGAATGTGTCGTCTAATGGACCGAGTCATTCCGGCCCGACTTAGACAACATGTTTTCATTTATTTAGATGATCTTTTAATATGCACACCGGATTTTGAAACGCACATAAAAATATTGACAGATGTGGCAGCCTGGCTTCGCGGCGCAAACTTAACCATCAACATCAATAAGTCCAAGTTCTGCATTCGAGAAATCAAGTTTCTTGGATACATCGTCGGTCAGGGTACGCTAAAAACTAATCCTGAAAAGATAGACGCGATGGTAAACTTCCCTCTTCCAAAAACGGCTAGGCAAGTGAGGAGATTTATTGGTATGACGGGTTGGTACAGGCGTTTTATCAAGAATTATTCAGATCTTTCAGCTCCTTTAACCGATTGCCTCAGAAAGCGAAAGAGTTTTGAATTGACATCTGCAGCCAAGGAAGCGTTCGAAAAATTGAAAGAAGCCCTAGTTTCCGCTCCGGTGTTAACTCAAGCGGATTTTAAAAAAGAGTTCGCCATTCAGTGTGATGCGTCCTCTGAAGGAGTCGGAGGAGTTTTCTTCCAATTGGATGCAGATGGCAATGAGAAACCCATAGCTTTTATGTCAAAAAAGTTAAACAAGGCCCAGAAAAATTACACGGTGACAGAGCTTGAATGTCTCCCAGCAGTGCTCAGCATTCGGAAATTCCGTTCCTATGTTGAAGGCTTGCCTTTTCGCGTCATTACGGACCATTCTAGTCTATAATGGCTTATGTCATTGAAAGATTTGACTGGTCGGCTCGCAAGATGGAGTTTGGAGCTTCAAGGCTTCCGGTTTAATATAGAATACCGTAAGGGTTCCCTTAACACTGTGCCGGATGCCCTTTCAAGAGGGGATATGGAAGAGATTTGTATCAACACGGTAGCCGAAGAAATTGACATTGACTCGCCAGAGTTCGATTCTGCTGAGTACCAGTCACGGAGAGATGAAATTGAAAAAAATCAAGTCTCACTTCCGGATCTAGTTGTATCCGACAAATATATATACAAAAGAGTAAGATTCAGGAGTGAGGAACTTGAAAACGAAGATTCTTTGTGGCGGTTGTGGATACCTCACACCTTGACTCACAAAGTAATTGAAATGGCCCATGATTCTAAACTGTCGTGTCATAGTGGTTTCTCAAAAACCTATATAAGAATTCGGGAAAAATTATATTGGCCCAAAATGGCCGCAGAAATTAGAGATTATGTGAGTCAGTGTGAGGTATGCAAAACCGTGAAAGCCCCCAATAAGGTTCTTCGTCCTCCAATTACGAAGCAGATCGTATCTGAGCGACCAATGCAACGTATGTACATTGATCTTCTTGGCCCATATCCGCGTACAAAAAGCGGAAACGTTGTCATTTTTATAGCTGTTGATCATTTCTCCAAGTATACCTTCTTGAAAGCGCTTCCGAAAGCAACTTCAGCCAACATCATCAAATTTCTGGAAGCTGATGTTTTTCATGCATTTGGAACACCTGAATTCGTCCACTCAAACAACGGCAAACAATTTATTTCATCTGAGCTTGGTAAGTTTTTGGCCAACTATGGTGTGCAACATATCCGAACAGCTTTTTACTCCCCACAGGCAAACATATCGGAGAGGGTGAATCGAAATCTTTTAAATAAACTGAGAGTTTTTGTACAGGGCGAACAAGATAATTGGGATTCTTATCTTTCAAGCATAGCTTGTACTTTAAGGTCAGATTCTCATGATTCAATTGGTTGTCATCCTTATTTTGCAATGTTTGGGCAAAGTATGATTAATCATGGATCGTCGTATAAAATTTTGAGAAATTTAAAAGCACTTCCTGATCCTGAACTGACTATAGTACCACAGGAAGCAAAAATTGAATTTGCACGTCAGAAGTTGACCAGAAACCTACAAAAGGCACACGAAAAATCAAAAGCTACTTACAATATGCGTTCAAGGCCAACGTCTTTTAGGGTTAGGCAGGAAGTTTTCTACAGGAATTTCACCCAAAGTAATTTTGCCCAAGGCAAAAATGCGAAATTACTTCCCAAGTTTCTGAAAGCTCGTGTCCTTCGTGTTGTAGGAAACTGCATGTACGACCTTGAAACATTAGCTGGTAAACATATTGGTATCTTTCATGCTAAGGATATCAGGCAGTAGTGGAATGAATCAGGCAGGACAATACAACATTTATCTGATATGGTCTTTATCTATATCTGTTCTTTCGCCCGGCTAAATTAGTAGGTTCGGCTCCCACGTTTTATTTTGAAGGGTCACAAGATACAGAGATTGCGTGGGTTCTATTTGAATTTTTGATGATATATGGAATATCCTCAAAACGCAAAGCCCTTTGTTACAAAATGCATGTTTGTGCAAAATCACATTTGTACACCATTCTCCCCTACAGCACTCTACGGAGAAATAGTAATTCGTAACACAAAAGCTTTTTCTTCAGCTGAATGCGGGTGGGGAACACCGTTCTCCTTTCCAAATGAAAGGAGAAATGAGAGTAAATTTCGAAAAGCATTTGGAAAAGATTCCCTCCCAAGACCCAAATTTGTTAACCCGCCATCATTAATAGTAAATGTGTTTCTTACGCCCAAATGGCGTCTGGAAAGGGAAAAACGGTACAGCCTCAACCACAGGTAGCCAAACAGGTCCAAGTGCCTACGGCTCCTGTGCCAGAGGCAGATCTGATGCAGGTGTTGCTGACCATTCATGGTCAGTTAACCGATGTGCAAAAACAGAAAAGGGAGCAGGCGGCTAGGGTGGATTACCTCTAATCTATTCTGCCGGCAACGCGAAATGGTTAAAGGCGCGCTGTCTGAGCGACCCTTTAAGATCCTAGCTGTGAATGTAAATTCGCTGATTAGGACCGAACGTAGAGCAAACCTCTTTCATTTGCTGCAAGACCAAAGTCCTGATGTGTTTATGGCTAGCGAAACTAAGCTAAACCAGAAACACAAACTGACTAATAAAAATTACAATGTCGTAAGAAGGGATCGGCCCAACTCCTCTCAAGGGGGTGGGGTCGCAATCTTCATACGAAAGGGCATTAAACATAAAGTTATATATAATAGTGAAGTGCGAAGATTCGGGTTGCTAGAAGCCTGCATCGTTTGCATTCCTCTCCAACAGGGGAAAAGAATGTACGCAATCGCGGTGTACGCACCTGACGCACCTCAGCAAGCTAATTTTATCGCAGAGCTCGAAAAACTTTTCGAATGCTTAAGACTGAACTTGGATGAGAATTATTATCTCATGGCAGGGTATTTAAACGCCAAACATGTAGATTGGGGAAACCAAATACAGAATCCTAGAGGGAACCATCTTTTTAATTGGATGGGTCGATATAGTGTTGAGTGTAGGATCGACCTTCTGGCTACAGATAGACCGTCATTTCCGAAAAGTGGTAGTTTTCTGGATATTTTACTGCTTGACTCACGACTTGTTATAACTGACGCAACAAATCAACAGACAAGAAACTGTTTACGAACAATTGAATACGACAGCGATCACTGCGGACTTGCCACTGTAATACAGCTTCCGAGCGAACTAGTGGAATTGGATGAGTATGTGCCTGTGCACTCTTACAATTTCAGTAAGACGCGCTGGCCACGCTTCTCCAACGCCTTGGCAAGAGAAATACGTTCCGATGACATTTCTCCACCAAATGACAGAAACCTGACGAACGTCGAGATCGACGGGTTCCTGACTCAAATGGATACGACTATAAAACGAACAATGGACAGAACAATCCCAAAATATAAGGAACAAGACCCTACTGGTTTATACAAGAACGCGACAATCGACGCACTACACCGACAAAAAAGTGGACTGCTGACGGGATTGAAACTTCTGTACAGACGTTTCACGGACACACGTGATCTGGAGATTAGGACATTGAAGTCGTCGATCAAAAACATTAACGTTCTGATTAGACAAAACTATAGATTATCTATTAATTTATATTGGGATAACAGAATTCGGGCTGTTAATTCTAGCGACCCTAGTATGTTTCCCCAAATAAATAAGATATTTAGAAGAAATGATCAAAACGATCTTCCATGTCTTAAACTCCAAAGAACAACAGATAACGAAGACGTACTAACGAGTGCGGGAATTGATCCAGAAGGTGCCGTTTTCGATGATAATTATTATATTATAGAAGATTCTCAGGAAAAGGTAGAGGCTGTAGGGGCTGCTTTCCAGCAAGAGTATAAGGTGAATGCTAGCATTCGTCCTAATCATGACCTGGAGAACAGAGCCTTACTGCACAACTTCTACCTTGGAAATAACATAACGCAATGGCGATCTGAGAATACTGGTTTCACCGGGTTCAATGACGAAAACTTGGCAAACGCCACCATCGCCGAGCGAAATGGACCCAGTTCATTGTTAGTTTCAAAGATAGAACTTCAGTTAATTTTTCAAACATTAAGGAAAAAGAAATCTGCGGGGGTCGATGGTATACCCAACATTGTGTTACGACATCTCCCTGAGGAAGCAATAGACATTTATACCACACTGTTCAACAACGCATTGAATAATGCATATTATCCAGTGAGTTGGAAGACAGCTGTGGTCCATCCTCTCCCCAAAAAGGGAAAGGACAGCTCCAATCCGGCAAATCTTCGGTCGATAAGTCTTCTTCCAAGTATCAGTAAAGTATTCGAAAAGATTCTTATTAGAGCTCTGTTCAAGTGGGCTGAGGACAAGAATATTATTCCAGACAATCAGTTTGGCTTTAAGGCGGGACATGACACTATTCATGCCGCGTCTAAGTTAGTTTCTGATGTTCAATGGAACAAAGCAAAAAATCAATGCACGGGTGCCGTTCTGGTTGATTTAGAGAAGGCTTTCGACACCGTATGGTTAGAGGGTCTTTATCTGAAATTAACCAGATTTGGCATAAGTAAACCACTGTTATATTTGCTTCATGACATGCTCAATGGTAGAAAGTTTGTTGTCAAAAGTGGCAATGTAACTTCCGCCACAGCTTTTGATATTAAAAACGGTCTACAGCAAGGAGCTGTGAACTCGCCGATTCTTTTTAGTATTTACACCAGCGATCTGATAGGTAGTCTCACTCATGCGATTGCGTATGCCGATGACCTTGTAGCGTACAGGACGGGTCCAAAAGTTGAAGTCATCAAAAATCTCTTGCAGCGTGACTTCGACCAGATTCAGCGATATTGTGATGACTGGAAGTTAAAAATTAATTTTCAGAAATCAGAAACTATCCTGTTTAGAACCCCTTTGTCTAAGGCTTCTAGGGATACAAGAAAGAACTGGAGAAATCTAGTGATCGTTGGACCAAGTGGACATCCACTGGCGAGTAAAGATGTAGTAAAGTACCTTGGTATCTGGCTAGATCAGTATCTATATTTCAATCGACATATAGATGCTGCTCTGGCCAGAGCTAGGGGAGCGTTTGCTCTGACAAGACGGTTGTTTTATAGCAGCCGCCTTGAAAACAGGGTAAAGGTAATTTGCTACATGGCCCTCATCCGGCCTATGATTGCCTATGGGTGCCCTGTGTGGTTTAACGTTGCCGCATCTCAAATGGAAAAGATTCGGGTGTTTGAGAGGCAGTGTCTTAGGAACTGTCTTGGATTACACAGAACACCAGAGTCGGAGTACAAACATTATTATGCCAACGAGGTCTTATACAACGGGGCCAATATAAACAGGATAGATAACTTTTTAATCAAGCTGATTCGGGGTCACATTGCAAGAGCGATGACCTCGACCAATGGACTTATTTTTGGGGCTTACTACCCCAATGATGAGTATAGTGAAAGTGTGCGTCTTAACGGTTTCATCCCGCCTGAGACATTCCTCTATTTAGACAGTCGGGGGCTGATACAGGATAGATTGGCGGTTCCGTTAATCTACCACGTCGGCCGTAGAACTGTGGATCGGCGAATCCTGTATGGTCGAGACGTCGGCTCTGGGAACGGAGCAGAGCGTCTGCGGTTCAGTAGAGCTGTGCCCCTTCGGGACAAAAAGGACTTCGATAAGCAAGTTAAAACATACTGGTGGTTGGGTGACCACCTTGATATTGATGGTTAGTCAAAGTTGTTGCCTTGGCCGACCTACGTATTATTTTATAAAAATCCGTAAAGTTGTTTGTTTGTGGATATGTGCGTGGGCGCATACATATGTATATGTCTAAATATATGCATATGTATGCGCGTTGTGTGCATGTGCATAGGCTGATGGCAAAAAAAAAAAAAAAAAAAAAACTGCTGGTGGCTGTTTCAGTTTTAAGTTATTTTAAGTATTTTTAAGTAGTTTTAAGTATTTACGTATATTTACGTATATTTTAGTTTTATTTAGGTTAATTTAGTTTTATTTAGGTAAAGGGTAGTTTTAAGTTTTTATATAAAATAAAATGTCTTGAAAAACGAGTTTTTAAAAATTTTCTCGTTTATTTTTAAGTAATTTTGAATTTTAATTTAAGTTAGTTTTTACGCCGAAAGGCATTTTTAATATATAGTTATAGTATAATTTAGAGCGCCCGTATGGGGCCAGTAAGTTAGTTAAGTTATCCTGTAAGCTAGTTTTTAAGGTTTTTGTCTAGCATTTAAGTAGTTATAAGATGAATTAAAAATAAAAAATTGAATTTGCAAAAAAAAATAGTAAATGTGAACAAAATTAAAGATTTAAAACCATGATAGTTAACGTATAACAAAAAAAAAAAATTATTGAAATTATAACGTTGGTAAAGAAAAAGTTAACATTTGAATATAAATAAGAAAAACAAACAGAAGCAGTTGGAGAACGAAACATCAAGTGAATTGTAGAAAAAAAATTAGTTTTCAAGGTAACAAAACAACTGATAAGTTATATACCTATATAGCCGTTTTATATATTTTTTTTTGTAGCTCTTAAAAAAATTTAAGTACACGACCTCCACAGAGTGGAGGTGGATTTTTTTTAAGTGTATATTTGCTACCCGCATCGAATCCTGATGGAAAATTGTAAAAAGTGGCTAGCGGAAACGTAAAAAAAAACTATTTTAAATAAATTTTAAATTCACCGCTCACATATCATAAGATAAGTGCAACAAACGATCACCGAAATTTATAAGATCCTGTAGTGCAAAGGTAGAGCATTGGCTGCTGGCCTAGGAGTTCTAGGTTCAAATTCTGGTGGCTGATTGAGAAATTGTTTTTTTTTTTTTAGAGTAAAATTTTCGATTTTAAATAAACTATTTTAAACATATTCAAGACTGCAACTAACTCTAAATAATTTAAATTGTAAAGTACAGTGTACGTTTTATGTGTATTTATGCATATATTTTTTTTTTATGTGGTGTTTGCAATAATATTTTAACACTTGCGGGAAATTTTAAGAAGACAAAAAGAACCTACATACGTATTTAAATAATATCTTTCAATATTTAAAAGATCAATTGAAGCAGGTACAAATTAAGAAATTAACAGGCGTATATGCTGTGGCCACAACATCGACGTTCCTGACTAAGATACTCCGTTTGTTTGGTGAGTTTACTTTAATATTGCCTGTATCTTTTAAATAAAATAAAATTTAAATATTATTTATTATACTGTGTAATTCTGGGGTCGGGGATTTTGATAAATAAGAATCATTAATATCAAGTGTATTGCAATCCAAATAGAAAAATAAAACATAGAAAAGTATACGCATACACATTTAATAAAAAGTACCTATTTAACTTTTCTCTTTGATAAATATCGTAACTTGTAATTTTTTTTGTAAATATATTATAAAGATCCAATTAAAGTTTTTATGATTTTTATGGCGAGTAGTTTTGTCAATAAAATGTTTAATAAAATAACCAATGTTAGTTGAGCCTAAAAAAGTAAATAACAAAAATGGTTTAATTTAAAGTTAGGATTATGGATGAGGATCATTAAAATGGAAAGGGTTTAAGATGGGATAGAGGAAGCGGAAGATGGAAAGGTAAGGGGTTGTCAAGGCGAGTACGGCAACCATGGTTGGGTGGGTAGAGGCAAATTTCTCGCGCGTCCTTAACACCATGACGCAAAGACTGGCATGATTTTGTATGCGCGGTTCCGATAGGGGTCAAGTACCTACGTCCTCCGACGAGCAGTAGGCCGGTCAAGCATGCCAGCACTGACCCCGACGGCAAGAAAGGAACCCGAAACATTTTTTCCGATATTCTTAAACAATGCTCCAATCGAATATGTTGAAACTGCAAAGAATCTCGGAGTGACTTTTAACCGCTTTTTGACTTGGGACAATCATATAAATGTACTGGCCGGGAAAGTATATGGTGTGCGTGTGCTACGTTCCTAATAGGCAACTCAGTCTTTTACAACAGGAAAAACTCGTTTACTTCTTTCAAAAACCTTAATTATTCCTATTTTAATATACGGTTGCGAAATTTAGTGCAACTGCAACTAGGTAAGCAAACGAAAACTCAATGTTGCCTTTAATAGTACTGTACATTATGTATTTGGTCTTAGTCGATACGACAGTTTAGCTGGTTTAAAAAACCATCTCCTAGGTATGCCTTTGGAAAATTATCTTCAGCTACGGAGTTTAATTCTGCTTTCTGACATATTGATTACACGCCAACCACAATACTGCTTTGAAAAAATTACAACCGCAACCTCGCATAGATCTCGTCAGTTGATTTATCCTCGCTGTTCGTTTTTGACATCTGAGCGTTAATTCTTTGTAAATTCCGTCCGTCTTTTGAACTCATTACCACGCTATGTCAAAGTAATCCAAAATGCTACCAGCATCAAAAAGGTCTTAAGAAATCATTATTCAACAAACACATAAATGAAATTGTAAATAATTTATTGATTATATAAAATTTGTTTCATAATTAGTTTAAATTCTATTAACTTAATCTATTTTGCTCTTTTTGTAAAATTAGCTTTAGACTATCTTCAAGGATATTGTATCTTACAGTTTATAAGCATTCACGAAATAAAAATAAAAAAAAAAAAAAAAAAAAAAACCTGTCTATGAATATGCCCCATTGTAGTTAGTTTAATGTATTTTTGTTTTGTAGTTAGAGAAACATGAAAATCACAAGACTTCAATAAAATTACTTGAACATTTTTTTTATAATTTTTAGACTTATGACAATAGCACACTCAAAATGTTATCTGAAGGAAAAGTTGATGGAGGATATCCAGTCGAACTGAAATCTTTTGCGTTGACCTTACACTTTTATATTCCGCGAGCGTACATGTATATCAGGTCATTATTTACAAATAACTTATCTGCACCAAATACTTTAAGATCATGGTACTCGCAAACAGACGGTTCTCCTGGTTTCAGCCAAAAGTCATTAGGAGTACTTAAGCTCAAAAGTATTTCTCTGGCAAAGCTAAACAGAAAGTTAGTTGCGTGCCTAATGATGGACGAGATGGCTATCCGACAACATTTGCAGTGGGATGATATTAATAAAAAGTACTTGGCTACCATCGATTATGGTACCAACTTCTCAACAACAGAAGTAGTTCCACTAGCTAGGGAAGCTTTAGTATATCTATTGGTTCGATTGAATGGAGCATGGAAGCTACCTGTTGCATATTTTTTAACCAATGGGCTGAACTCCACCGAAAAGGCAAGCCTTACCAAACAAGTTCTACACTTTCTTTCATCTTCAAACTTAGAAATAGTAGGCCTGACTTTTGATGGCCATACAACTAACATAGGTATGGTTAAACACCTCGGTGGAACTATGGAGCAATATCAGCCGACTTTTCAAAATCCCGCAACAAATGGTGAAATTCCTATTTTTTTGGACGCTTGCCACTGCCTTAAGCTAATAAGAAACACTTGGGGCACAAAACGGATTTTAATTAACGAAAGCGGGGAAGAAATAAAATGGGAGTTTATTGAAAAACTCGTTAAGTACCAGGGTGAGCTCGGCATTCTAAAATTATGAATGTTAAAATTGCTGCCGAAACCTTAAGCGAAAGTTCGGTGAATGCGCTGCAATTTTTATTAAATAATAAAATAACTGGATTTGAGGGATGTGAGGGAATGATTCCTTTTTTACTAAACATAAATAATATGTTCGATTATCTTAATAGTAAATCCAAATTTGGCTTCGGTTACAAACAAGGTCTTTGTGAAAAAAATAAAAGCCAGACTTTCGATTTTTTCAATAATTCTATAAAGTTTCTTTAAGGATTGAAGTTGGGCACCGAAAAAATTATAAATTCAAAGAATAAAGTGGGGTTTATAGGTTTCATGGTAGCTATGAATAATTTACGAAATCTATATACGAAATGTGAGGAAGAAACAAAAAATTTGGACTACGTCTTGAGTTACAAATTATCTCAAGACCATTTAGAGCTTTTGTTTTCGAGCATTCGCTCCAGGGGAAGTTTCAATAACAACCCAACTGCATCTCAATTTGTTTCAGCTTATAAAAGACTACTCATTCATAATGAAGTGAAATCATCAGCTGAAGCAAACTGCTATGATGAAACTATTATCTTGATGGCGACTTCTTCAACATCTCACAAAAAATTAGATTTTAATATCGAAGAAGTCGAATCAGACAGATATGTCATTTTAAACAGTTTGACAGAAGAGAGTAGGCAAAATGTAGCTTTTGAAGAAATATTTTGTACATAAGTGGGTTCGCTGAATACAAAATTCTTAAAACTGCAGGATGCAAAAAATGTAAATTGTTTTTAAAGAATTGTCAAACTGAACATTCCCAACTTGTGTCATTAGAAACAAAAGGTTATCTTAGGTCTCCGCATAAGGATACTTTTAAAATTTGCAAAGCTGTAAAAAAAAAATATAACAATTCTTGAAAATGAAAACAGACTAACTAGAAAAAATGTTTATGATAATATAGTTTTAAGTACATTTAGAAATTTAGATATAAGTTTAATGTTTATAGGTTTAGACGAACATGTACTCGAATGTGATATAATGGATAATCATAAATATTAGCTTATAAAGCAAATAATAGATCAATGTTCTAAAGTTTTGATGCACTATACCGCAAAAAAAGATAATATTAATCAAAATAAAATCCTTGTTAGGAGTAAAAATACTAAAATAGTGCAATTTATGGGCCAATAAAATTTGAAAAAATAAATTAGCATTTTCGTTTAAGAAGAATATCAATGGAGGACTAAAAAGGACATATTGAAAAGTAAATATAAACAAATCCAAACTAAAATAAAAACATACATACATTCCAAAGGAAAAATCATAAGAATGATTTTGCGTCTAATTAGATTTTAATCGATTTTAATAATTAATCCATATCAGCATATCCATACACAAACATATATTACTCTGAATTTATAGGCCAAATTAAGGCGAGTGGATGTTAATAAGATACAAAGATTTGTTCATCAACCACTTCTTGATGACCTGAAACTCCAGACTTGCTAAGGGGAAAGAGGTTAATTTTTCCTTCTGTTTCACCGCACCAAAGTTCATAGGTTCTAGAAGAAAAAGGTACAATTATTCAATTTTGTATGTAAAGTTTCATCTGTGTTACTCACTCATCTAATAAAACAAATTTCAGTCAAAACAAATGAACCTTCTGCAAATGCACAGTTTGTTGGTACTTTTGTAGAATCGACAAGAAATACACGACCATTGTGAAGGCCAACAGCAACGCGTTCAATATTCATTAAGTATACCAAACTTATAATGGGACTTTTTATTGATGGGTCAAACGTGTGTGTAATTCGTTGTGCTGTAAACAAAAAATATTTATGATTTATATGATGAACTTCGTAAATATTCACAAGAAAAGACTTCTTCTGAAGTATCTACCTGTAGACATGCAAATTCCCAGCTGAATCTCCCGTCCAGAAACGATCTTCAATAATGCAACAACAAAGCACATTTAGTTTGTGGCCTTTACGTTGTGCTTGATCTCGAGGTGAGTCCAAAATGATTTTATTCTCACAGAGAATACTACTGTATTGAAGGTAATTACCAAACGAGGATGTGTCAAGTATATCAATCCGTGAAGTTCGAAGCCATTCGTATCATCTGCAAAGAATTGTATCAGAAAACAATGATTTCATTCCGCAGTTATGGTGTAGAAATCGAAATATTGTATGTACATATGTCTAATCAAATTGTGATTCCTTTCAGTAAAATAAAAAAAAAAATGATCTTAGTGAATTACCAGGTACAAGCGAAATAAATAAAAAAGTTGTTGTTTTCTCAGTCATGATAAAATGAAAAATTCCATGCAAAAATGAGACTTCGAAATCTTAAGACGAAATTATGCTGAAATAGTAGATTAACGGTTTACTCTCTTTTCGAATACAATGAATTAATTTTTTTTATTTGACAAGTAAAGGCTGTTTGTTATTGCCATTTTTTTTTAAAAGTACATGCTTTGTAGTGCCAAAAGCTAAAAAACTTTAACTCTTAGTACGTTAAAATGACTAATGTATAATAACCTTTTATGTAGGTAATTACATCCTCTACAATTTGTGCACTTTTGTTGTACGAGGTACGACCAACAACAAGCTATATTTAAAAAAAGGACATTTTCGTGATAAAACCTTGATAAAACTTTGATGCACAGGTGATTTTAGGTCCACTTTTTATTAATTGCTTATGACGCTGTTATAAAGCGGTATGCGAAAATTCAGATTGATGGGATTTTTTTCGTACAGAAGCCTTTTTGTCGTCCTTCTTGACTTTCAAATTTGATAGGAAATATGTAGTTGCTATTTTGTTATTGATATTAGGTTACGAGGTTACTAGGTACTTAAGTTCGCAGAAGCAATTATGAGCACATTTCCTTTCGATTATGCGATGCTTCTGATTACTTTTCAATTGGTTTTGACACTAGCTTAAGTTCATTACATACTATTTCAATACGATTAAAAATAAAACAAATCTTAATGTTATATGTATCGGTATATGTACTCTTCAAATGTAAAAAAACATACATTGTTTTAATTTGTCAAGGGTTCATACTTAGACTTACCTTACATGAGAAAAAATTATGTTACCTTAGGCAACTCATCCCAACAAAGAACCATCAACTCTAAACAATATGTTGGAAACTGTGTTCCTCTTTGCGTCAGCTGTGGGCGGCTTCTCTCTAATATGCATTCCTTTATAGATTATTGGCCCTCAAAAGGCTGCTTCAAGCTTATATTTTCTTAGATGAACATTCCAAATGAAAAACAATCAGCCTATAAAAAACCATTGTATTGATGAAAACTAAAATATTAAGATTAACAATAAACTGGAAAATGTACCTTTTTCGTGTACGGAGAGGGCGTTATAACGAATTATTTCAGGTGCCATAAATCCTTCAGTGCCTCCAAAACGAAGTACAAGATGTATACCTTGAAGTGCCAGCTGAATCCAGTCCAACTCCAGAATCGGCATCAGACAAATACAAAGAATCCTTAAATATATGTATGTTTATAATTCTAAAACATCTTAATTAAGTCAGTCTTTTATTTACCTCAGATTTTCTTTCTCTTCGTGAACAAAAGTAGTATGGATCGAATGCACTAGCAGCAGGGCTTTTTCTCCTCATTCCTCCACTGTTTCGAGAACGAACAACGTTTTCTTGACTAGCATCAAGTAAAATGCATTTTTTAACTAATTTGTCGCAAACATTTTGGACAAAGTACAAAACGAGTTATCAAAAATCTTCTAAAAAAATTAGGCAATCAAGAATTTTTTTTGCTCAAAAATATTTGAACAAAATCTTTCATTTTAGCAGGACATTTAGATGGATAAACCGAATTTACAAATTTATATTGTATGTTCATAAAAAAATTTCACTTTTTGTATAAAATAAATTAAATTTGCGAATATTTTCTTACAAAATGAAATCACAAGACTTTTTCTTGCTCACAAAAATGATTTGAAATCAAAACAATCTGGCATGCCATCTATTGACATACTAGATGATGTCATCATTTTTCATGTCAATTTTAATGGAGGAATTAGTTCATGGTTTTAACACTAAAAGATGATGCCGTCGAGTCGTTTTTAAGATGGAACAACTTTTTTTGGGTGTTTGTATGAATATTTCAACCGACTGGCGGTCCATATCTATTACGTCAATGCTGGTATTTCTACAACACGCCACTGGAAAAAAGCACCCACCGACAAGAAGACATTGTTAGTCTTTTTTAATGTTTAAATAAGAGATGTTTAATTTGTTTTAGGAATTCAGTCATTCATTAGATGTCATTTGGGTTAGTACGTGCGGTCGGTTCGTAAGTCGGTTTCGGAAATAAAAAAAACTATAAAACATACGAGTGTTGGTTTTGTGTTGTCGACAAAAAGAAAGAAACAAAAATATTTTGTTGAAATTTGTTGCTTTTAGTACATTCCAAAACATAAAAAAATTACATTTTGTTTTATTTGTATGTTTTCTATTTATTCTCATTAAAATATCTATATAGTAATGTATTTAAACACGTTGTTGATAGTTTGAGTTAATGTTTTAAACTGAACTTTATTTTTCGTAAGTATCTTAAAATGAAAATTGGTTTGCAAATGTTATAACGGAAATTAGTTTTAAGTTACAATGTCATGGAATGTGTTTATTGTTACAATATTTAGTTTGCAAATGAACAGAGTTTTATGTTGCAATGTCTAGTTTGCAAAAACAAGTTTTAAATGGAATGTGTTTATTGTTACAATATTTAGTTTGCAAATGAACAGAGTTTTATGTTGCAATGTGGGAATAAAATGTATTTAAGTTTCCAACAAATGCAACTTGAGTTGTTAGGTTAAACGGAAATGAAATGGGGATGTTTATTTATAACTCGTCCCCCCTTTAGAATTTTGCAGCCTCTGCAAAAGGATCTGCAGTTTCATTTGTATTTTTATCTTTTTCAATATTAATTTCTTTTTGTTTTATTTTCTTCATTTTCTTTAAAGCAATTATTATAAAAGTTACAATCAAAATTAAGCTTATTAAAGTTATGCTAGAATTAATAGTTGTAGTTTCTTGATGTTTATATTGCAAATATTCAATTTTTTCTCTATTTTTGATAAAATTGGCGTGCACTTTGTCTAAAGTTAAAGTATTTACAATTTTCTTAAAATTAGTATTCAATTTGGGAATTATAAATTTATCAGTGTAGTTCTTAAAAGTGTTTATAAAAGTTACATTTTCAATTTCAATTTTACAATTGCTAAATTTTATTAAGTTGTTTCCGCTTATTTTAGTTTTCTGGTTGATACAATTTTGTTTTATTTCTGTTGTTGGAATATTTTTAGTTATAACTAGATCATCATAAATTTTTTCGATTTGGGTTAAATTTTTATTTTATTTTATTTTATTTTATTTTATTTTCTAAGGATACAATATAAATCAATTTAAATTGTCCGGAATAATACGCCGGGGTGCTATGCCCATATGGCGGATATAATATATTAATATTTAACTTAAAATTGTTGCAAACAAAAAATTAAGGATATTTTATATAATACAAGGTTATGAAGATTAGATGTTAAATTCTGTTTACATTTATGTATGTTCTTTAGTTTTGTGTAAAGATAAATAGGTATATATTATTTCAAATGTTTATTTTATGTTTTAATAATAGTGGAAACAATTTTGATTCTCTGGGATCTACTGATGGATCTAGTAATATTTGGAGGCTAGGTACATTTCCTTTGAAGTGTTCCTTCGTTAATTTGCAATCTTGTAAGTTTATTGAAAGTAGTTTACTGCACGTGTTGCATGATTGTGGTTCTTTTCTGTTAAAAAGGTGGGATTTGTTAAACATGGTATGTCCTAATCTTATTCTTGCGATTTGCACTGCTTCCAATCGGCTTAACTTTATGTTGTAAGTCACAGGTGATAAATCGAGTTTATGTGTTCTCAAAAAAGATTTTGATTGCTCCCAACGGTTTTCTAATTCCTCTCGAAGAATTCTTAAGGATTGCATCAAAAGTGGCTTGGCATATGGTGATATTTTGTACTCCAAAGGCATTCTTATAGCATCCCGTGCACCAGTGTCTGCTCTTACGTTCCCTGGTATGCCAACATGTCCTGGTGACCATATTAAGTAAATACGTGGACTTTCTGAGCAAAGGTTAGCTCTTAGGGCTTGGATGATCGGAACACTGTTTTTATTGTTTTTGATAGCAAGGATCGCGCTTAAAGAGTCGCTGCAGATTGCGGTTTTGATGGTTAAAGATGTAGCATACTTAAAAGCTTCAGCGAGTGCCATTACTTCTCCAATGTACGAGTTTTGATCTGGGGTGGGAAGTTGCTGTAATATTAAGTGATTGTTTGAACTGTCAAGTCTGTAAACACAATAACTGGTCACTCCATCTTTGCAAGAAGCGTCTGTGTAAAGAACACAACCGAAATTTCCAGTTTCTAAGATTTCAACAAACTTTTGTCTAAATACTTCGGTTGGGGTACTTTCTTTTAACGATTCTTTCAAGTAAGTATTTATAAGGTAATCAGGAAATTGCCAAGGGGGTGTTTGATTGTCATAGCACAGGAATTCAGGAATGCTTACATGTAAAACCTTGATATTACGAATAGATCTGAGGATAGCGCTTTTGTTTTTTGATGTTTCGGATTGATTCCAACCCGATTTATAAACTTCATGAAGAACATGCTTTACATTTGTAATGCTTTTTGAAAAAAGCTTGTTTTGACTTATAATTTTCATATCTTTAAAGCTTACAATGTTTGCTCCTGCTAGTAGAGCGTCAATAAGAGTCGAAGGCAATGCACCTAATGCAGTTCTCAATAGAGCATTAATTTTAATTTGCACATTTTGATCGTTTTTCTTCGTCCAATGAGAGTATATGGTCAAACAGTGCTGGATAGCTCCCCTTAAGAGTGTTTTTGCAATATCGATAGAAGTGTTAATATGAGGTCCTTTGTGTTTGCGGCAAATTATTTTGAGTAAATTGTTAACTTTGCCCAATTTTTGCGACACTATTTTTTCATGAGAATGCCATCTCCATGTTTTGGTACACATGAGTCCTAAGAATCTAACATTGTTTAAAAGAGGTATACTTGTGGTTTCGATGTTTATAGGATTATTGGTGCAGTTATGTTTCCTGCAAATGTGCAATGCCTCTATTTTGTCAGTTGGTATTTTTGCTCCCGATTCTTGGCACCACTTGAGTGCTTTTGATACTGTTAAACTTAAAATATCTTTAACCTCTTCTGGTTTGCCCGACGCGACGCCAAGACAAAAATATTGTCGGCATAAGTCAGCACAGTCTTTGTCCGTACCAATTGCGATTGAAGGTTTTCAAGAAGCGAGTTAACATAGGCGTTATACAAAATTGTAGATATTGGTGAACCTTGTGGAATTGCATTCTGAATAACAGTGACACTCGAAAGGTGTCCATTTATCTTTACAATAACTGTTCTATTTGACATAAAAGCATGTATAACCTGAAGTATCTGTTTGCCGATTCCCCACTCTTTTAACTGGTTTATTACTCCAAAATTGGTGACTCTTTAAAATGCTTTCTCCAAATCCATAGACAAAAGAACAGAATGGTGACGTAGAGCTAACTCTGCATGCGCTGCGTGATCTAACATGTGTAGCAAAGTATGGGTACCTCTATTTGGTCTAAATCCATATTGACCACTGTTGAGGAGCTTTTCTTGAGTCCATTTGAGTCTGTCCCCTTCTATTTTCTCGAATAGTTTGGCCAGTACTGAAAGAAGGGATATTGGACGATAGCTATCTAACGAATTCTGGTTTGCGTTGGACTTAGGAATGGGAATTAAATGAGCTTTTTTCCATTCATGTGGGTAAATACCATTATTTAGAATATCATTATATAGCCTGACTAACCTGAGAATCACTTCCACGCCAAGATGCTTAAGCATTTTGAAAGAAATTTTGTCAGAACCGGGAGTTGAACCTTTTGTTTTGTTAAGAGCTTCCATAAACTCGTGTAGTGTAATTGGGTGGATAATTTGGTCACACTCATAGTTTAGTGTTGTACTTTGAAAACTGTTCTTCTTTCTCAAAACAAGATCTGAAAAGTTGTTGTCGGAGCTATATCCTGCCCATTTGTTTGCAAAAAGTTCTGCTATTTCATAAGGATCTAAAACAGGGATGGAGTTGTGTATTATCACGTTGATGGCTTTTCCAGAGTAGTTTCCGTTCATTGCTTTAACCTTATTCCATAAAATTTTTGAATCAATTGACGGATTGATTGAAGCCAAAAAGTTTATCCATCCATTTGCTTTGGCTTTTCGCACTTCTCTTTTTAATTTTGCGGCTATACGTCGGTAGGCGATGGTATTAGCAATGTTCGGCGAGCGTTTAAATAGCATCCATGCCTTTTGCTTTTCTTTTGTCATTTTATTTAAATCAGCGTTGAACCAGATAAGTTGAGCGGTATTACACGGCGGGTGGGAGGCATGAATTGAAGTAGATGCTGCAAACCTTATTATTTTTTTAATGCTAGCGGATTCTTTGTTTATATTTTCAGAAACTGGAATAGAAGCATTTGCTTGTTGCGCTTTATTTGCAAATTTTTCCCAATTGGCTTTTGATTCAATAAACCTAGAATGAAAAATACTCGAAAATTTGCAGGTTGCTGAGGTCTCAAGTAGAATTGGAAAGTGGTCGCTCCCTTCTAAACAATCATGTGTTTTCCAGCTTACGTTAATTGCAATTTCAGCAGATGCAAGTGTTAAGTCAATAGCCGTAAACGTATTTTTTGAAGAAAAATGAGTAGGAGAACCCGTGTTCAAGAGAACCAGGTCAGAGTTTTGCAGCCAACTTTCAACTACTGTACCTGCACTGTTTGTGTAAGGTGAGCCCCAAAGAATGTTGTTAGCGTTGAAATCACCAACAATCATGCTGTGAGAAAGAATATTTGCATTGAGGTTCAGATATTGTTGTTGGGTCGCAATATTTTGCGATTGTCTATATATATTCTGCAGAGTAATTGGCTGAGGCAGGTTATTTTTAAGTGTTTGAGTTAAGAAGATGTCTTGTGTATGGGAGTAAGAGTGGGGAATACCTGATTTTATTAATATTGCTGTTCCATCTTTATTGCGATCGTGTGAGTTATTATTGAAGTATGCAATATACTCTTTGTATTTTGTGGGAGCATTTTTAATTAGGACTTTTGTTTCTTGTAACGCTATGATTGTAGGATTGTATTTTTTAATTAGAATATCCAAATTGGGAAGATTGTTAAAAAATCCCTGGATATTCCATTGGAGTATTTTGAGTTGAATTTTTCTTTTTCGTCTATCCATTTTTATGCAGAAGTGGGATGATCGTTTTGGTCTAGTAGTGGAAGGTTATGAAGTTTTGAAGAGTAGCTTGATTCGGATGCCAACAAATTATTGCCAGCGTTTTGCAAAATTGAGAGATTTTCCATTTCGCTATCTTCTATCAACGAGCTGTTTACGAGTTCATCTGAACTTATATTAGCCATGGAATGTGAAACCGCTATATCAAGATTTGTTGATTCTGTTATTGATTCTATCATATCAGAGTTGTTTTTAGTTTTGTTAGTGTTAAAGTTGTTGTTTTGTTGGTATGGAATTGTGGTTTGATTTTTGGGTGTGTTATGTTCTAAATTTTGTTTGGCTTCGGCAGTTGGAGTTATAGTTGTGTTTGGTGTAACGGATGTTGTTGTTGTTTGAAAGTTGGAGGAAAAATTTTGAGTGATGTGTGCAAAAGTTTCTGGTAAAGTTTTATGTGTAGTCGAGGGTAAATCACTAGCAATTTTTTCTTTAATAATTTCAGCCATTGATTTGTTTGAATTTCGAGATGGAATATGGGGTACATACAAATGCCCTGACTTACCGTACTCTTCCTTAGCTTCTTTGATTGTGCAGCGTTTCATCGTTTTTATAACCATTATTGTTTTTTCTCTTACAAAAATTGGACAGTTTCGGTCCTTTGATGAGTGCTCAGCAGTCATACAGTTAACGCAGAATAGTCTCTTGCATTCTTCTTTGTGTGGAACGATTTCAGCGCAAGTAGCACATAAATTGTCAGTCTCTTTGCAATGGTTCTTGGTGTGTCCAATACGTTGACATTTTCTACAGGTCATCGGGTTAGGGAAATAAGGGTCTACAGCCTAAACCTGCCAACCCATTTTAATTTCTTTGGGTGGATGTGGTGCATCAAAAGATAAAATTGCGGCTCAGGTGGCTTTAACATTTCCATCCTGGTTTTTGAACATTTTTCTAACTTCTGTAACGCTGAACATTTTAAGCGAATCTAAGATGTCGTTTTCGGAAAGATCAATTATATTTTGCGAACAAAAATTACAAAAAAACACCTTATTGTTTCACACAAACAATTAAGTCAAATTAACGAAAAAAAAAAAATTAAACATTAATTATAAACGACTTACACGTGAATGCATTTCGAACTCTTCGGTGGCGCTCATCATCAGCACTAACTCAATTGACACAAACAATTATTAGTTTTGGTAAATCCAGAGCGAAGAAGAAACAGTTAGATTTTTTGTAAGTAAACAACTATACAAGAGAGAACAAAGGTGATTGAATGTCTCCTCCATCCACATTCAAATTGTTGTTTTCTTTTTCGATGAAATAGCTTTCATAAGCATCAAGTCTATTAAAGTTGTTTACATCTTTTATTAATGTTATGATGTGCTCTTTCTCATCAGAAACATGACCTTCCGCAATTACATGATCGGCAAAAGCCGATTGTTTTAGTTTTTTTCTTTTTGATGCAATTGCAATGTTCTTTAAATCTTACATTCAAGTTTCTTTTTGTTTGTCCAATGTAACGTCGTTTGCAAACTCCACATTCAATAGCGTAAATTCCCGATTTTTGTTCTTGGTCAACTTTATCTTTTGTAGATGCAAAAATGTTTTTTAGTTTTTGGCTATTAGAGAACACTGGTGAAATGTTATGTTGATTTAAACGGTTTTTAAATTTGTTCATTATTTCTGGGACATAATTAAAGACTTCTCTTTTCATTTCATTCGTGAAATCCAAACAATTTTGCTTAAACAAAGTTGATTTTTCATTTTGGTACACTTTCATTGAATGCTTTTTTTATAATGGAATCCACAAGTCTTGGAATAACCATTTAAACTAGCTACATCAAGTATGTACTCATATTCTTTTTTTAAATTTACTATAGATAGTGGAAGATTGACAATACGATGTGCCATGGAATGAAACGACGCGTGTTTATGTTGAATAGGGCAATAAAAATCACTAGTTATTATTCTTTTTGTACTAGTTGGCTAATGGTGTATTGCCACATCAATTTTGTCCAACTTTCTTGTCAGTTTCAAGTCTAAAAAGGCTAGTTTTTGATCCACTTCTTTTTCACTTGTGAATTTCATTGATTAGCATTGATTATTTAAAAGATTTAAAAATTATCAATTTCTGACTCTTTTAAAATTGTAAAAATGTCATCCACATACCGACAAAAAACTTCTGGTAAACTACCTTCAGCTTTCAATTTCATTTCAAGCTTTGCCATATAAATTTCAGCAATGAAAGGGCTTAGTGGGTTACCAATACTTGTACCTTTTGTTGACTTAAAATATTCACTGCGAAACTGGAAAAAACTATGGTTCATACACATGTTGGCAGTTTTTGTATAAACAGATCTTTTTTCACTTGGCACATTATTTTCTATAAGATAATCATCTAATGCCTTAATAGCTTCATCAACAGGCACACTCGGAAAAAGAGACACAACATCATACGAAAACATCTTTTCACCCGGTTTTAAAACTAGGTTTTGTATATTTTTACTAAACTTTAGGGAATTTTTCACCGACGCACTTTTAATGGGATTTAAACAACTCATTTCCCGTACCAACCACTTAGCCACTTTGCTACACGCAGTATCTATGCTCGGAATTATGGGTCGTAAAGAATTTCCCGGCTTGTGAATTTTTGGCAAACCGTGAATACGAGCAACTTTTGGGTTGGGTACAATTAACGAAAACTGCAATTTTTTGTTATTAAACACATCACTTATTTCTTTTCTTAGGCTATTCACTTCATCTATCATTTTTGGCAAGTGATTTTTCTTAACTTTTTGATAATTTCCTTCTTCAATTAACTTTTTCATTCTTTTGTCATAATCATCTTTATTTAATATAACTAGTTTGTTTCCTTTATCTGCCTTAACGAAATAACAATTTATTTTTTTTTTAATTGAAGCAATAGCCTTATTATATTTATTTATCACAGATTTTCGATCTTTTGATTTATATGAGTATATTAAATTTAACGCAGTAGATCTTATACTTTTCTGCACATCGAACGGTTTGTACTTGAGCATGGTTTCAATATCAACAACCAAATCAAGCAAGGGTTCTTTTTTAGGGACCGGTGTGAAATTAAAACCCTTATTTAAAAGTTCCATTTCCAATTCCGAAAACAACAACACTCGACTGGTTTACGACATAATCTTGAATGATTGCAGTGTATGTAAATACACTTTCAATTAAATGTTTTTTATTTTTTTCCGAAAGAAGGGAATCAAACTTTTGTTTGTGAATTAATTTTCTTTTTTCCAATTTACATTTTAATTTTTCTTCACAATCATTTATAAACTCAGACCACTTTTCATAGCACAGACCATCCATATTTTTAATAATTTTCATATGTAACTCATATCAATAATTCAACCTCGGCTAATTTACGGAAAATGTGTTTTATCTCACATTTCAAATATTTCACTCTAGTATATTTTACAGCTTCTTCTGCTCTACTGTTTTTTACCGTACAGAATATCGACACAAAACGCGGCGTCACATTGTTTTTAACACATTTTCGGAGAAATGCTACGTCAGCACAAAGAAACATTACTTTTTGTTTCAATCGAGTAAATTTGTTCAGATCTGATTTGGTAATTGATTTATCAAACATTTTCGTCAAAACCGACATTATATCTGAACTTCGTGGAAACATATAACTTTGCGAACAAAAATTACAAAAAAACACCTTATTGTTTCACACAAACAATTAAGTCAAATTAACGAAAAAAAAAATTAAACATTAATTATAAACGACTTACACGTGAATGCATTTCGAACGCTTCGGTGGCGCTCATCATCAGCACTAACTCAATTGACACAAACAATTATTAGTTTTGGTAAATCCAGAGCGAAGAAGAAACAGTTAGATTTTTTGTAAGTAAACAACTATACAAGTTATTTCGTTAAGGCAGATAAAGGAAACAAACTAGTTATATTAAATAAAGATGATTATGACAAAAGAATGAAAAAGTTAATTGAAGAAGGAAATTATCAAAAAGTTAAGAAAAATCACTTGCCAAAAATGATAGATGAAGTGAATAGCCTAAGAAAAGAAATAAGTGATGTGTTTAATAACAAAAAATTGCAGTTTTCGTTAATTGTTCCCAACCCAAAAGTTGCTCGTATTCACGGTTTGCCAAAAATTCACAAGCCGGGAAATTCTTTACGACCCATAATTCCGAGCATAGATACTGCGTGTAGCAAAGTGGCTAAGTGGTTGGTACGGGAAATGAGTTGTTTAAATCCCATTAAAAGTGCGTCGGTGAAAAATTCCCTACAGTTTTGTAAAAATATACAAAACCTAGTTTTAAAACCGGGTGAAAAGATGTTTTCGTATGATGTTGTGTCTCTTTTTCCGAGTGTGCCTGTTGATGAAGCTATTAAGGCATCTTATAGAAAATAATGTGCCAAGTGAAAAAATATCTGTTTATACAAAAGCTGCCAACATGTGTATGAACCATAGTTTTTTCCAGTTTCGCAGTGAATATTTTAAGTCAACAAAAGGTACAAGTATTGGAACCCACTAAGCCCTTTCATTGCTGAAATTTATATGGCAAAGCTTGAAATGAAATTGAAAGCTGAAGGTAGTTTACCAGAAGTTTTTTATCGGTATGTGGATGACATTTTTACAATTTTAAAAGAGTCAGAAAGTGATAATTTTTTAAATCTTTTAAATAATCAATGCGAATCAATAAAATTCACAAGTGAAAAAGAAGTGGATCAAAAACTAGCCTTTTTAGACTTGGAACTGACAAGAAAGTTGGACAAAATTGATGTGGCAATACACCATTAGCCAACTAGTACAAAAAGAATAATAACTAGTCATTCTTATTGCCCTATTCAACATAAACACGCGTCGTTTCATTCCATGGCACATCGTATTGTCAATCTTCCACTATCTATAGTAAATTTAAAAAAAGAATATGAGTACATACTTGATGTAGCTAGTTTAAATGGTTATTCCAAGACTCTTGTGGATTCCATTATAAAAAAAGCATTCAATGAAAGTGTACCAAAATGAAAAATCAACTTTGTTTAAGCAAAATTGTTTGGAATTCACGAATGAAATGAAAAGAGAAGTCTTTAATTATATCCCAGAAATAATGAACAAATTTAAAAACCGTTTAAATCAACATAACATTTCACCAGTGTTCTCTAATAGCCAAAAACTAAAAAACATTTTTGCATCTACAAAAGATAAAGTTGACCAAGAACAAAAATCGGGAATTTACGCTATTGAATGTGGAGTTTGCAAACGACGTTACATTGGACAAACAAAAAGAAACTTGAATGTAAGATTTAAAGAACATTGCAATTGCATCAAAAAGAAAAAAACTAAAACAATCGGCTTTTGCCGATCATGTAATTGCGGAAGGTCATGTTTCTGATGAGAAAGAGCACATCATAACATTAATAAAAGATGTAAACAACTTTAATAGACTTGATGCTTATGAAAGCTATTTCATCGAAAAAGAAAACAACAATTTGAATGTGGATGGAGGAGACATTCAATCACCTTTGTTCTCTCTTGTATAGTTGTTTACTTACAAAAAATCTAACTGTTTCTTCTTCGCTCTGGATTTACCAAAACTAATAATTGTTTGTGTCAATTGAGTTAGTGCTGATGATGAGCGCCACCGAAGAGTTCGAAATGCATTCACGTGTAAGTCGTTTATAATTAATGTTTAATTTTTTTTTTTTCGTTAATTTGACTTAATTGTTTGTGTGAAACAATAAGGTGTTTTTTTGTAATTTTTGTTCGCAAAGTTATATGTTTCCACGAAGTTCAGATATAATGTCGGTTTTGACGAAAATGTTTGATCAATTATATTGTAGGAATATATTCTTCCCTGGCAAGAGTTAAGGGATTGATGATATTTTATTTCTACAGGGATTTGCCCTAACGATTTGCATTTTATTAATCTATCCGCAATTTCTTTTTTGTTTACTTGAATTAATAAATCACCGTTCCTTAGTGCTTCTATGTCTTTATATTGGGTTGTTACAGCATCTATAGCTTTACCTATAATAATGGGGTTTCGGTTGGCAATAGGAGTTTTATCGTTATCTAACAGAGAATTTGTTATTATTAAAAAGCGAGAGAAATCAACTACATTTTGCTGATGGGGAGTAAACAACATGGGCCACTGTTCGATCTTATCGTCTTTATTGTTTTTTTTCTTTTTGTTTGGATGAATGGTTTGCATTGGATCGTTTGCATTCAATCCATGAAACCGATTTTTGTTATTTACCGCCATAGCGGCAGGGGACGGAGAGAACACTATATGCACTTGTTAGTTAAAGTTAAGCTGGTATGCGAAAAGAAAATAAAAACTTTTTTTTTTTCTGGTTTTTTTCTCTTTACGAGAGAAGAAGTAAAAACTGTTATCACTTGCACTGGTTCAAGTAATTTATATAAGTCTGATTTAGACAATACCGCACTCTGAATGACCCGACTGCACTGATCGAAAGGTAGCTTGGTGTTGGGTTAAATTATTTATTCTTAAATTACATATTGTGTTTTCTTTTAAAATTGTTTGAATACATTTGTTTTTGTGAGATTTAGTTTTCTTTTAATTGCAATTTCGTTGTCATTTTCAAAAACATTGTCTTTGTGTATAATTACTTTTTCTATTTCTGAATCTAGTTCTTCGAACTTATTATTTGGAAACGGGATTATTAGGGCATTCAAAAATTCATCTTTTGAAAAGCTAGGAAGACTTATGCAAAAAATTAGTGATTCATTCTTATAGAAAACGGTATTCTGGATATAAGGCAACATTCTTGATGATATTTTATATTCTGATATTTCCTCAGTGGAAAAAATGTTATGTGCTAATATGTTTAGTCTGCTCATTAGTATACTATCGGATATTTTTTCTATTTGTCTTATAAGAATTCCTATGTCTACGTAAATTTTAAAAATTGATTTTAACTTTTCGAAAGTTAACATAGTAGAATTTGATTTTTCATTAAGATCTGTTAAATATTTGTTAAGTTTGATTTGTTGCGTATTATAAGATATTAATCTTCTACAATTTGTTTGTAACTTCTGACTAAGTTGCTATTAATTAATTATTACCTGCTGATTTATCTGTTTTGTCATTTGCTTAGAATTACTATCTAGATTTTTCAAATGATCGTCAATGTCTTTCGCATCTTGATAATCCATTGTTCCTGCAATAATTTTTAGACCGGAACCTAGAATATTAATCAGTCCACGTCTCTGCCGTTTATTGTTTTTATAGACATGGGGCACTAGGATATTTAGATCGTTTTTCGCCAACGATAGTTCCTTATTGAGTCTTTGGTACCCATCACTACTCGGTTCTAGATTGAGCTTTTCTTAATTTTGTGTAATGGTGTTCATAGCATTTTCGTAGTCCTGAACATTTACTATGTGGAGAATTTTTGTGTAATTGTCCACCACTAGTTAAGTGTCCATTTTAAATATGACGTAACCATTTTCGCTATTCGTATTAGATATTTCTATGCTTTGTCCCAAAATATTCGTTAAATGTAATATGAAGATTATTAAATACATCTGTAAAGAGATTTTCATTTTTGTATTTTTATTTTTTTTTTGTTTTTTGTTTTTTGGTATTTAAATTTTCTCTTTTGTTGAGTTGTATTGTATTTAATATTACATTTTTTACTTGTATCGAATATGTAGTTACCTTCCTTTTTGTAATTAATTAACCTTTTATATTTCGGACTGTTTTTAGCTATATGTCTATTAGACACTATGTTTTCATTTAATTTGTATTCTGATGTACGATTCTTGTTTAGATTGTTTATTCTAACTACCTTTTCTTCTTCTAATCTTTTCGCTAAAGTTTCAATTTCGTTTCTATCATAATTTTTATTTATAAAATCTATTGGGCGTAGTTTTGTTGTAGTGTGACATGTGTTGTTATAGAATGTAATGGCTTTAAAATTTTTTGTATCAATGTCGTCATCATTGTTACTATCTAAGCTCATAATGCGTAAACGTTCGTTTAAGGTACCATGCAAGCGCTCTATATCAGCGTTGCCAGTTTTGTTTCCTGGAGTGGTAACATGTGATTCTATTTTATTTTCTTTTAGAAATAATTCTACTGCGTTGTGGAGTATGCATCTTTCACTGTCGTACACTAGTTTATTCATTTTTCCTAAGAACTGAATTCGTTCTTTGAGAGCTTTAAGAATTGAAATCCAAGTTCTATCTGCTAATTTATGAATGGTAGCATATTTGCTAAATTTCTCAATAGTCGTTAAGAACATGACGTTTCTGTATGGAAACCATATATCTATATGTGCTATGGCATTAAAATTATTTGCCGTTTCTGTTAATCTGTAAGGAAGTTTAACCGGATGTCGGTCATGTTTAGCTAAAAGGCATGTCTCACAATTATTTATGTATTTTGTAATAATTTTTAATAACTTTGGATGATAGTACGTTTGCTTTAGTTCGTTAAAGTTTTCTTGGATGCCTCGATGATTGTTTTTTAAATGTTCATTTTTTTACAATGGTGAGAATTTTTTCTTTATCTGTTATGTCTACTAGTTTAATACTGGATTTAAAAACTTTTAAATTTTTGTTATTTGCAAACAAATTTACATAAATATCCTGAAATAGAACATATAACTGATTGTTTTCGCAATATACACACATTATTCCTTTATCTATCAATAATCCTTTCATAATTTGAAGTAAGTTACTATATTCGTCAATGTAAACATGATTTTGAATTTTTTTATTGATAATTTTTTTGAATATTCTTTCTTTGTCTGCTATTCCTAAATAAATTTGATTTTTATAGAGGTTTATGGCTTTTTCTGTGACGTATATGTACTGAGTTTCGTCTTCTATTCCACTGTGAATAGTAGCGTCAGTAGATTTTACATCTTCGTCATTTTCTGACCTATTATTATTTGTATCATTGTTGAAAATGTGCAATAATAAAGGTTCTTCCTCTAATTCGTTATTTGGGTATCTACTTAAACCGTCAGCAACATGATTTTCTTTGCCTTTTATGTATTCTATAGAAAAATTATATTCGTTTAATTGAATTTTCCACCTTTGAAGTTTCATATTCGGTTCTTTGAGGTTATTGAGCCAGACAAGGGGTTTCTGATCTGTACGTATGATGAATTTTCGACCGTATGTCGAATACTTTCGAACATGTATGTTCGAAAGTATTTTACCGCGTAAACAATTGCGAGAAGTTCTTTCTCAATTGTCGAATACTTTGTTTCGTGTTTATTTAAAGTACGTGAAGCATAGCTAATGGGATGATTACTTTGACTAAGTACTGCGCCAATAGCATAATTAGACGCATCGCATGTTATGGTAAATGGTTTCTCAAAATTTGGGCTTTTTAATATTGGGTCACTAGTTAGCAGTAATTTAAGTTTATTAAAGGCATTTATGTATTCTGAATTAAGTTTGTTAATTTTCGTGTCTTTTTTCAAGTACTTTATTAAAGGATAAGCTATTTTCGCATAGTCCTTAATGAATTTACGATAATAGCCGCTAATGCCGAGAAATTGTTTAATTTCTTTGACTGTTGTAGGAAGTTTCATTTTCTGAATAGCTTCTATTTTATCATTATTGGGTCTTATGCCACCATTAATTATTGTATGTCCGAGGAAATTAGTGTATTCTTCAGCGAAATGGCACTTATCAACTTGAACTTTGAGGTTCACCTCTCGTAAACGTTCAAAAATGTTCCTTATTGAGAGCAAATGTTCATCAAAGCTAGTGGAAAAGATTAAGATGTCATCTAAATAGACAACACAGATTTTATTAATAAAATCTTTAAGAACGCTGTTCATAAGGCGTTGAAAAGTCGCTGGCACGTTTTTCAAGCCGAATGGCATGCGATTAAACTCGTAATGGCCATTTGAAGTAGAGAATGCGGTCTTAGGACGATCTCTTGGTAACACCTCTATTTGGTGAAAACCTTTAGCTAAGTCTATACTTGAAAAATATGTGCACTTTCCGATTTTATCAAATATGTCATCAATGTTAGGCATAGGAAATCGATCATCAATTGTTTGTTCATTAAGCTTGCGATAATCTATAACGATTCGCCATTTCTGCTCTTTAGAGTCATCAATTTTTTTGGGTACCACCCATATTGGCGAGTTGTAAGGGCTATTACCATGTTTTATTATATTTTGCTTAAGCATGTCTTGAATTTGTCTAAATATAAATCTTTAAACGACATTAAAAGTGATTTTAGTTTATCAACATCTGTTTTATCTAAATGTTTTGCAAAGCTTACTATTGGTATGTTCGAATGAAATTCGCTGCTAAAAACTTCGATAACGTTTTTAGTGCTTGAACACGCAATATCTTCATACGATTCTTCTTCTTGGTTTAGAAAAAGTGGAATTTCGGCAGAACGTGTGCGTAGTAATCGACATTTGTAATCGATTATCGCTTCCAGTTCAAGCAAAATATTATTCCCTATTATACCATCAAATTGTTCGTGAAACTTATATTCTAAAAATTTTACATAGTAATCTTTTTCTTTAAACTCCTTAAATAAAGGAAAATTATATTCAGTGGTGACTAGTATTTGTCGTCCTAATACTCTTAAAAATTTATTTGAAGTGTCTAATTTCCATTTAGGATGACATAAGAAAGGATTTATTATGCTTCTTTCCGCGCCACTATCTATTATAAATTTTAATTTACGTAATTTAGTCTGAATTACTATATAGGGTACTTGTTTTCGGGGTTGGTCCGAAAATTTTGGAAAAATTCTGGGGTTTGTACAGAATTTGATATTGTAGCAATATCCATAGATTCTGGTGTATTATTACGTGGAGAATAGTTTTGTTGCCATTGCATGCTATTATTGTAATTATTACTATAATTATTTTGATATTGAGCCAGACAAGGGGTTTGTGATCTGTACGTATGATGAATTTTCGACCGTATATGTATGTTCGAAAGTATTTTACCGCGTAAACAATTGCGAGAAGTTCTTTCTCAATTGTCGAATACTTTGTTTCGTGTTTATTTAAAGTACGTGAAGCATAGCTAATGGGATGATTACTTTGACTAAGTACTGCGCCAATAGCATAATTAGACGCATCGCATGTTATGGTAAATGGTTTCTCAAAATTTGGGCTTTTTAATATTGGGTCACTAGTTAGCAGTAATTTAAGTTTATTATAGGCATTTATGTATTCTGAATTAAGTTTGTTAATTTTCGTGTCTTTTTTCAAGTACTTTATTAAAGGATAAGCTACTTTCGCATAGTCCTTAATGAATTTACGATAATAGCCGCTAATGCCGAGAAATTGTTTAATTTCTTTGACTGTTGTAGGAAGTTTCATTTTCTGAATAGCTTCTATTTTATCATTATTGGGTCTTATGTCACCATTAATTATTGTATGTCCGAGGAAATTAGTGTATTCTTCAGCGAAATGGCACTTATCAACTTGAACTTTGAGGTTCACCTCTCGTAAACGTTCAAAAATGTTCCTTATTGAGAGCAAATGTTCATCAAAGCTAGTGAAAAAGATTCAGATGTCATCTAAATAGACAACACAGATTTTATTAATAAAATCTTTAAGAACGCTGTTCATAAGGCGTTGAAAAGTCGCTGGCGCGTTTTTCAAGCCGAATGGCATGCGATTAAACTCGTAATGGCCATTTGAAGTAGAGAATGCTGTCTTAGGACGATCTCTTGGTAACACCTCTATTTGGTGAAACCTTTAGCTAAGTCTATACTTGAAAAATATGTGCACTTTCCGATTTTATCAAATATGTCATCAATGTTAGGCATAGGAAATCGATCATCTATTGTTTGTTCATTAAGCTTGCGATAATCTATAACGATTCGCCATTTCTGCTCTTTAGAGTCATCAATTTTTTTGGGTAGCACCCATATTGGCGAGTTGTAAGGGCTATTACTATGTTTTATTATATTTTGCTTAAGCATGTCTTGAATTTGTCTTTCTACCTCTGATATATGCACTTGGGGATAGCGGTATAACTTGCTGTAAATGGGAATATTGTTTTTGGTTTCTATTATGTGTTGTATTTCATTAGTTAATGAGAGATTATCACCATCTTTAAAAAATAAATCTTTAAACGACATTAAAAGTGATTTTAGTTTATCAACATCTCTTTTATCTAAATGTTTTGCAAAGCTTACTATTAATGACCCGCTAATGACCCGCTGTAATGACCCGTTAAGTTTGGAGACGTAATCAGCTTCGGGATCCGGGATGAGAATTTCGAACTTAGAGTTTGTCCAGTCTATGTCTTAAGAAAACGCCGGGCGTACCCGCATATAAACAATCCCTGGCGAACCGACACTCCACAAAACGGCCGAGTAATACTGCCCGGGTACACTTTAAGATTCCCAGAAACAGATGACTAAAAAAAAAAAAACGAAATAAATAATTACATAATTAATTGTATTCCATTGAAGTATTTTAGTTTAAGATTTTATAATCATTTCGTTATAAAGCAAGTAAATCATTCTCCTTTTCATATCAGTTAATCTAAAACACACAATAAAGCTACTGCGTCAGTAATAACAAAAGAATACTTTTCATCTTTCTTTTCCGCTCACCTACACATTACACAGTCGCACAGAAAAAAACTGAGTAAATATACAATAATTTTTTTCAGAACATGAAGTTCACAATTCTCCTCCTTGGCCTTCTGAGCATTACTTATGGGAATTTGATTATAACCCAAATCGAACAAAAAGCTGGTATTTACTTTGAAGTAATAGGACCCGCCGAGTTATATACTCATGAGTGGAAACTCATAGTGTATTATGACTTGGAGCATTTGACCAAAGCACTTGATGAGGCATCCACAATTATCAACGATATCACTAATATATGCCAACAACTTAAGGATAAAGATCAGTTTAAAATAATATGTGATGCAGCATTATCTGAAATGCACCACTTAATGCAAGACATCGGAGTGAAATATAGTCTTTTGAACCCACACTACCGACATAAAAGAGCATTATTCAATGCTGTAGGCATTTTAAGCAAATCACTCTTCGGTACATTGGACGAAGATGATGCACAATTCTACAATAAGGAGATACAAAAACTTAGGGAAAATGAAGACCATGTGGTATCTCTTGTTAAAAAACAAACCCTTATCCTCGAAACAACCAAGAACGTCTTTAGCAAGTCAGAAGCAGCTATCAAAAACCAAATGATGATAATCAACTCTAAATTAGATTATACAAAAAAAATGTTGGATAGACTGATTAATACGACAAACATTGTCGCTTTCACTGAATTGGAATCCCTCACATCCTTAGTCACACTCATCATTGTGAGATACCTAAACGCATTAGACGATATACTTGATTTAGTTACAGACGTAACCCATGGCAAACCTCATCCATCCATTATAACCCCTGAGCAATTTGAAGTAGTGTTAACAAAAATTAAACAAGAGCTCCCATCAAACACAAAATTACCTAGTACTCAGGTAGATAACAACATTATATCTCTTTACAAAATTTGCACCACCAAAGTAGCAATCCATGATAACAAAATAATATACGAAATTAAAATACCAATTCCATTTGTTGAAAAATATATTTTGTACAAAAGTATTCCTTTGCCAACTATACATAAAAATAACTTCGTGTTCATACACCCTACCTCCCAATACCTTTTTCTCGATTACAACAAAGAAAATTATTACCAACTAAATACAGCAGAGTTATCTCTCTGCAAATCCCAAAATGATAAATTCATATGTCCCCTTACACATCCATTATTGAGTACTAAATCAGAAAACCCACAATGTGAAATACAATTGCTAAACAGAATATCAGTTATTCCCAACTCATGCGAAATAAGGCAATCCAACCATTCAACAGTATGGATCCAACTATCGCAGAAGAATAAATGGATTTTCTCAACTTTTAATAATTATTATATTGACGAAATATGTGACGAAAACATAACCTCATACACTTTACACGGTACGGCCATAATAGAAATCAAAGGGCATTGTTACCTTAAAAACAAAGACATGACAATACACACTTTTGACGAAAATTCTACAACAATTAGCAAATTTTACATTCCTCCGATAAACATTTCAAAATTACTTATAAATAATACTTCAAGTTTACCAAAATACCCCAACAACTTAGCCATTATTAAATTCTCTAGCCATGAAGACTTAAAATTAGTATCTGAACAAATAAGGGAGTTAAAAGCAGACGAGGCAAAACCGCTGATAGATCTAAGTGAACATCACGTTCATCATTATATACTTATCTACACGATTATAATTATAATTTTAGTATTGAGTTGCTTCAGAAGATACCAAACATACAAAGTGAAAAATGAACCAAAACCCATTGCTTTGGTTATTAAACTAGGAAGAAATCAAATCTAAGAAAACGACAAAATAGAAACTGAAATACAACTCCATGACAAAAACTCCCAAAAATCCTCAACTAAAGATACCATAGTAGAAACGAACTTTAATTCAAAACTTGAACCCTCTCCAAAATTTGTCCTACGCCAATATCCCAAGTAACCAATAAAATATATATACATAAATATAAGATTGTTAAAAAAAAAAAAAAAAAAAAAAAAAAAATTATTAATATAAAACTTCATGTTAAAAAATTTTTAAGATAAATATTTTACATTTTTCAAATTTAAACCTATATGGTACACACAAAAAAAAAAAAAAAAAACAACCTACAAAAAAAAAAAACCTACAATGCATTTAAAAAAAAAAAAAATGTAATCCTTTCATCTTTCGCAACTTACATACATATTCTTTTAGTTAATAATAATTTCTAAAAATGTTCAATATTTTACTTTCTGATACAAACATGTACACTTGTATAAATCGTAAACTATTAATTAACACAATAATATTATAAATAAGTATTTTTTGCATACCTAAACCAAAATATCTTCACTAAACTACCTTAATAAATCAAAAACAATTTGCTTTATATAATGAAAAAAAAGGGTCGATATCTACAAATAAACAAACATATATATATTTACAAACAATAATCAAAAAAAATATATATAATGAATGTACACTATACACTAAGAAAAAATATATATGTTATTTTAAATGTTACCTTTTCATCCTACTGCTTCTTTTGCAGAAAATTCACCTCTTCAAGGTATAATTTTCTTTCTTCAAGGGGGGCGGGATGTAGTGTGCCACTACATGCGACCTAAACAAGCACCCTTACTTTTCTCATATCGATTTCCATTCTCATGCGATCGCATACAATTACTTGTCCAGTATTCGTTTTCCTTGTACTTGTCAACCGATCCACTTATCCAATATACAAAATGATGTACAAATGCAGTGAGCCCAAAACGAACCCATTCATAATTATGACACAGGAACATTTAATTTGTTCTATGCCTGGTATGTATCCGCTATATCTATAGATATACGCAGATACACACTCATCAGGGCCAGTGCATGACTAATGACTGTGGCTATCGACAGGCATAGCGGCCGGCAAACTGTTATCACTTACGTTGCAATATTATTATTGTCGCTCGTTGAACATTGGGTATCGATATAGCTTTGACTATGGGAACCAAAACAATTCAACCAAGAGCCAACGTAAAGTGCATGATAACAAACGTCAAGGGTGTATGACCGCATGCATAAACTGTTACACTTTATGTGGGGCAAATCATTGCAACATCGATTTTGGATATAGGTGTCGATTGACATAGAGCAAGATTATGATGAGGACGCACTTTTCATATGAATATTGAAAAGTGCCGAATTGCTTGCGTTCATGGTGGGGATGTAAATCGATGGACAAAATTAGTATAAAAGGAGTAGGATGATTAGGAATAAAGCAGAGTTAATTCATACATCAAATAAGATCGCAGCATATGCATTGAGACAGCGGGTCTTATTTGATATTAAATAATAAATACTTAAATACTTACAAAACACTGAGGTCGCAGCCTAGCATCGAGACAGCGGGCCTCCTTGTTTAATAAAATTTATTCAAACATAAAAAGTATTTTAACTCTCCCCGTACAACTCTTCTCCTTTGTCGAAAAGGAAAGCACGGTTGCGAGCGGGTCATTACATAGTCATTTTTCCAATTTTGGTTAGTCCCTTTTTTAATGGGATTTCAATATTGGAGACCACGCTGTACAGGAGCCAGTACGAATCTGGTTCGTAATCGATGGCTTCTATTTCGGGGGAGAGAATTTCGGTGATTAAGGTTAAACGGTCGAGTTCTTCTAGCATTTCCATCTGTGAAGCGGAAGGAAGAAGAAGTTTGTTGAGTTTGGACACTATGGCAAACCATATAACGGTTAAAATGGGTTGTAATTTGTATTACTACGTGGGGTAGTGTTATCGGTTTGGGATTATTCTATGAAGGGCTTCAGATCATTGTTGTGTACTATTTTTGTTTTGTTTCTTATAGTTATTCCCGTTGTTTCGTCGGAAATAAATTTTTTTTATTTCGAATGGTCCTTCCCATAGAGAAGAGAAGTTGTTTTTTCTTAATGGTTTTTGATAAGAACTTTGTCTCCTACATTAAATGTTTTTGGTTTTGAATGCTTGTCATAATATTTTTTTTTTTTTTTTTTTTTTTGTAGGTATATGTTTGGTGAAATGAAATGATGTTTGATGAAATGAAATGAAATTTTTTTTTTAATGTTTGACGAAATGAAATTTCCACCATTTTTTGACTACGAGGTGGAAGATGTAAATAAATATTTTTATCACCAGAATTGTTTCCTGATATAGTCTTACAAATTGCTGCATCTGTATTGATTACTGCTCCAGTTTCTTTGCTTCTTTGGCTGTCGTTCTCTGAAGTCTTACCTTTATTTATATTTGCTTTAGTTTCTTTGCTCTTTTGGCTGTCGTTTTCTAAAGTCTTACTTTTATTTATATCTGCTTCAGTTTCTTTGCCTTTTTGGCTGTCGTTTTCTAAAGTCTTAATGGTTGTATCGGAATTTATTTTTTTCATTTGTTTGTTTGAATATGCGGGTGATTCTTTGTTATCAGAGTCAATATTCATTTTAAGCTTATTTGAATTAAAGGTTTCGCTTGTGGTTTTAATACCACTACCTTCAATTTCAAAATCATTGCCCGTAGGCACCGCCTCGAGAGGGGTAGCTTTTTGATTATTATTTTCAATTACAAGGTCACCAACATTTTTGCTAAAATTAATTTCATTTATTTCTAAAACTTGTTTTTTGTAATTTAACTGGCATTTGTATTTGGCAAGGAAATCATTACCTAAAATACCATCATACTTTAAATTTATACTTGCAGTAAGGAGTTGAAAAGGGTGTTTTAAAGAAAGATTTTGTTCTTGGTTAATTATGAAAGAACCTGTTATTTCTCCCAGGGTAAAGACTGAGTCACCAGAAATTGAGGATATGGCGCACCTTTTTCCTGGATTCACATTTGCCTCAAGTTCGTTTTTGTACAAACTTACATCTGCCCCAGTGTCTATTAGGAAGGTGGAGTAAGTTTTGTCTGATGGCTGGAATTGAATTCGGATTACCGGCTCATGAAACTCTGGGCAAAGGGAAACAGACAGGCTTTTTATACTCATTGTTGCGGGTCGGCATTCAGATCTAGTCGGGAAGGATGACCCGTTGCTTCCTCCCGAGCATTGTCGTTTCCCGAATTTTGAGGATGAAAATCCTCACCAGATCTCCAAGAACAATAATGTCGTAATTCATGAGTTGAATTACCTTTAAATGGATTTTTATTATTCTGGTTTGTTTCTGAGTGTTGTTTTCGAAGCCTACACTCACTTTCCGTATGATAATTTTTCTTGCAATAGTTGCATTTCACAACTTCTGTTTTTGTGGTAATGTGTGGTAAGGTCTTGTTGCGGTAACAGGTTTGAGCAGAATGTCCCAAGATCCCGCAAATTTGACAGGTGGGTCGGAAGGAAAAGTTTGAGGTTGAATTTGGCTGTAAGGGGGGTTTATTTCTATAGGTAGGCATCTGCCTATCTATTCTTGCAGCATGGTTTTCTGCGAAAGTTATTAGATTTTTCAAGCTCTTTTCGCCGTGAGCTTGAACCATCAAACGTAAGTTTGGATTTAAGAGACCATCCTCAAATGTTTGAATCGCCAGTTTTTCATTCTCGTTGACCAGGTACTTCCTGATGGAGGCATCACTAGTATCTAAGAATGTTGCCGAGTTAAGGGAGGTTAATCGTTTTGATATTTTGTCCCCAAATTCCTTAACTGACTCTTTGGCGTTTTGTTCAGTCGCCAGAAGTTCACTTTGGGCAACAAAACGAGTCTTAGTTTCTTTGTATTCTTCCTCTAATTTAACCACTAATTCACTCCACTTTGTGAAGGAATTGAACTGTATTAGTTCGAAGGCCGGACCTTGTAGCCTAGTTTTTATGATTTCGAGGAATGTTGTATGTTCCTCTTTTTTACATGACGAGAACAAGATGTTCCCACATGCGATGAATTTATTTAATTCACTAGGGTCACCATTGAAAGTGGGCACTATATTGAAAATGTCACTAATATTGACCTGAAAAGCCATTGCTTCGGATTTTGTTAGATTAAAGGGAAGAAAACGAAAATTTTCTAACCGTTTTAGGTTTTGTCGTGTACTAACAATTTTGAAGGAGAGAAAAAAAAATTATTTGGGGGAGGGGAGGAAGAGAAATGGGAAGAAAAAGATGTCCCAAAAAAAATATATATATATGGTATTTTTTTTTAAATTCTTACTTAAATAACTTTCTGCTTTTAGTTGTTGTTGTTGTTGTTGTTGTTGTTGTTGTTGTTGTTGTTGTTATTGTTGTTGTTGTTGTTGTTGTTGTTGTTGTTGTTGTTGTTGTTGTTGTTGTTGTTGTTGTTGTTGTTGTTGTTGTTGTTGTTGTTGTTGTTGTTGTTGTTGTTGTTGTTGTTGTTGTTGTTGTTGTTGTTGTTGTTGTTGTTGTTGTTGTTGTTGTTGTTGCCGTTGTTGTTGCTGATTTTGGTGATGCCAGGCAAGCTTCACGCTCTAGAGTTGGTATTGTCCACCTGGTGTTTTAATTTCACTGCCTACTGTCTGCCAAATGCTTAAGCTCTACAGCTAGCAAGGTCTTACTCTTGTAGGACTTCTAACACTTCACAGGAAAAATTATTTATTTTTTTTTTCTTTTACTTTCACTTCTTTTTTTTTTTTTTTTTTTTTTTTCTTTATTATTATTTTTTTTTTTCACTTTTTACTTTAACTTTTTGCTGGTGTGTAGCCCCAGCACGCCTCAGAAGATCGGTCTTCTGTCTTGGTAGGAGATCACTTTTTAAAGGGAATCCCACCGCTGCCACCATGTAATGACCCGCTCGCAACCGTGCTTTCCTTTTCGACAAAGGAGAAGAGTTGTACGGGGAGAGTTAAAATACTTTTTATGTTTGAATAAATTTTATTAAACAAGGAGGCCCGCTGTCTCGATGCTATGCTGCGACCTCAGTGTTTTGTAAGTATTTAAGTATTTATTATTTAATATCAAATAAGACCCGCTGTCTCAATGCATATGCTGCGATCTTATTTGATGTATGAATTAACTCTGCTTTATTCCTAATCATCCTACTCCTTTTATACTAATTTTGTCCATCGATTTACATCCCCACCATGAACGCAAGCAATTCGGCACTTTTCAATATTCATATGAAAAGTGCGTCCTCATCATAATCTTGCTCTATGTCAATCGACACCTATATCCAAAATCGATGTTGCAATGATTTGCCCCACATAAAGTGTAACAGTTTATGCATGCGGTCATACACCCTTGACATTTGTTATCATGCACTTTACGTTGGCTCTTGGTTGAATTGTTTTGGTTCCCATAGTCAAAGCTATATCGATACCCAATGTTCAACGAGCGACAATAATAATATTGCAACGTAAGTGATAACAGTTTGCCGGCCGCTATGCCTGTCGATAGCCACAGTCATTAGTCATGCACTGGCCCTGATGAGTGTGTATCTGCGTATATCTATAGATATAGCGGATACATACCAGGCATAGAAAAAATTAAATGTTCCTGTGTCATAATTATGAATGGGTTCGTTTTGGGCTCACTGCATTTGTACATCATTTTGTATATTGGATAAGTGGATCGGGGTCGAGTTTGGTCCCTTGAAGGGTACACACGGTGGTCCGGGAGCCACCGTCAATTTTAAGTAATTTATGTAACTAAGTTACAATTAATCAGGGCGGCTTGTCCCCCAGCAATTAGGCTGCTATAACTAAGCAGCAGTTATGGAGCCAGGAACTAGCATCGTGCAGGAGGATGTTCAAGTGCGCTCCAAGTAACAGCTAAAGACTGGATGTAGTCTTCCCGTTCAGTTTTTTTTTTACCGCTTGGTATTGTACCAGCACCTTTCCGTGTGGCATGTCCACCCAGTAACTGAGCTGCTACAAAGCAGCATTAATGGAGCCAGAAAGTAGCATCTGTTGGGGATGGTCAGCAGAGCTCCAAACAAAAAGCAAGAGACAGGACAGCCTTTTCCCGCCCAATTTTCCTTTTTCACCGCTACCTAACTGTATCAACTTTTAATCGGACAGCAACAGCAATTATGCCGTTACAAAACAGCAGTTTCTCACGTGATAACAAATTTGAACATCAGGCTAGCAGACCAAAGTGCTGTTATTAAATATCGGTAGTATCGCAAAGGGACAGCCTACCCAAGCAACAAAGTTTTAATTCTAAAGATCATCAAATTAATTAAATAGTGGTGATTACATATATCACAAAGTCAATTTTATTACAGTATATATAATTTTATAAATTATAATCGTGCAATTCATCTTATTATTTTTTGATATTCTAAGTTTTATAATAATTTCATCTCTTAAATGAAATATGTTGTCAATTCTATCACCTGTAAATGTTTTATTTTGTTTAACATATGCACTTTGCATATACTAATGTATTGAGCTCTCGCTCTAGCATCAAAAGATATCAGACAAACGTGTCAAAGAGACAGTCTTTTCGCTTTGTAATTACACGAGATGCGTACATCATTCGTATCTCGTCTTTTGTTTAGTTTTAAGTTTTTTTATTTTATTTTTTGTATATATGTATATTAAACCAGACAATACGTCACAGCAACTGTAATACCCTCTCTGTCGAGCAAGAGCAGGAAAACCTTTATATTTATCTTTTATAAAATAACTTTTCGCCACGAGGCTTTTCATAATATAACTGAAAAAGAAGGCCATACATTACAGCCACTTTTGTACACGCTAAAGCGAATAAGAATAAATTAGAATTAGAATAAGACAAAAAATGTAACTCGAAACTAAAGACTCAATAAAAATTCAATTCAATTAAGTGGATCGGTTGACAAGTACAAGGAAAACGAATACTGGACAAGTAATTGTATGCGATAACATGAGAATGGAAATCGATATGAGAAAAGTAAGGGTGCTTGTTTAGGTCGCATGTAGTGGCACACTACAGTATGTTCGAATGAAATTCGCTGCTAAAAACTTCGATAACGTTTTTAGTGCTTGAACACGCAATATCTTCATACGATTCTTCTTCTTGGTTTAGAAAAAGTCGAATTTCGGCAGAACGTGTGCGTAGTAATCGACTTTTGTAATCGATTATCGCTTCCAGTTCAAGCAAAATATTATTCCCTATTATACCATCAAATTGTTCGTGAAACTTATATTCTAAAAATTTTACATAGTAATCTTTTTCTTTAAACTCCTTAAATAAAGGAAAATTATATTCAGTGGTGACTAGTATTTGTCGTCCTAATACTCTTAAAAATGTATTTGAAGTGTCTAATTTCCATTTAGGATGACATAAGAAAGGATTTATTATGCTTCTTTCCGCGCCACTATCTATTATAAATTTTAATTTACGTAATTTAGTCTGAATTACTATATAGGGTACTTGTTTTCGGGGTTGGTCCGAAAATTTTGGAAAAATTCTGGGGTTTGTACAGAATTTGATATTGTAGCAATATCCATAGATTCTGGTGTATTATTACGTGGAGAATAGTTTTGTTGACATTGCATGCTATTATTGTAATTATTACTATAATTATTTCGATGTGGGTTATTTTGACGAAGTTGCATATTCGAATCTGTATTATAATTATTATTGAAACGATAATTATTTTGTCGCGATTGCATACTTGAATCGTTTTGCGATCTGTTTGTTTTTCTAGTTTGGCCACTTTGTGTTTGCTCATTTTGATTTCGAAATGGGTTTTGTGAATGCCAATTTGAATTGTGAATTGAGTGTTTCGTTTCGAGAATAACCATTATTAAATCTATTTTCGCGATTGGTATTTACATTACTATGATTGTTTAAATTATTTCTGTTATTGTTAAAGGATGTATTTCTTGAAACGTAATTTCTTCTATTATAATTTCGTTGGTATTGGGCACCATTTACACTTATATTTGTTCCGGAATATTTAAGGTAGTTGTTGGAGGCAATTATAGAATACGCGTCTTGTAGTATAGAAGGATTTCGGTTTATAATTATGCCTCTAATAGGTTCTGGCAAATTGTTTTTGAATACAGTAAGTACTATTCTATTATTTGTAGTTCCTTGTTCTGCTGTCATGTTTCCTGCTAAAAGGTAAACATTATTTAATTTTACTAAAAGCTTATTGTGCTTGTCCAAAAAATCTTCTATAGTTGTGTCACAACGACAGAGAGAAATTTTATCTAGAATTGTTTCAATTGATTCGGATTCTCCGTTGGTTTTAATTAAAATATCTTTGAGCTCCGGCCATGTCTCTACGTGGCCTTGCGCTAAGACTGTCTCGCGAGCTTTGCCTATGACTTTATCATGAATATGACCTTAAATAATTTTTTTTAAAATCACGCTCAATGTATTAATTACAGGAACCATTGTCTCTATTCTATTTATAAAACCGTGAAGGTCTGATTTTCTACCATTAAATGGCATTATGTGTGCAACATTTTTTTGAATGAAATTGAATTTTTCAATTTCGTCTAAGGTATCCATTTTGTTATCTTTAAATTAGGTTGAAAAACTTCACAAGAACAATGCTTACAATAAAACAATAAGAGATACAAATTTAAAAGGTAAACAGATAAATAAATAGCTACCGTCCCAAGTTTTGTTTGATGAAACTGGATACTGATGTAATTCGCTGATGTATGTACTGTAGGTATTCTTTAAATGTTCACTAAATGTTTATCAGTGCAGGGTGCGGGTAATTATGAATGTTTAGATATAAACTTTTGATTTTAACTATCAAAAGTATCGAACCGTTATTGTAGTCTTTATCATCACTTATTCATTTCTCATTTTTATTATATTTTTTTTTTCACGGTTTTTTTTTTAATGTAGGTATAGGTATGCACTCGATTTCTTTCGGATGTAGGTATCTAGTTTTGGGTAATTTTTTATTTTATTCTTTTTTTTTCACACAATGATTTTTTTTGTTTGTTTCAAAATGTAGGTATAGGTATGCACTTTTTAAACTAATTAAATTAAACTAAGTTTTGTCTTGAATTCTAATTCATCGTCGAATTAAGAATAACAAGTCACAGTGTGGATTAACCGAGTGGAAAAGAATTATTCTTCCACTTATTTATGACTGCGCCAGTAATGTATTTAAACACGTTGTTGATAGTTTGAGTTAATGTTTTAAACTGAACTGTATTTTTCGTAAGTATCTTAAAATGAAAATTGGTTTGCAAATGTTATAACGGAAATTAGTTTTAAGTTACAATGTCATAGAATGTGTTTATTGTTACAATATTTTGTTTGAAAATGAACAGGGTTTTATGTTGCAATGTCTAGTTTGCAAAAACAAGTTTTAAATGGAATGTGTTTATTGTTACAATATTTAGTTTGCAAATGGACAGAGTTTTATGTTGCAATGTGGGAATAAAATCTATTTAAGTTTCCCACAAATGCAACTTGAGTTGTTAGGTTAAACGGAAATGAAATGGGGATGTTTATGTATAACTATATCTATAATTTATTTTCTTTGCATTGCAAAAGTAAAATAAAATATTCAATCCGGCGAACGATTGTAAACAATCGTATATATATACCCACCATTGTGTTACGACATCTCCCTGAGGAAGCAATAGACATTTATACCACATTGTTCAACAACGCATTGAATAATGCATATTATCCAGTGAGTTGGAAGACAGCTGTGGTCCATCCTCTCCCCGAAAAGGGAAAGGACAGCTCCAATTAGGCAAATCTTCAGTCGATAAGTCTTCTTCCAAGTATCAGTAAAGTATTCGAAAAGATTCTCAATAGAGCTCTGTTCAAGTGGGCTGAGGACAAAAATATTATTCCAGATAATCAGTTTGGCTTAAAGGCGGGGCATGACACTATTCATGCCGCGTCTAAGTTAGTTTCTGATGTTCAATGGAACAAAACGAAAAATCAATGCACGGGTGCCGTTCTGGTTGATTTAGAGAAAGCTTTCGACACCGTATGGTTAGAGGGTCTTTATCTGAAGCTATCTAGATTTGGCATAAGTAAACCACTGTTATATATGCTTCATGACATGCTCACTGGTAGAAAGTTTGTTGTCAAAAGTGGCAATGTAACTTCTACCACAACTTTTGATATTAAAAATGGTCTACAGCAAGGAGCTGTGAACTCACCGATTCTTTTTAGTATTTACACCAGCGATCTGATAGGTAGTCTCACTCATGCGATTGCGTATGCCGATGACCTTGTAGCGTACAGGACGGGTCCAAAAGTTGAAGTCATCAAAAATCTCTTGCAGCGTGACTTCGACCAGATTCAGCGATATTGTGATGACTGGAAGTTAAAAATTTATTTTCAGAAATCAGAAATTATCCTGTTTAGAACCCCTTTGTCTAAGGCTTCTAGGGATACAAGAAAGAACTTGAGAAATCTAGTGATCGTTGGACCAAGTGGACATCCACTGGCGAGTAAGGATGTAGTAAAGTACCTTGGTATCTGGCTAGATCAGTATCTATATTTCAATCGACATATAGATGCTGCTCTGGCCAGAGCTAGGGGAGCGTTTGCTCTGACAAGACGGTTGTTCTATAGCAGCCGCCTTGAAAACAGGGTAAAGGTGATTTGTTACATGGCCCTCATCCGGCCGATGATTGCCTACGGATGCCCTGTGTGGTTTACCGTTGCCCCATCTCAAATGGAAAAGATTCGGGTGTTTGAGAGACAGTGTCTTAGGACCTGTCTTGGATTACACAGAACACCAGAGACGGAGTACAAACATTACTATGCCAACGAGGTCTTATACAACGGGGCCAATATAAACAGGATATATAACTTTTTAATTAAGCTGATTCGGGGTCACGTTGCAAGGGCGATGACCTCAGCCAATGGACTTATTTTCGGGGCTTACTACCCCAATGATGAATAAAGTGAGAGCGTTCGTCTTAACGGTTTAATCCCGCCCGAGACATTCCTCTATTTAGACAGTCGGGGGCTGATACAGGATAGATTGGCGGTTCCGTTAATCTACCACGTCGGCCGTAGAACTGTGGATCGGCGAATCCTGTATGGTCGAGACGTCGGCTCTGGGAACGGAGCAGAGCGTCTGCGGTTCAGTAGAGCTGTGGCCCTTCGGGACAAAAAGGACTTGGATAAGCAAGTTAAAAAATACTGGTGGTTGGTTGACCACCTTGATATTGATGGTTAGTCGAAGTTGTTGCCTTGGCCGACCTACGTATTTCTAAGGTATAACTAGGTAGATTAAGTAGGACAGTGACGGTGGCACCTAAAAAAAAGTTAAAAAATCCAAAAAATCGTTTGTTTGTGTATATGTGCATTTGGCGCTGTTACACATGCATATATGTGAATATATGCATATTAATAAGCGTGTGCGCATATGCATAGGCTGCTGCGAAAAAAAAAAAAAAAAAATGCTGCTGGTGGCTGTTCTAGTTTTAAGTTATTTTAAGTATTTTAAGTAGTTTTAAGTTACTTACGTTTATTTACGTATATTTTAGTTTTATTTAGGTTAATTTAGTTTTATTTAGGTAAAGGGTAGTTTTAAGTGTTTTATATAAAATAAATGACATAGAAACGAGTTTTTTAAGAATTTTCTCGTTTAGGTTTAAGAAATATTGAATTTTAATTAAGTTAGTTTTTACGCTGAAAGGCATTTTTTTAAATATAGTTATAGTATAATTTAGAGCGCCCGTATAAGTTAGTTAAGTTAATATGTAAGCTAGTTGTTTAAGATTTTTTGTCTAGCATTAAGATAGATATAAGAAAATGAAAAAATAAAAAATGAATTAAAATGCAAAAGAAAGGCAGACGACATAATTGAAGGTCGTGGGTTCGAGCCCCATCCCAGGCAAGGTTATTTTTTAAATAACTTTTGGCAAGAAGTTTCAAGGAGAAGAGGTAAACAAGATCAGATCAGATGGTCAAGCCAACGGGGACATCGAAAAATGATCCCCCAACAACAACCAAACAAGCTGTGAAATCAGGTGATGGAACAGCAGATCACAATGTACCGGGACCATCCAGAGTCCAAGCAACAACAGCTACATCAGTGGTACCACCCAAAGCTGTAAGGACAACAACAACGACAATGCCAGCGTCATCGACACGTGCCGAAGCCCGCAGCAGTACAGCAGCAAAAACATGCCTTGCAAAAGGAAAATTAGAACTCCAAGATGAGCTCAAGAGAAGAAAACGGATAAAATACAAACCGAATCTGGTTAAGGTGCGTACACGACAATCCGGTGGCCGCGGACGTTCTGCTAAGGCCTCAGCACAAGAAAAAATCCAGAAGCAGCTGGACAGCTCTTCCAACGACGACGAAGACAGCAATAACGACAATAACAAGGAAGACGACGACGAGGCTGAGGCTGATGCCGTAATCGTCAATGAGGCTGAAGAAGAAGTCTCTAACAATCCAGAGCCTGTCAACGATAACAGGCGAAGTAAACATATCCTATATGTAAGAAGAAGGAGAAGGGCACTATGTCAGTGGCGATATTGTGGATCTGACTGATGAAGAAGAGAACGAGCGGATCGAAACACTCACCGAGCAGATTTCTTCGCTCATCGAGTTAGTGGAAGCACTTAAGAAGAAGCAGGAGATAAGAAGGGAGAAGGAGCGTCAGGTGGCTCTTGAGCAGCGCACCCGTCAAGAAGCGCTCCAAGAGCAACTAAAAGCTAGGCAACAGCAGCAGCCTCCGAAACAACAACAACCACTCCCAGTCCAGCAGCAGCAACATTTGACTCAGAAAACACAGCAGCCGCCTCAGCAGCCTCAACAGCCGCAAGCAAAAAAACAACAACAACAACCACAACAACAACGACAACAGCAACAACAACAGACACAGAAACAGCAACAGCAGCAGCAACAAACGCAACAGCAGAAGTCAGAACAGCAGCAGTCCCAACAGCAGCCAATGCAGCAGCAGCAGAGACAACAGCAGCAGTCCCAACAACAACAGCAACAACAGCAACAGCCACAAGCAAAGAAAGGTAAGGTGCCACCTATAAATACTTACAAAATGGAAATAAAAGAAACTATTCAAATATGTAGGTCGGTCGTAGGCAACAATTTTATAATTAAGCGGCTAAACGCAGACAGGCATTTGATTCAGTGCTCTTCTTTAGAGCACTACAAAAAAGTTAAAGACCTTCTGTCACAAACTAAAACTGAGTATTATAGTTTCACCCCAAAGGAAGACAAGCTTCAAACAGTCCTCCTGAAGGGTATCGAATCCTCTACGGATCCGCAGGCGCTCTTCGCTGAGCTCCGTCAAGTGGCGAGCGACGATCTCGATTTTATCGGGGTCAGACCGTTTACCACAGTCAAAGCCAGACGGGAGAAACGGAAGTTACCATTCTTCCTAGTTCAACTCTCGCCCCAAAGCAAATTGAGTGGTCTAAGGAATATAACAGTCCTGGATTACCAAGTTGTACGATGGGAAAAATTAAACAAGCAGAAAGACATGCTTCAATGCATGAACTGCCAAGGGTTTGGACACGTTGCAGTTAACTGTGGTATGGACCCAGTCTGCGTTAAATGTGGAGATACTCACAAAACAGGGGAGTGTAAACTCGGGCAAGATAGGGTCACAGATATGACCCAGTTAAAATGTGCGCTCTGCCGAGGCTCCGGGCACCCCGCAAACTATCGGGGATGTCCGAAGTTTCAGGAGATCAAGCAAAACAAAACCCAAAAGAAAACAGTTGAGGTGAGACGCCCTGAAGTACGCCAGACAACAATTTCCGTCAATCCCGTAATTTCTTACGCCCAAATGGCGTCTGGAAAGGGAAAAACGGTACAGCCTCAACCACAGGTAGCCAAACAGGTCCAAGTACCTACGGCTCCTGTGCCAGAGGCAGATCTGATGCAGGTGTTGCTGACCATTCATGGTCAGTTAACCGACGTGCAAAAACAGATCAGGGAGCAGGCGGCTAGGGTGGATTACCTCTACTCTATTCTGCCGGCAACGCGAAATGGTTAAAGGCGCGCTGCCTGAGCGACCCTTTAAGATCCTAGCTGTGAATGTGAATTCGCTGATTAGGACCGAACGTAGAGCAAACCTCTTTCATTTGCTGCAAGACCAAAGTCCTGATGTGTTTTTGGCTAGCGAAACTAAGCTAAGCCAGAAACACAAACTGACTAATAAAAATTACAATATAGTAAGAAGGGATCGGCCCAACTCCTCTCAAGGGGGTGGGGTCGCAATTTTCATACGGAAGGGCATTAAACATAAGGTTATATATAATAGTGAAGTGCGAAGATTTGGGCTGCTAGAAGCCTGCATCGTTTGCATTCCTCTCCAGCAAGGGAAAAGAATGTACGCAATCGCGGTGTACGCACCTGACGCACCTCAGCCGACTAATTTTGTCACAGAGCTCGAAAAACTTTTTGAATCCTTAAGACTGAACTTGGATGAGAATTATTATCTCATGGCAGGGGACTTGAACGCCAAACATGTAGATTGGGGAAATCAAGTTCAAAATCCTAGAGGGAACCATCTTCTTAATTGGATGGCACGATACAGTGTTGAGTGTAGGATCGACCTTCTGGCTACAGATAGACCGTCATTTCCGAGAAGTGGTAGTTTTCTGGATCTTTTACTGCTTGACTCACGACTAGTTATAACTGACGCAACAAATCAACTGACAAGAAACTGCTTACGAACAATTGAATATGACAGTGATCACTGCGGGCTCGCCACCGTAATACAGCTTCCAAGCGAACTTGTGGAATTGGATGAGTATGTGCCAGCGCACTCTTACAATTTCAGTAAGACGCGTTGGCCACGCTTCTCCAACGCCTTGGCAAGAGAAATACGTTCCGATGACATTTCTCCACCAAATGACAGGAACCTGACAAACGTCGAGATCGACGGGTACCTGACTCAAATGGATACGACTATAAAACGAACAATGGACAGAACAATCCCAAAATATAAGGAACAAGACCCTACTGGTTTATATAAGAACGCGACAATCGACGCACTACACCGAAAAAAAAGTGGACTGCTGACTAGGTTGAAACTTCTTTACAGACGTTTCACGGACACACGTGATCTGGAGATTAGGACATTGAAGTCGTCGATCAAAAACATTAACGTTCTGATTAGACAAAACTATAGATTATCTATTAATTTATATTGGGATAACAGAATTCGGGCAGTTAATTCTAGCGACCCTAGTATGTTTCCCCAAATAAATAAGATATTTAGAAGAAATGATCAAAACGATCTTCCATGTCTTAAACTCCAGAGGACAACATATAACGAAGACGTACTAACGATTGCGGGAATTGATTCGGAAGATGCCGTTTTCGATGAGAATTTTTATATGATAGAAGATCCTCAGGAAAAGGTAGAAGCTGTAGGGGCTGCTTTCCAGCAAGTGTATAAGGTGAATGCTAGCATTCGTCCGAATCATGACCTGGAGAACAGAGCCTAACTGCACAACTTCTACCTTGGAAATAACATAACGCAATGGCGATCTGAGAATACTGGTTTCACCGGGTTCAATGACGAAAACTTGGCAAACGCCACCATCGCCGAGCGAAATGGACCCAGTTCATTGTTAATTTCGAAGGTAGAACTTCAGTTAATTTTTCAAACATTAAAGAAAAAGAAATCTGCGGGGGTCGATGGTATACCCAACATTGTGTTACGACATCTCCCTGAGGAAGCAATAGACATTTATACCACATTGTTCAACAACGCATTGAATAATGCATATTATCCAGTGAGTTGGAAGACAGCTGTGGTCCATCCTCTCCCCAAAAGCTCCAATCCGGCAAATCTTCGGTCGATAAGTCTTCTTCCAAGTATCAGTAAAGTATTCGAAAAGATTCTCAATAGAGCTCTGTTCAAGTGGGCTGAGGACAAAAATATTATTCCAGATAATCAGTTTGGCTTAAAGGCGGGGCATGACACTATTCATGCCGCGTCTAAGTTAGTTTCTGATGTTCAATGGAACAAAACGACACCGTATGGTTAGAGGGTCTTTATCTGAAGCTATCTAGATTTGGCATAAGTAAACCACTGTTATATATGCTTCATGACATGCTCACTGGTAGAAAGTTTGTTGTCAAAAGTGGCAATGTAACTTCGACCACAACTTTTGATATTAAAAACGGCCTACAGCAAGGAGCTGTGAACTCACCGATTCTTTTTAGTATTTACACCAGCGATCTGATAGGTAGTCTCACTCATGCGATTGCGTATGCCGATGACCTTGTAGCGTACAGGACGGGTCCAAAAGTTGAAGTCATCAAAAATCTCTTGCAGCGTGACTTCGACCAGATTCAGCGCTATTGTGATGACTGGAAGTTAAAAATTAATTTTCAGAAATCAGAAACTATCCTGTTTAAAACCCCTTTGTCTAAGGCTTCTAGGGATACAAGAAAGAACTGGAGAAATCTAGTGATCGTTGGACCAAGTGGACATCCACTGGCGAGTAAGGATGTAGTAAAGTACCTTGGTATCTGGCTAGATCAGTATCTATATTTCAATCGACATATAGATGCTGCTCTGGCCAGAGCTAGGGGAGCGTTTGCTCTGACAAGACGGTTGTTCTATAGCAGCCGCCTTGAAAACAGGGTAAAGGTGATTTGCTACATGGCCCTCATCCGGCCGATGATTGCCTATGGGTGCCCTGTGTGGTTTAACGTTGCCCCATCTCAAATGGAAAAGATTCGGGTGTTTGAGAGGCAGTGTCTTAGGACCTGTCTTGGATTACACAGAACACCAGAGTCGGAGTACAAACATTATTATGCCAACGAGGTCTTATACAACGGGGCCAATATAAACAGGATAGATAACTTTTTAATTAAGCTGATTCGGGGTGACATTGCAAGAGCGATGACCTCAGCCAATGGACTTATTATCGGGGCTTATTACCCCAATGAAGAATATAGTAAGAGCGTTTGTCTTAACGGTTTCATCCCGCCCGAGACATTCCTCTATTTAGACAGTCGGGGGCTGATACAGGATAGATTGGCGGTTCCGTTAATCTACCACGTCGGCCGTAGAACTGTGGATCGGTGACTCCTGTATGATCGTGACGTCGGCTCTGGGAACGGAGCAGAGCGTCTGCGGTTCAGTAGAGCTGTGCCCCTTCGGGACAAAAGGGACTTTTGTAAGCAAGTTCAAAAATACTGGTGGTTGGGTGACCACCTTGATATTGATGGTTAGTCGAAGTTGTTGCCTTGGCCGACCTACGTATTTATAAGGTATAACTAGGTAGATTAAGTAGGACAGTGACGGTGGCACCAAAAAAAAGATAAAAAATCCAAAAAATTGCTGTCGTCTGTTGTCTGTGGATATGTGCTTGAGCGCATACATATGTATATGTGTTAATGTATGGATATGTATGGCGTGTGTGCATGTGCGTAGGCTGATGACAAAAAAAAAAAAAAAAAAAAAAAAAAAAAAAAAAAAAAAAACCCTGCTGGTGGCTGTTCTAGTTTTAAGTTATTTTAAGTATTTTTAAGTAGTTTTAAGGTATTTACGTATATTTACGTACATTTTAGTTTTATTTAGGTTAATATAGTTTTATTTAGGTACAGGGTAGTTTTAAGTTTTAAAATAAAAAATGTCATTGAAAAACAAGTTTTTTTAAATAATTTTCTTGTTTAGGTTTAAGTAATAAAGATTTTAATTTACACTAGAATTTACGCCGAAAGGCATTTTTAATATATAGCTATAGTATAATTTAGAGCGCCCGTATGGGGCCATTAAGTTAGTTAAGTTATTCTGTAAGCTAGTTTTTTAAGGTTTTTGTCTAGCATTTAAGTTGGTTATAAGTTAAATGGAAAATAAAAATGAATTTAATAAAAAAAAAAAAAAAAAAAGAGGCAAATTTCTCGCGCGTCCTTAACACCATGACGCAAAGACTGGCATGATTTTGTATGCGCGGTTCCGATAGGGGTCAAGTACCTACGTCCTCCGACGAGCAGTAGGCCGGTCAAGCATGCCAGCACTGACCCCGACGGCAAAAAAGGAACCCGCAACAATGGCGCCCGCAACGTGAGGTTTCGCTACTGAAAAGTAGCAAATCTGTAAGGGTCAAGATAGGTAGTTTGTTTTGTTTTCATTTGATTTAGATTTTTTTTAATTAATTTTTCAGTTGTAAATTTTCATTTTAGTTTTTTTTGCTTTTTCTTATTGATTCATTTTAATTTTAGCTTTTGGTTTTCTTTTTTTTATTGTTTTTGTTGATCTTTTTAAATTTTTTTTTTTGATTTCTTTTAACTTTAATTTTTTTTACTTTGTTTTGATTTTGATTTTGAGGAGCTGACTTTCCTCATAAGTCCCAGTATCCAAGGCATGACCTTGGTACTGCGTTTGCGATGAGGTAGGTCAGTTCTAAAATACACATACATGGTGTTTAGCAGTCTGAGTCATAAAGCTGGCAGATGATATGCTGGCATTAATGCCCAGATGTGCGAAGACATCAAATACATAAAAATAATGATGGAAGAGCCACAGATGATTCATGTTGAGTTTTCAAGTGCACCTTCCATCTACATAAGCGAATTTTCTAGAGTCGATTTGTAATCAATTTTTGGTTGCAAATCACCCTAGAAAAGATAGCATATTTTTTTTCGTAGAGTAGTTTAAATAGTTAACGTAGTTTATTTAATTTTTTTCTTCTATCTAGGCTCGTAGAACTTTGCCATCTTTCGTTTTCGATATTTCATCTTCTTTCCAGAGTAGGTGATTCTCATCCAGATCCATTATGATATATAGTATTTTTTTTTATTAAATAAAGAAGGTTCATTAACTTTTTGATTTTTATTATTGAGTTGTTAAGTTAGTGAAGTTGAGTGTTTTTTTTTATGATAAACCAATATTTTAATAGTTTTTTTTTATATGCAATATATTTTTATTAAATTTTTCTTTTAATTCATCATACATCTATTCATTCATTATGTCATTATTTCATTCATTATTTCATTTTGATAGTTAGTGAGTTAGTAATAGTTTGATAGATTAGAGTAAGGTGTAGATTGTAAGTTTTTTTAAATTTGTAAAAGATAATTTTCTTAAATTTTTTTTTGTAAACTGTTTAGAAATAGTTAGATAAGTTTTAGGTTTAGTTTTACATAGGTTTATTTAGTGATAGATTCATTTTATTTTCATTATCATTTCATTTAATCTAATCATCTATCATTTTCATTTCATTAAATCACCTCATCACTTTCATTTAATTATCGCTTTTATACATTTTATCATTTTCATTATCATTTCATTTAATTCAATCATCTTTCATTTTCATCTCATTAAATCACCTCATCACTTTCATTTAATTATCGTTTTCATACTTCTTTTTTTTTTATATTAGCTTAGAGGTTAGTTTAGAGATAGTTTTTTATATTTTTTTTTAAATTTTGTAGTTTCTCGATTGTTTCCTTTGCTTCCCCTTGTTTCTCGTCTGCTTCAATTGCAGTTTTTGGTGAAGACCTGTCAAATAGTTGTTATTTTTTTTGTTCTGATTTTTTTTTGTGTGGTCTTGGTTCATTCTGCTTGGTGAAAGCTTATGAGTTAAAATCCTCCTAAGCATCGGTATTTTACTCGCTCTGTTTCGAGGTCCTTAAGCGAAGGAACCTTTTTGCAGAGTTCTGAGAGATTCCACCAGACGGTAAATCGTCTTAGTTTTGAAGACTCTCTCGACTCTGAATTTGAACATTCGGTAGACATCATGTCAACCCATAATGACCAGTCCGACCATTCGGTCAATGATGTAGAGGAAATTTTGCCAGCAGGTCCGGCTGGTGTTGCGACAGAGAGTGAAGATGACTTGGCCACTCGAATAGATAAATTAATAATGGTAAACCAAGTCCGTCTTTTCCAACAAATGGAACAATTCATGAGTGAGGTTAGAGGTAAAATTGATAGCCTGAGTAACCCTCGCTCCGAACAGCATTTTTCTGAATTTGGGCAGCCCCTTAATCCACAAATTGTTAGAGGAGCTGTGAATTATTTGCCAACAAATATGTTTCCACCTATTCCGGACACGGCACACGGTGTACCTTCTGGTTCACGAGGTACATTGTATGCGCCTGAATCATGCCGTTTGGACAGGTGGAACATAAAGTATGACGGTAGCGACAACATTTCCGATTTTCTTTTCAAGGTCGAAAGGTTGCAAGCTTCGTCAAACTACAGTGATGTGCAAATTTGCACCAATTTCCATTCGTTATTGGGAGGAAAAGTCAACGATTGGTATTGGTCTTTTTTGCGCAAAAATCCCACTGCTAGCTTGAACCAAATTAAAATCGCCTTGAAGGAAGAATTCGGCCGCAAAGAAAATGATGTCGACGTCTATATGCGCCTGCTCACTCGTAAGCAAGGATTTAAGGAATCTTTTGATGATTTTTTCAACTCAGTCGTTGGTCTGAATGACCGTTTAAATGAACCTTTCGATTCAATGAAGCTGATTGAAATCATCAAAAGCAACGCTCGTGAAAAGATCGGTGAAGTGTTGTTAGCAGCGAGTGTTACGAGCTTGGATCAACTAAAATCTAAAGCGAGAGAAACCGAACGTTTCTTAGCTAGACGCACTGCTCAAAGAACCGTTCATGAAATCCATTTGGAGGAAAAGATTGAGCAAGATGACATAACAGAAGAAGTTGCAGCATTCAGCAGGTCTGGTGGTTATCGTCAACCATCTTCTTCTCTTTTGTGTTGGAACTGTGACAAAATTGGTCATTCTTTCTTTCAGTGTCCGTCACACGAAAGAAAGCTATTCTGTTTTCTCTGTGGCGAAAAAGGCGTGAGTACCCCAGAATGCCAAAAACACCAGGGAAACCGTCAAGGGATCGACAAAACAGTCGGAGAGAATCGATTCCAAGGCAGCTACTCCGACCAGAGAAAACAGAATTAGAAGACAGAGCTGAGATGGGGAGTGATCAATGTTCTCATAGTAGTCCGAGTTTGGTTGTAGTGTCTTAAGATTGTTCAAATGATGATGTCGGTAAAGTTTCAATGTCTGATGGTCCTCTCAGAATTCTGCAAAGAGAAATTCCTATTTCGGAAAGTCATCCTGTAAAAGTATTTTCTTTGAAATCTCTTCACGAAAGAAAAAAAGACTATTACAGGAGGCGTTCCGAAATCTTTGGCAAGCCTAAGGTAAGTGCTCAGGTACAAAAGTGTAGGGAAAGTTATCAGAAGCGAAAGGAGTTCCAGAGGTGCATACTCGAAACGATCTTAACTTCCAAAACAGACGGTAGAATGTACGCGCAGTTGAAACTGAAAGATGAACTTGTTTCTGGTTTGTTGGACAGTGGCGCATCTATTTCTGTTTTGGGAGCGGCAAGTTACGAATTCATAGAAAGAAATGGTATTCAAATGTTACAATACAAAAATTTCGTCAAAACAGCTGATGGTAAATCACATGATATTGTCGGATATTGTAATATCCCAACTACACTTGATGATGTAACGAAGACCATTACTTTCTATGTAATTCCTAACTTGACGCAAAAGGTTTATTTGGGTATGAACTTCTGGAACGAATTTCACCTGACTCCTCAAGTGAGCCAAATTGACAGTAATGATGTGTTTGAAGAAGAAGATTCTGAAAAGTCTGAATTCATCAAATTAACTTCAATTCAGCAAATCAAGCTAGATTCGGTGAAAAGTCGTTTTCCCAATTTCGCTGCTTTAGGTCTTGGTAGAACGCATGTGGAAACACACACCATCGATACTGGTGATGCAGTACCAATTAAATCAAAGCACTACCCTCTTTCGCCAGTGAAGCAGGAGGAAGTTTTCAAAGAGCTTGATCGCATGTTAGAGCTTGGAGTTATTGAGGAAAGTAATTCACCTTGGTGTTCTCCTATTGTTATGGTTAAGAAGCCAGGAAAAGTACGTCTGTGTTTATATAGTCGAAAACTGAACAGCAAGACTGTTAATGATATTGAAGGTATCATCAGTAGATTAGAAGACACTCATTTCATAACGGGTCTAGATCTTAAAGATGCATTTTGGCAGATTCCGTTAGATGAAGAGTCAAAGCAAAAAACGGCATTCGCTGTACCTGGACGGCCGCTGTATCATTTTAATGTGATGCCGTTCGGGTTATGTAACGCCGCACAGAGAATGTGTCGTCTAATGGACCGAGTCATTCCGGCCCAACTTAGACAACATGTTTTCATTTATTTAGACGATCTTTTAATATGCACACCGGATTTTGAAACGCACATAAAAATATTGACAGATGTGGCAGCCTGGCTTCGCGGCGCAAACTTAACCATCAACATCAATAAGTCCAAGTTCTGCATGCGAGAAATCAAGTTTCTTGGATACATCGTCGGTCAGGGTACGCTAAAAACTAATCCTGAAAAGATAGACGCGATGGTAAACTTCCCTCTTCCAAAAACGGCTAGGCAAGTGAGGAGATTTATTGGTATGACGGGTTGGTACAGGCGTTTTATCAAGAATTATTCAGATCTTTCAGCTCCTTTAACCGATTGCCTTAGAAAGCGAAAGAGTTTTGAATTGACATCTGCAGCCAAGGAAGCGTTCGAAAAATTGAAAGAAGCCCTAGTTTCCGCTCCGGTGTTAACTCAAGCGGATTTTAAAAAAGAGTTCGCCATTCAGTGTGATGCGTCCTCTGAAGGAGTCGGAGGAGTTCTCTTCCAATTGGATGCAGATGGCAATGAGAAACCCATAGCTTTTATGTCAAAAAAGTTAAACAAGGCCCAGAAAAATTACACGGTGACAGAGCTTGAATGTCTGCCAGCAGTGCTCAGCATTCGGAAATTCCGTTCCTATGTTGAAGGCTTGCCTTTTCGCGTCATTACGGACCATTCTAGTCTATAATGGCTTATGTCATTGAAAGATTTGACTGGTCGGCTCGCAAGATGGAGTTTGGAGCTTCAAGGCTTCCGGTTTAATATAGAATACCGTAAGGGTTCCCTTAACACTGTGCCGGATGCCCTTTCAAGAGGGGATATGGAAGAGATTTGTATCAACACGGTAGCCGAAGAAATTGACATTGACTCGCCAGAGTTCGATTCTGCTGAGTACCAGTCACGGAGAGATGAAATTGAAAAAAATCAAGTCTCACTTCCGGATCTAGTTGTATCCGACAAATATATATACAAAAGAGTTAGATTCAGGAGTGAGGAACTTGAAAACGAAGAAGCACTTCCTGATCCTGAACTGACTATAGTACCACAGGAAGCAAAAATTGTATTTGCACGTCAGAAGTTGACCAGAAACCTACAAAAGGCACACGAAAAATCAAAAGCTACTTACAATATGCGTTCAAGGCCAACGTCTTTTAGGGTTAGGCAGGAAGTTTTCTACAGGAATTTCACCCAAAGTAATTTTGCCCAAGGCAAAAATGCGAAATTACTTCCCAAGTTTCTGAAAGCTCGTGTCCTTCGTGTTGTAGGAAACTGCATGTACGACCTTGAAACATTAGCTGGTAAACATATTGGTATCTTTCATGCTAAGGATATCAGGCAGTAGTGGAATGAATCAGGCAGGACAATACAACATTTATCTGATATGGTCTTTATCTATATCTGTTCTTTCGCCCGGCTAAATTAGTAGGTTCGGCTCCCACGTTTTATTTTGAAGGGTCACAAGATACAGAGATTACGTGGGTTCTATTTGAATTTTTGATGATATATGGAATATCCTCAAAACGCAAAGCCCTTTGTTACAAAATGCATGTTTGTGCAAAATCACATTTGTACACCATTCTCCCCTACAGCACTCTACGGAGAAATAGTAATTCGTAACGCAAAAGCTTTTTCTTCAGCTGTATGCGGGTGGGGAACACCGTTCTCCTTTCCAAATGAAAGGAGAAATGAGAGTAAATTTCGAAAAGCATTTGGAAAAGATTCCCTCCCAAGACCCAAATTTGTTAACCCGCCATCATTAATAGTAAATGTGAACAAAATTAAAGATTTAAAACCATGATAGTTAACGTATAACAAAAAAAAAATTATTGAAATTATAACGTTGGTAAAGAAAAAGTTAACATTTGAATATAAATAAGAAAAACAAACAGAAGCAGTTGGAGAACGAAACATCAAGTGAATTGTAGAAAACAAATTAGTTTTCAAGGTAACAAAACAACTGATAAGTTATATACCTATATAGCCGATCTTCAGCGGACGTGTTGACGACAACAACAACCACTTCCGGAAATTCAGCACAAAAAGAAGCAGCAGGCGCAGCAACTGCAGCCCCAGCAACAGCATCAGCAACCGCAAGCAAAGCAACAAAAACAAAAACAAAAGCAACAACAACAACAACAACAACAACAACAACAACAACAGCAACAGCAAAAGCAACCGCTACAACAACAGCAACATCAACAACAACAACAACAACAACAGAAACAACAACAACATCAGCAACAAAAGCAAATACAACAACAAACACAACAACCAATACAGCAACAAAAGACACAGAAGCAACAACAGCAGCAGAAAATACAACAGCAACAACAACCGCAGCAGATACAACAGCAGCAGGCACAACAGCAGCAGTCACAACAGCAGCAGCAACATCAGCAACAGCCACAAGCAAAAAAAGGTAAGGTGCCACCAATTAATACTTATAAAATAGAATTAAAAGATACAATAGAACTATGTAAGTCGGCCATAGGCAATAATTTTATTATTAAAAGATTGAACGCAGACCGACACGCTATTCATTGCTCTTCGGTCGAGCATTATAAAAAAGTCAAAGATCTTTTGTCACAAACGAAGACAGAATTCTACAGTTTCACCCCGAAGGAAGAAAAGCTGCAAACAGTTCTCCTGAAGGGTATAGAATCCTCTACGGATCCGCAGGCGCTCTTAGCTGAGCTCCGTCAAGTGGCGAGCGATGATCTCGATTTTATCGGGGTCAGACCGTTTTCCACAGTTAAGGCCAGACGGGAGAAACGGAATTTACCATTTTTCCTCGTTCAGCTCTCGCCCAAAGCAAGTTGAGTGGTTTAAGGAGTATAACCGTCCTAAACTACCAAATTGTAAGATGGGAAAAATTAAATAGGCAGAGAGACATGCTTCAATGCATGAACTGCCAAGGGTACGGCCACATGGCAGCTAACTGTGGTATGGATCCAGTTTGCGTCAAGTGTGGAGACTCCCACAAGATAGGGGAATGTAAGCTTGGGAAAGATAGGGTCGAAGACAGGACCCAGTTAAAATGTGCACTTTGCCGAGGCTCTGGGCACCCCGCAAACTATCGGGGATGTCCGAAGTTTCAGGAAATGAAAAACAACAAAGCCCAAAAGAAGACAGTAGAGGTGAGACGCCCTGAAGTACGCCAGACATCAACTTCCGTCAATCCCGCAATTTCTTACGCCCAAATGGCGTCTGGAAAGGGAAAAACGGTACAGCCTCAACCACAGGTAGCCAAACAGGTCCAAGTGCCTACGGCTCCTGTGCCAGAGGCAGATCTGATGCAGGTGTTGCTGACCATTCATGGTCAGTTAACCGATGTGCAAAAACAGATAAGGGAGCAGGCGGCTAGGGTGGATTACCTCTACTCTATTCTGCCGGCAACGCGAAATGGTTAAAGGCGCGCTGCCTGAGCGACCCTTTAAGATCCTAGCTGTGAATGTAAATTCGCTGATTAGGACCGAACGTAGAGCAAACCTCTTTCATTTGCTGCAAGACCAAAGTCCTGATGTATTTATGGCTAGCGAAACTAAGCTAAACCAGAAACGCAAACTGACTAATAAAAATTACAATATCGTAAGAAGGGATCGGCCCAACTCCTCTCAAGGGGGTGGCGTCGCAATCTTTATACGAAAGGGCATTAAACATAAGGTTATATATGATAGCGAAGTGCGAAGATTCGGATTGCTAGAAGCGTGCATCGTTTGCATTCCTCTCCAGCAGGGGAAAAAAATGTACGCAATCGCGGTGTACGCACCCGACGCACCTCAGCCGGCTAATTTTATCGCAGAACTCGGAAAACTTTTCGAATGCTTAAGACTGAACTTGGATGAGAATTATTATCTCATGGCAGGGGACTTAAACGCCAAACATTTAGATTGGGGAAATCAAGTACAAAATCCTAGAGGGAACCATCTTTTTAATTGGATGGGACGATACAGTGTTGGGTATAGGACCGACCTTCTAGCTACAGATAGACCGTCTTTTCCGAGAAGTGGTAGTTTTCTGGATCTACTCCTGCTTGACTCAAGACTAATAATAACTGACACTGTAGGTCAACATACAAAAAACTGTTTACGAACGATTGAATACGACAGTGACCACTGCGGACTTGCCGCCGTAATACAGCTCCCGAGCGAACTTTTGGAGTTGGATGAGTATGTGCCTGCGCACTCTTACAATTTCAGTAAGACGCGTTGGCCACGCTTTTCCAACTCCTTGGCAAGAGAAATACGTTCCGATGACATTTCTCCACCAAATGACAGAAACCTGACGAACGTCGAGATCGACGGGTTCCTGACTCAAATGTATACGACTATAAAACGAACAATGGACAGAACAATCCCAAAATATAAGGAACAAGACCCTACTGGTTTATACAAGAACGCGACAATCGACGCACTACACCGACAAAAAAGTGGACTGCTGACTAGATTGAAACTTCTTTACAGACGTTTCACGGACACACGTGATCTGGAGATTAGGACATTGAAGTCGTCGATTAAAAACATTAATGTTCTGATTAAACAAAATTATAGATTGTCTATTAACTTATATTGAGATAACAGAATTTGGGCCGTTAATTCTAGCGACCCTAGTATGTTTCCCCAAATAAATAAGATATTTAGAAGAAATGATCAAAACGAACTTCCATGTCTTAAACTTCAGAGGACAACAGATAACGAAGACGTACTTACGATTGCGGGAATAGATCCGGAGGGTGCCGTTTTCGATGATAACTTTTTTATGATAGAAGATCCTCAGGAAAAGGTAGAAGCTGTGGGGGCTGCTTTCCAGCAAGTGTATAAGGTGAATGCTAGCATTCGTCCGAATCATGACCTGGAGAACAGAGCCTTACTACACAACTTCTACCTTGGAAATAACATAACGCAATGGCGATCTGAGAATACTGGTTTCACCGGGTTCAATGACGAAAATTTGGCAAACGCCACCATCGCCGAGCGAAATGGACCCAGTTCATTGTTAATTTCGAAGGTAGAACTTCAGTTGATTTTTCAAACATTAAAGAAAAAGAAATCTGCGGGGGTCGATGGTATACCCAACATTGTGTTACGACATCTCCCTGAGGAAGCCATAGACATTTATACCACACTGTTCAACAACGCATTGAATAATGCATATTATCCAGTGAGTTGGAAGACAGCTGTGGTCCATCCTCTCCCCAAAAAGGGAAAGGACAGCTCCAATCCGGCAAATCTTCGGTCGATAAGTCTTCTTCCAAGTATCAGTAAAGTATTCGAAAAGATTCTCAATAGAGCTCTGTTCAAGTGGGCTGAGGACAAAAATATTATTCCAGATAATCAGTTTGGCTTTAAGGCGGGGCATGACACTATTCATGCAGCGTCTAAGTTAGTTTCTGATGTTCAATGGAACAAAACGAAAAATCAATGCACGGGTGCCGTTCTGGTAGATTTAGAGAAGGCTTTCGACACCGTATGGTTAGAGGGTCTTTATCTGAAGCTATCTAGATTTGGCATAAGTAAACCACTGTTATATATGCTTCATGACATGCTTACTGGTAGAAAGTTTGTTGTCAAAAGTGGCAATGTAACTTCTACCACAACTTTTGATATTAAAAACGGTCTACAGCAAGGAGCTGTGAACTCACCGATTCTTTTTAGTATTTACACCAGCGATCTGATAGGTAGTCTCACTCATGCGATTGCGTATGCCGATGACCTTGTAGCGTACAGGACGGGTCCAAAAGTTGAAGTCATCAGAATTCTTCTACAGCGTGACTTCGACAAGATTCAGCGATATTGTGATGACTGGAAGTTAAAAATTAACTTTCAGAAATCAGAAACTATCCTGTTTAGAACCCCGTTGTCTAGGGCTTCTAGGGATACAAGAAAGAACTGGAGAAATCTAGTGATCGTTGGACCAAGTGGACATCCACTGGCGAGTAAAGATGTGGTAAAGTACCTTGGCATCTGGCTAGATCAGTATCTATATTTCAATCGACATATAGATGCTGCTCTGGCCAGAGCTAGGGGAGCCTTTGGGTTGACAAGACGGTTGTTTTACAGCAGCCGCCTTGACAGCAGAGTAAAGGTGATTTGCTACATGGCCCTAATCCGGCCAATGATTGCCTATGGGTGCCCTGTGTGGTTTAACGTTGCCCCATCTCAAATGGAAAAGATTCGGGTGTTTGAGAGGCAGTGTCTTAGACGCTGCCTTGGATTACACAGAACAGCAGAGTCGGAGTACACACATTACTATGCCAACGAGGTTCTATACAACAGGGCCAATATAAACAGGATAGATAACTTTTTAATCAAGCTGATTCGGGGTCACATTGCAAGAGCGATGACCTCGACCAATGGACTCATTTTTGGGGCTTACTACCCCAATGATGAGTATAGTGAAAGTGTACGTCTTAACGGTTTCATCCCGCCCGAGACATTCCTCTTTTTAGACAGTCGTGGGCTGATACAGGATAGATTGGCGGTTCCGCTAATCTACCACGTCGGCCGTAGGACTGTGGATCGGCGACTCCTTTACGATCGGGACATCGGCTCAGGGACTGGAGCAGAGCGTCTGCGGTTCAGTAGAGCTGTGCCCCTTCGGGACAAAAAAGGACTTAATTAAGCAAGTCAAAAAATTCTGGTGGTTGGGTGACCACCTTGATATTGAAAGTTGACCATATTGTTGCTTTGGCCGACTTACATAGTTCTAAGGTAAATATAGGTAGAGTAGGTAGAACAGTGGTGGCACACAAAAAAAAAAAAAAAAAAAAAAAAAAAAAAAAAAAAAAAAAAAAAAAAAAAAAAAACATAAGTAAATGTATTTGTAGGTGGGTACTTGCGGTTGCCAATATATATGTATATGTACATATCTGCATGTGTATGGGTGTGCGTGAGTATGCATAGCGTATGCAAAAAAAAAAAAAAAAAAAAAAAAAATGCTGTGGCTGTTCTAGTTTTTAAGTTATTTTATGTAGTTTTAATTAGATATAGTTTAAGTTAGTTTTATTAAGTAGCTTAAGGGTAGTTTTATTAAGTATAATTTAGTTTTAATTATTTAGGTAAAGGGTAGCTTTAAGTTTTATAAAAAATTAAAAAAAAAAAAAAAGATATAGAAAATGAGTTTTTTTTTAAATAATTTTCTCGTTAGTTTTAAGAAATCATGAATTTTAAATATAAGTTATTTTACGTTGAAAGGCATTGTTTAAATATAGTCATAGTTTAATTTAGAGCGCCCGCATGGGGCCAGTAAGTTAGTTAAGTTAATATGTAAGCTAGTTGTTTAAGATTTTTTGTCTAGCATTAAGATAGATATAAGGAAATGAAAAAATAAAAAATGAATTAAAAATGAAAAAAAAATGTGGCCGACGACAGATTGGAGGGGCGTGGGTTCGAGCCCCACCCTGGTCAGGGCTTTTTTTTAAATAAGTTCTGGGAGAAAGTTAACAAAAACCGAGAGCAGAAGGAACAGCAAATGATAAAATCAACGGGGACATCGAAAGATGATCCCCCAACAACAAGTCAAGCAGCCAAAACATCAGGTGATGCAGCAGCAGCAGTTAAGGTAGCGGTGCCTTCCATAGAAGCCCAGCCAACAACGACAGCGTCATCGGCACGTGCCGAAGTTAATACAAGCAGCATAGCGACTGCAACAACAAGCTGTGCAAAAGGCACGACATCAACACCAGCCGGTGCCAATTCAAAGGGGGATAAGAAGAGAAGGCGTATCATTAGATACAAGCCACACCTAATAAATCGTGCCGATAGGAGCACCAGAGCTAAGTTGGCTAAGGCCTCCGCTCAAGCCAAAATGCAGAGGCAATTAGAAAGCTCCTCCTATGAGGATGACGATACGAAAATTAATGAACATGACCATGAGGGCGATGACGAGGCAGAGGCTGAAGACGATATCGCCAAAGAAGCAAACGATACGACCGTCAAGAAGACATGTGTGCATAACGTCACTGAGGTAGATGCCCAAGAGATTGTATACATGTCCGTAGAAGGGGAGGGGCACTACGTGAGTGGCGAGTTGGTGGACCTTTCACCTCCAGAAGAGTCAGAAGATGAGCAGGAAAAAATCGCATCACTGACAGAGCAAATTTCTTCCCTCATGGAAATGGTAAAAGCGCTCAAAGTTAAGCAGGAAGCGCGTAGGGAAAAAGAGCGCCTAGTTGCTCTTGAAAGAAAACGACAAAAAACGCTCCAAGAGCAACAAAAAGCAGCACAAATGCAGCAGCAAAAACTACAGCCCCAGCAACAGCATCAGCAACCGCAAGTACAGAAAAAACAACAACAGCAACAACAGCAACAACAAAAACAAACACAACAAATACAACAACTACTTCAACAACGACAACAACAAAAGACACAGAAGCAACAACAGCAGCAAAAACTACAACAACAGCGACAACCGCAGCAGTCACAACAGCAGCAGACACAACAGCAGCAGTCACAACAGAAGCAACAACAGCAACAGCCACAAGCAAAGAAAGGTAAGGTGCCACCAATTAATACCTTCAAAATAGAATTGAAAGACACAATAGAATTATGTAAGTCGGCCATAGGCAACAATTTTATTATTAAAAGGTTGAACGCAGACCGACACGCCATTCATTGCTCTTCGGTCGAGCATTATAAAAAAGTAAAAGATCTCCTGTCTCAAACGAAGACAGAATACTACAGTTTCACCCCCAAGGAAGACAAGCTACAAACAGTCCTCCTGAAGGGTATCGAATCCTCTACGGATCCGCAGGAACTCTTAACTGAGCTCCGTCAAGTGGCGAGCGATGATCTCGATTTTATCGGGGTCAGACCGTTTTCCACAGTTAAGGCCAGACGGGAGAAACGGAATTTACCATTCTTCCTAGTTCAGCTCTCGCCCCAAAGCAAGTTGAGTGGTTTAAGGAGTATAACCGTCCTAAACTACCAAATTGTAAGATGGGAAAAATTAAATAGGCAGAGAGACATGCTTCAATGCATGAACTGCCAAGGATATGGCCACGTGGCAGCAAACTGTGGTATGGATCCAGTTTGTGTCAAGTGTGGAGATTCCCACAAGATAGGTGAATGTAAACTCGGAAAAGAGAGGGTCGAAGACAGGACCCAGTTAAAGTGTGCACTTTGCCGAGGCTCCGGGCACCCCGCAAACTATCGGGGATGTCCGAAGTTTCAGGAAATGAAAAAAAACAAAGACCAAAAGAAGACAGTAGAGGTGAGACGCCCTGAAGTACGCCAGACATCAACTTCCGTCAATCCCGCAATTTCTTACGCCCAAATGGCGTCTGGAAAGGGAAAAACGGTACAGCCTCAACCACAGGTAGCCAAACAGGTCCAAGTGCCTACGGCTCCTGTGCCAGAGGCAGATCTGATGCAGGTGTTGCTGACCATTCATGGTCAGTTAACCGATGTGCAAAAACAGATAAGGGAGCGGGCGGCTAGGGTGGATTACCTCTACTCTATTCTGCCGGCAACGCGAAATGGTTAAAGGCGCGCTGCCTGAGCGACCCTTTAAGATCCTAGCTGTGAATGTAAATTCGCTGATTAGGACCGAACGTAGAGCAAACCTCTTTCTTAATCAGAAACACAAACTGACTAATTAAAATTACAATATCGTAAGAAGGGATCGGCCCAACTCCTCTCAAGGGGGTGGGGTCGCAATCTTCATACGAAAGGGTATTAAACATAAAGTTATATATAATACAAATAAAAAGGTTAAGTAGCCTATACTCCGATGTGTTTCGCCTGAGTGTGAACGGTAGGCATCATCAGTTAGGCCGTCCACACTCTCCTAAGACACATATTTTATTTTAGTCGATGTAAGTGACTATATAAAATGCAAGGCAAAGAAGCATTGCGAATTTTATTATATTAAAGGAAAACTTTGGTTAAAGTCCAACCTTTATGAAAATTATACCCGTGGCTAGGTTGTTTACAAAAAGAAAAAATTAAATAACAACAACAACTATTGCTAGTTGTTAATTTTTATTTTAGTTTAGAGGAGTGATTGAATGAAATTCAAAGAAAAAGGTTAAGTAGCCTATACTCCGATGTGTTTCGCCTGAGTGTGAACGGTAGGCATCATCAGTTAGGCCGTCCACACTCTCCTAAGACACATATTTTATTTTAGTCGATGTAAGTGACTATATAAAATGCAAGGCAAAAAAGCATTGCGAATTTTATTATATTAAAGGAAAACTTTGGTTAAAGTCCAACCTTTATGAAAATTATACCCGTGGCTAGGTTGTTTACAAAAAGAAAAAATTAAATAACAACAACAACTATTGCTAGTTATTAATTTTAATTTTAGTTTAGTGGAGTGATTGAATGAAATTCAAAGAAAAAGGTTAAGTAGCCTATACTCCGATGTGTTTCGCCTGAGTGTGAACGGTAGGCATCATCAGTTAGGCCGTCCACACTCTCCTAAGACACATATTTTATTTTAGTCGATGTAAGTGACTATATAAAATGCAAGGCAAAAAAGCATTGCGAATTTTATTATATTAAAGGAAAACTTTGGTTAAAGTCCAACCTTTATGAAAATTATACCCGTGGCTAGGTTGTTTACAAAAAGAAAAAATTAAATAACAACAACAACTATTGCTAGTTGTTAATTTTTATTTTAGTTTAGTGGAGTGATTGAATGAAATTCAAAGAAAAAGGTTAAGTAGCCTATACTCCGATGTGTTTCGCCTGAGTGTGAACGGTAGGCATCATCAGTTAGGAAAAATATGTGTCTTAGGAGAGTGTGGACGGCCTAACTGATGATGCCTACCGTTCACACTCAGGCGAAACACATCGGAGTATAGGCTACTTAACCTTTTTCTTTGAATTTCATTCAATCACTCCACTAAACTAAAATAAAAATCAACAACTAGCAATAGTTGTTGTTGTTATTTAATTTTTTCTTTTTGTAAACAACCTAGCCACGGGTATAATTTTCATAAAGGTTGGACTTTAACCAAAGTTTTCCTTTAATATAATAAAATTCGCAATGCTTTTTTGCCTTGCATTTTATATAGTCACTTACATCGACTAAAATAAAATATGTGTCTTAGGAGAGTGTGGACGGCCTAACTGATGATGCCTACCGTTCACACTCAGGCGAAACACATCGGAGTATAGGCTACTTAACCTTTTTCTTTGAATTTCATTCAATCACTCCACTAAACTAAAATAAAAATTAACAACTAGCAATAGTTGTTGTTGTTATTTAATTTTTTCTTTTTGTAAACAACCTAGCCACGGGTATAATTTTCATAAAGGTTGGACTTTAACCAAAGTTTTCCTTTAATGTAATAAAATTCGCAATGCTTTTTTGCCTTGCATTTTATATAGTCACTTACATCGACTAAAATAAAATATGTGCCTTAGGAGAGTGTGGACGGCCTAACTGATGATGCCTACCGTTCACACTCAGGCGAAACACATCGGAGTATAGGCTACTTAACCTTTTTCTTTGAATTTCATTCAATCACTCCACTAAACTAAAATAAAAATTAACAACTAGCAATAGTTGTTGTTGTTATTTAATTTTTTCTTTTTGTAAACAACCTAGCCACGGGTATAATTTTCATAAAGGTTGGACTTTAACCAAAGTTTTCCTTTAATATAATAAAATTCGCAATGCTTTTTTGCCTTGCATTTTATATAGTCACTTACATCGACTAAAATAAAATATGTGTCTTAGGAGAGTGTGGACGGCCTAACTGATGATGCCTACCGTTCACACTCAGGCGAAACACATCGGAGTATAGGCTACTTAACCTTTTTCTTTGAATTTCATTCAATCACTCCACTAAACTAAAATAAAAATTAACAACAAGCAATAGTTGTTGTTGTTATTTAATTTTTCTTTTTGTAAACAACCTAGCCACGGGTATAATTTTCATAAAGGTTGGATTTTAACCAAAGTTTTCCTTTAATATAATAAAATTCGCAATGCTTTTTTGCCTTGCATTTTATATAGTCACTTACATCGACTAAAATAAAATATGTGTCTTAGGAGAGTGTGGACGGCCTAACTGATGATGCCTACCGTTCACACTCAGGCGAAACACATCGGAGTATAGGCTACTTAACCTTTTTCTTTGAATTTCATTCAATCACTCCACTAAACTAAAATAAAAATTAACAACTAGCAATAGTTGTTGTTGTTATTTAATTTTTTCTTTTTGTAAACAACCTAGCCACGGGTATAATTTTCATAAAGGTTGGACTTTAACCAAAGTTTTCCTTTAATATAATAAAATTCGCAATGCTTTTTTGCCTTGCATTTTATATAGTCACTTACATCGACTAAAATAAAATATGTGTCTTAGGAGAGTGTGGACGGCCTAACTGATGATGCCTACCGTTCACACTCAGGCGAAACACATCGGAGTATAGGCTACTTAACCTTTTTCTTTGAATTTCATTCAATCACTCCACTAAACTAAAATAAAAATTAACAACTAGCAATAGTTGTTGTTGTTATTTAATTTTTTCTTTTTGTAAACAACCTAGCCACGGGTATAATTTTCATAAAGGTTGGACTTTAACCAAAGTTTTCCTTTAATATAATAAAATTCGCAATGCTTTTTTGCCTTGCATTTTATATAGTCACTTACATCGACTAAAATAAAATATGTGTCTTAGGAGAGTGTGGACGGCCTAACTGATGATGCCTACCGTTCACACTCAGGCGAAACACATCGGAGTATAGGCTACTTAACCTTTTTCTTTGAATTTCATTCAATCACTCCACTAAACTAAAATAAAAATTAACAACTAGCAATAGTTGTTGTTGTTATTTAATTTTTTCTTTTTGTAAACAACCTAGCCACGGGTATAATTTTCATAAAGGTTGGACTTTAACCAAAGTTTTCCTTTAATATAATAAAATTCGCAATGCTTTTTTGCCTTGCATTTTATATAGTCACTTACATCGACTAAAATAAAATATGTGTCTTAGGAGAGTGTGGGCGGCCTAACTGATGATGCCTACCGTTCACACTCAGGCGAAACACATCGGAGTATAGGCTACTTAACCTTTTTCTTTGAATTTCATTCAATCACTCCACTAAACTAAAATAAAAATTAACAACTAGCAATAGTTGTTGTTGTTATTTAATTTTTTTTTTTGTAAACAACCTAGCCACGGGTATAATTTTCATAAAGGTTGGACTTTAACCAAAGTTTTCCTTTTATATAATAAAATTCGCAATGCTTTTTTGCCTTGCATTTTATATAGTCACTTACATCGACTAAAATAAAATATGTGTCTTAGGAGAGTGTGGACGGCCTAACTGATGATGCCTACCGTTCACACTCAGGCGAAACACATCGGAGTATAGGCTACTTAACCTTTTTCTTTGAATTTCATTCAATCACTCCACTAAACTAAAATAAAAATTAACAACTAGCAATAGTTGTTGTTGTTATTTAATTTTTTCTTTTTGTTATATATAATAATGAAGTGCGAAGATTCGGGTTGCTAGAAGCCTGCATCGTTTGCATTCCTCTCCAGCAGGGGAAAAGAATGTACGCAATAGCTGTGTACGCACCTGACGCACCTCAGCCGGCTAATTTTATCGCAGAACTCGAAAAACTTTTTGAATGCTTAAGACTGAACTTGGATGAGAATTATTATCTCATGGCAGGGGACTTGAACGCCAAACATAAAGATTGGGGAAATCAAGTACAAAATCCTAGAGGGAACCATCTTTTTAATTGGATGGGTCGATACAGTGTTGAGTGTAGGATCGACCTTCTGGCTACAGATAGACCGTCTTTTCCGAGAAGTGGTAGTTTTCTGGATCTACTCCTGCTTGACTCAAGACTGTTAATAACTGACACTGTAGGTCAACATACAAAAAACTGTTTACGAACAATTGAATACGACAGTGATCACTGCGGACTTGCCGCCGTAATACAGCTCCCGAGCGAACTTTTGGAGTTGGATGAGTATGTGCCAGCGCACTCTTACAATTTCAGTAAGACGCGTTGGCCACGCTTCTCCAACTACTTGGCAAGAGAAATACGTTCCGATGACATTTCTCCACCAAATGACAGAAACCTGACAAACGTCGAGATCGACGGGTTCCTGACTCAAATGTATACGACTATAAAACGAACAATGGACAGAACAATCCCAAAATATAAGGAACAAGACCCTACTGGTTTATACAAGAACGCGATAATCGACGCACTACACCGACAAAAAAGTGGACTGCTGACTAGGTTGAAACTTCTTTACAGACGTTTCACGGACACACGTGATCTGGAGATTAGGACATTGAAGTCGTCGATCAAAAACATTAATGTTCTGATTAAACAAAATTATAGATTGTCTATTAATTTATATTGGGATAACAGAATTCGGGCCGTTAATTCTAGCGACCCTAGTATGTTTCCCCAAATAAATAAGATATTTAGAAGAAATGATCAAAACGAACTTCCATGTCTTAAACTACAGAGGACAACAGATAACGAAGACGTACTTACGATTGCGGGAATAGATCCAGAGGGTGCCGTTTTCGATGATAACTTTTTTATGATAGAAGATCCACAGGAAAAGGTAGAAGCTGTAGGGGCTGCTTTCCAGCAAGTGTATAAGGTGAATGCTAGCATTCGTCCGAATCATGACCTGGAGAACAGAGCCTTACTGCACAACTTCTACCTTGGAAATAACATAACGTAATGGCGATCTGAGAATACTGGTTTCACCGGGTTCAATGACGAAAACTTGGCAAATGCCACCATCGCCGAGCGAAATGGACCCAGTTCATTGTTAATTTCGAAGGTAGAACTTCAGTTAATTTTTCAAACATTAAAGAAAAAGAAATCTGCGGGGGTCGATGGTATACCCAACATTGTGTTACGACATCTCCCTGAGGAAGCAATAGACATTTATACCACACTGTTCAACAACGCATTGAATAATGCATATTATCCAGTGAGTTGGAAGACAGCTGTGGTCCATCCTCTCCCCAAAAAGGGAAAGGACAGCTCCAATCCGGCAAATCTTCGGTCGATAAGTCTTCTTCCAAGTATCAGTAAAGTATTCGAAAAGATTCTCAATAGAGCTCTGTTCAAGTGGGCTGAGGACAAAAATATTATTCCCGATAATCAGTTTGGCTTTAAGGCGGGGCATGACACTATTCATGCTGCGTCTAAGTTAGTTTCTGATGTTCAATGGAACAAAATGAAAAAGCAATGTACGGGTGCCGTTCTGGTTGATTTAGAGAAAGCTTTCGACACCGTATGGTTAGAGGGTCTTTATCTGAAGCTATCTAGATTTGGCATAAGTAAGCCACTGTTATATATGCTTCATGACATGCTCAATGGTAGAAAGTTTGTTGTCAAAAGTGGCAATGTAACTTCTACCACAACTTTTGATATTAAAAATGGTCTACAGCAAGGAGCTGTGAACTCACCGATTCTTTTTAGTATTTACACCAGCGATCTGATAGGTAGTCTCACTCATGCGATTGCGTATGCCGATGACCTTGTAGCGTACAGGACGGGTCCAAAAGTTGAAGTCATAAAAAATCTCTTGCAGCGTGACTTCGACCAGATTCAGCGATATTGTGATGACTGGAAGTTAAAAATTAACTTTCAGAAAACAGAAACTATCCTGTTGTCTAGGGCTTCTAGGGATACAAGAAAGAACTGGAGAAATCTAGTGATCGTTGGACCAAGTGGACATCCACTGGCGAGTAAAGATGTGGTAAAGTACCTTGGCATCTGGCTAGATCAGTATCTATATTTCAATCGACATGTAGATGCTGCTCTGGCCAGAGCTAGGGGAGCCTTTGGGTTGACAAGACGGTTGTTTTATAGCAGCCGCCTTGACAGCAGAGTAAAGGTGATTTGCTACATGGCCCTTATCCGGCCAATGATTGCCTATGGGTGCCCTGTGTGGTTCAACGTTGCCCCATCTCAAATGGAAAAGATTCGGGTGTTTGAGAGGCAGTGTCTTAGACGCTGCCTTGGATTACACAGAACACCAGAGTCGGAGTACACACATTACTATGCCAACGAGGTTCTATACAACAGGGCCAATATAAACAGGATATATAACTTTTTAATCAAGCTGATTCGGGGTCACATTGCAAGAGCGATGACCTCGACCAATGAACTTATTTTTGGGGCTTACTACCCCAATGATGAGTATAGTGAAAGTGTGCGTCTTAACGGTTTCATCCCGCCCGAGACATTCCTCTTTTTAGACAGTCGTGGGCTGATACAGGCGGTTCCGTTAATCTACCACGTCAGCCGTAGGACTGTGGATCGGCGACTTCTTTACGATCGGGACGTCGGCTCAGGGAACGGAGCAGAGCGTCTGCGGTTCAGTAGAGCTGTGCCCCTTCGGGACAGAAAGGACTTAGTTAAGCAAGTCAAAAAATTCTGGTGGTTGGGTGACCACCGTGATATTGAAAGTTGACCATATTGTGCTTTGGCCGACTTACATAGTTCTAAGGTAAAGATAAGTAGAGTAGGTAGAACAGTGACGGTGGCACCAAAAAAAAGTACATAAGTAAATGTATTTGTATGTGGGTACTTGCGGTTGTGAATGTATATGTATATATGTATATGAACATAAATACATGTGTATGGGCGTACGCGAGTGTGCATATGCGTATGCAAAAAAAAAAAAAAAAAAAAAAAAAAAAAAAAAAAAAAAAAAAAAATTGCTGGTGGCTGTTCTAGTTTTTTAAGTTATTTTAAGTAGTTTTACTTTGATATAATGTAGTTTAAGTTAGTTTTAATTTAGTTTTAATTAGTTTTATTAGGTAAAGGGTAGCTTTAAGTTTTATAAAAAATTAAAAAATGATATAGAAAATGAGTTTTTTTTTTAATAATTTTCTCGTTAGTTTTAAGTAATCATGAATTCTAATAATAAGTTATTTTTCGTCGAAAGACATTTTTTAAGTATAGTCATAGTGTAATTTAGAGCGCCCGTATGGGGCCAGTAAGTTAGTTAAGTTAATATGGTAAGCTAGTTGTTTAAGATTTTTTGTCTAGCATTAAGATAGATATAAGGAAATGAAAAAAAAAAAAAAAAAAAAAAATACCTATATAGCCGTTTTATATAATTTTTTTTGTAGCTCTTAAAAAAATTTAAGTACACGACCTCCACAGAGTGGAGGTGGATTTTTTTCAAGTGTATATTTGCTACCCGCATCGAATCCTGATGGAAAATGGTAAAAAGTGGCTAGAGGAAACGTAAAAAAAAACTATTTTAAATAAATTTTAAATTCACCGCTCACATATCATAAGATAAGTGCAACAAACGATCACCGAAATTTATAAGATCCTGTAGTGCGACGGTAGAGCATTGGCTGCTGGCCTAGGAGTTCTAGGTTCAAATTCTGGTGGCTGATTGAGAAATTGTTTTTTTTTTAGAGTAAAATTTTCGATTTTAAATAAACTATTTTAAACATATTCAAGACTGCAACTAACTCTAAATAATTTAAATTGTTAAGCACAGTGTACGTTCTATGTGTTTTTTTTTTTTTTTTTTTTTTTTTTTATTTTTTTTTTTTAATTCATTTTTATTTTTTCATTTCCTTATATCTATCTTAATGCTAGACAAAAAATCTTAAACAACTAGCTTACCATATTAACTTAACTAACTTACTGGCCCCATGCAGGCGCTCTAAATTAAACTATGACTATACTTAAAAAATGTCTTTCGACGAAAAATAACTTAATATTAGAATTCATGATTACTTAAAACTAACGAGAAAATTATTTAAAAAAAAACTCATTTTCTATATCATTTTTTAATTTTTTATAAAACTTAAAGCTACCCTTTACCTAATAAAACTAATTAAAACTAAATTAAAACTAACTTAAACTACATTATATCTAAGTAAAACTACTTAAAATAACTTAAAAAACTAGAACAGCCACCAGCATTTTTTTTTTTTTTTTTTTTTTTTTTTTTTTTTTTTTTTTTTTGCATACGCATATGCACACTCGCATGTATATATGTTCATATACATATATACATATACATTCACAACCGCAAGTACCCACATACAAATACATTTACTTATGTACTTTTTTTTGGTGCCACCGTCACTGTTCTGCCTACTCTACTTATCTTTACCTTAGAACTATGTAAGTCGGCCAAAGCAACAATATGGTCAACTTTCAATATCACGGTGGTCACCCAACCACCAGAATTTTTTGACTTGCTTAACTAAGTCCTTTCTGTCCCGAAGGGGCACAGCTCTACTGAACCGCAGACGCTCTGCTCCGTTCCCTGAGCCGACGTCCCGATCGTAAAGAAGTCGCCGATCCACAGTCCTACGGCTGACGTGGTAGATTAACGGAACCGCCAGTCTATCCTGTATCAGCCCACGACTGTCTAAAAAGAGGAATGTCTCGGGCGGGATGAAACCGTTAAGACGTACACTTTCACTATACTCATCATTGGGGTAGTAAGCCCCAAAAATAAGTCCATTGGTCGAGGTCATCGCTCTTGCAATGTGACCCCGAATCAGCTTGATTAAAAAGTTATCTATCCTGTTTATATTGGCCCTGTTGTATAGAACCTCGTTGGCATAGTAATGTGTGTACTCCGACTCTGGTGTTCTGTGTAATCCAAGGCAGCGTCTAAGACACTGCCTCTCAAACACCCGAATCTTTTCCATTTGAGATGGGGCAACGTTGAACCACACAGGGCACCCATAGGCAATCATTGGCCGGATAAGGGCCATGTAGCAAATCACCTTTACTCTGCTGTCAAGGCGGCTGCTATAAAACAACCGTCTTGTCAACCCAAAGGCTCCCCTAGCTCTGGCCAGAGCAGCATCTACATGTCGATTGAAATATAGATACTGATCTAGCCAGATGCCAAGGTACTTTACCACATCTTTACTCGCCAGTGGATGTCCACTTGGTCCAACGATCACTAGATTTCTCCAGTTCTTTCTTGTATCCCTAGAAGCCCTAGACAACAGGGTTCTAAACAGGATAGTTTCTGATTTCTGAAAGTTAATTTTTAACTTCCAGTCATCACAATATCGCTGAATCTGGTCGAAGTCACGCTGCAAGAGATTTTTTATGACTTCAACTTTTGGACCCGTCCTGTACGCTACAAGGTCATCGGCATACGCAATCGCATGAGTGAGACTACCTATCAGATCGCTGGTGTAAATACTAAAAAGAATCGGTGAGTTCACAGCTCCTTGCTGTAGACCATTTTTAATATCAAAAGTTGTGGTAGAAGTTACATTGCCACTTTTGACAACAAACTTTCTACCATTGAGCATGTCATGAAGCATATATAACAGTGGCTTACTTATGCCAAATCTAGATAGCTTCAGATAAAGACCCTCTAACCATACGGTGTCGAAAGCTTTCTCTAAATCAACCAGAACGGCACCCGTACATTGCTTTTTCGTTTTGTTCCATTGAACATCAGAAACTAACTTAGACGCAGCATGAATAGTGTCATGCCCCGCCTTAAAGCCAAACTGATTATCTGGAATAATATTTTTGTCCTCAGCCCACTTGAACAGAGCTCTATTGAGAATCTTTTCGAATACTTTACTGATACTTGGAAGAAGACTTATCGACCGAAGATTTGCCGGATTGGAGCTGTCCTTTCCCTTTTTGGGGAGAGGATGGACCACAGCTGTCTTCCAACTCACTGGATAATATGCATTATTCAATGCGTTGTTGAACAGTGTGGTATAAATGTCTATTGCTTCCTCAGGGAGATGTCGTAACACAATGTTGGGTATACCATCGACCCCCGCAGATTTCTTTTTCTTTAATGTTTGAAAAATTAATTGAAGTTCTACCTTCGAAATTAACAATGAACTGGGTCCATTTCGCTCGGCGATGGTGGCGTTTGCCAAATTTTCGTCATTGAACACGGTGAAACCGGTATTCTCAGATCGCCATTGCGTTATGTTATTTCCAAGGTAGAAGTTGTGCAGTAAGGCTCTGTTCTCCAGGTCATGATTCGGACGAATGCTAGCATTCACCTTATACACTTGCTGGAAAGCAGCCCCTACAGCTTCTACCTTTTCTTGAGGATCTTCTATCATAAAAAAGTTATCATCGAAAACGGCACCCTCCGGATCTATTCCCGCAATCGTTAGTACGTCTTCGTTATCTATTGTCCTCTGAAGTTTAAGACATGGAAGTTCGTTTTGATCATTTCTTCTAAATATCTTATTTATTTGGGGAAACATACTAGGGTCGCTAGAATTAACGGCCCGAATTCTGTTATCCCAATATAAATTAATAGACAATCTATAATTTTGTTTAATCAGAACATTAATGTTTTTGATCGACGACTTCAATGTCCTAATCTCCAGATCACGTGTGTCCGTGAAACGTCTGTAAAGAAGTTTCAACCTAGTCAGCAGTCCACTTTTTTGTCGGTGTAGTGCGTCGATTGTCGCGTTCTTGTATAAACCAGTAGGGTCTTGTTCCTTATATTTTGGGATTGTTCTGTCCATTGTTCGTTTTATAGTCGTATCTATTTGAGTCAGGAACCCATCGATCTCGACGTTTGTCAGGTTTCTGTCATTTGGTGGAGAAATGTCATCGGAACGTATTTCTCTTGCCAAGTAGTTGGAGAAGCGTGGCCAACGCGTCTTACTGAAATTGTAAGAGTGCGCTGGCACATACTCATCCAACACATTCTCATTAACAGTCTTGAGTCAAGCAGGAGTAGATCCAGAAAACTACCACTTCTCGGAAAAGACGGTCTATCTGTAGCCAGAAGGTCGATCCTACACTCAACACTGTATCGACCCATCCAATTAAAAAGATGGTTCCCTCTAGGATTTTGTACTTGATTTCTCCAATCTACATGTTTGGCGTTCAAGTCCCCTGCCATGAGATAATAATTCTCATCCAAGTTCAGTCTTAAGCATTCAAAAAGTTTTTCGAGTTCTGCGATAAAATTAGCCGGCTGAGGTGCGTCAGGTGCGTACACAGCTATTGCGTACATTCTTTTGCCCTGCTGGAGAGGAATGCAAACGATGCAGGCTTCTAGCAACCCGAATCTTCGCACTTCACTATTATATATAACTTTATGTTTAATACCCTTTCGTATGAAGATTGCGACCCCACCCCCTTGAGAGGAGTTGGGCCGATCCCTTCTTACGATATTGTAATTTTTATTAGTCAGTTTGTGGTTCTGATTTCGCTTAGTTTCGCTAGCCATAAACACATCAGGACTTTGGTCTTGCAGCAAATGAAAGAGGTTTGCTCTACGTTTGGTCCTAATCAGCGAATTTACATTCACAGCTAGGATCTTTAAGGGTCGCTCAGGCAGCGCGCCTTTAACCATTTCGCGTTGCCGGCAGAATAGAGTAGAGGTAATCCACCCTAGCCGCCTGCTCCCTTATCTGTTTTTGCACATCGGTTAACTGACCATGAATGGTCAGCAACACCTGCATCAGATCTGCCTCTGGCACAGGAGCCGTAGGCACTTGGACCTGTTTGGCTACCTGTGGTTGAGGCTGTACCGTTTTTCCCTTTCCAGACGCCATTTGGGCGTAAGAAATTGCGGGATTGACGGAAGTTGATGTCTGGCGTACTTCAGGGCGTCTCACCTCTACTGTCTTCTTTTGGTCTTTGTTTTTTTCATTTCCTGAAACTTCGGACATCCCCGATAGTTTGCGGGGTGCCCGGAGCCTCGGCAAAGTGCACACTTTAACTGGGTCCTGTCTTCGACCCTCTCTTTTCCGAGTTTACATTCACCTATCTTGTGGGAATCTCCACACTTGACACAAACTGGATCCATACCACAGTTTGCTGCCACGTGGCCATATCCTTGGCAGTTCATGCATTGAAGCATGTCTCTCTGCCTATTTAATTTTTCCCATCTTACAATTTGGTAGTTTAGGACGGTTATACTCCTTAAACCACTCAACTTGCTTTGGGGCGAGAGCTGAACTAGGAAGAATGGTAAATTCCGTTTCTCCCGTCTGGCCTTAACTGTGGAAAACGGTCTGACCCCGATAAAATCGAGATCATCGCTCACCACTTGACGGAGCTCAGTTAAGAGTTCCTGCGGATCCGTAGAGGATTCGATACCCTTCAGGAGGACTGTTTGTAGCTTGTCTTCCTTGGGGGTGAAACTGTAGTATTCTGTCTTCGTTTGAGACAGGAGATCTTTTACTTTTTTATAATGCTCGACCGAAGAGCAATGAATGGCGTGTCGGTCTGCGTTCAACCTTTTAATAATAAAATTGTTGCCTATGGCCGACTTACATAATTCTATTGTGTCTTTCAATTCTATTTTGAAGGTATTAATTGGTGGCACCTTACCTTTCTTTGCTTGTGGCTGTTGCTGTTGTTGCTTCTGTTGTGACTGCTGCTGTTGTGTCTGCTGCTGTTGTGACTGCTGCGGTTGTCGCTGTTGTTGTAGTTTTTGCTGCTGTTGTTGCTTCTGTGTCTTTTGTTGTTGTCGTTGTTGAAGTGGTTGTTGTATTTGTTGTATTTGTTTTTGTTGTTGCTGTTGTTGCTGTTGTTGTTTTTTCTGTACTTGCGGTTGCTGATGCTGTTGCTGGGGCTGTAGTTTTTGCTGCTGCATTTGTGCTGCTTTTTGTTGCTCTTGGAGCGTTTTTTGTCGTTTTTTTTCAAGAGCAACTAGGCGCTCTTTTTCCCTACGCGCTTCCTGCTTAACTTTGAGCGCTTTTACCATTTCCATGAGTGAAGAAATTTGCTCTGTCAGTGATGCGATTTTTTCCTGCTCATCTTCTGACTCTTCTGGAGGTGAAAGGTCCACCAACTCGCCACTCACGTAGTGCCCCTCCCCTTCTACGGACATGTATGCAATCTCTTCGGCATCTACCTCAGTGACGTTATGCACACATGTCTTCTTGACGGTCGTATCGTTTGCTTCTTTGGCGATATCGTCTTCAGCCTCTGCCTCGTCATCGCCCTCATGGTCATGTTCATTAATTTTCGTATCGTCATCCTCATAGGAGGAGCTTTCTAAATGCCTCTGCATTTTGGCTTGAGCGGAGGCCTTAGCCAACTTAGCTCTGGTGCTCCTATCGGCACGATTTATTAGGTGTGGCTTGTATCTAATGATACGCCTTCTCTTCTTATCCCCCTTTGAATTGGCACCGGCTGGTGTTGATGTCGTGCCTTTTGCACAGCTTGTTGTTGCAGTCGCTATGCTGCTTGTATTAACTTCGGCACGTGCCGATGACGCTGTCGTTGTTGGCTGGGCTTCTATGGAAGGCACCGCTACCTTAACTGCTGCTGCTGCATCACCTGATGTTTTGGCTGCTTGACTTGTTGTTGGGGGATCATCTTTCGATGTCCCCGTTGATTTTATCATTTGCTGTTCCTTCTGCTCTCGGTTTTTGTTAACTTTCTCCCAGAACTTATTTAAAAAAAAGCCCTGACCAGGGTGGGGCTCGAACCCACGCCCCTCCAATCTGTCGTCGGCCACGCTACCTCTAGGCTAAATTGCCTTTCAAATTTTCTTGGCAAATTGCCACTAAAAATTGTGCAATGAGTGCACTTAAAGTATAAGTGAATTTAATTCAGTTCGAACACACCGAAATTATTTTATACACTTTGAAAGTCGTCAACACGTCCGCACTCTTTCACAGCTGAAGATCGACTGACGTTATATGTGTATTTATGCATATATTTTTTTTTTATGTGGTGTTTGCAATAATATTTTAACACTTGCGGGAAATTTTAAGAAGACAAAAAGTACCTACATACGTATTTAAATAATATCTTTCAATATTTAAAAGATCAATTGAAGCAGGTACAAATTAAGAAATTAACAGGCGTATATGCTGTGGCCACAACATCGACGTTCCTGACTAAGATACTCCGTTTGTTTGGTGAGTTTACTTTAATATTGCCTGTATCTTTTAAATAAAATAAAATTTAAATATTATTTATTATACTGTGTAATTCTGGGGTCGGGGATTTTGATAAATAAGAATCATTAATATCAAGTGTATTGCAATCCAAATAGAAAAATAAAACATAGAAAAGTATACGCATACACATTTAATAAAAAGTACCTATTTAACTTTTCTCTTTGATAAATATCGTAACTTGTAATTTTTTTTGTAAATATATTATAAAGATCCAATTAAAGTTTTTATGATTTTTATGGCGAGTAGTTTTGTCAATAAAATGTTTAATAAAATAACCAATGTTAGTTGAGCCTAAAAAAGTAAATAACAAAAATGGTTTAATTTAAAGTTAGGATTATGGATGAGGATCATTAAAATGGAAAGGGTTTAAGATGGGATAGAGGAAGCGGAAGATGGAAAGGTAAGGGGTTGTCAAGGCGAGTACGGCAACCATGGTTGGGTGGGTAGAGGCAAATTTCTCGCGCGTCCTTAACACCATGACGCAAAGACTGGCATGATTTTGTATGCGCGGTTCCGATAGGGGTCAAGTACCTACGTCCTCCGACGAGCAGTAGGCCGGTCAAGCATGCCAGCACTGACCCCGACGGCAAGAAAGGAACCCGAAACATTTTTTCCGATATTCTTAAACAATGCTCCAATCGAATATGTTGAAACTGCAAAGAATCTCGGAGTGACTTTTAACCGCTTTTTGACTTGGGACAATCATATAAATGTACTGGCCGGGAAAGTATATGGTGTGCGTGTGCTACGTTCCTAATAGGCAACTCAGTCTTTTACAACAGGAAAAACTCGTTTACTTCTTTCAAAAACCTTAATTATTCCTATTTTAATATACGGTTGCGAAATTTAGTGCAACTGCAACTAGGTAAGCAAACGAAAACTCAATGTTGCCTTTAATAGTACTGTACATTATGTATTTGGTCTTAGTCGATACGACAGTTTAGCTGGTTTAAAAAACCATCTCCTAGGTATGCCTTTGGAAAATTATCTTCAGCTACGGAGTTTAATTCTGCTTTCTGACATATTGATTACACGCCAACCACAATACTGCTTTGAAAAAATTACAACCGCAACCTCGCATAGATCTCGTCAGTTGATTTATCCTCGCTGTTCGTTTTTGACATCTGAGCGTTAATTCTTTGTAAATTCCGTCCGTCTTTTGAACTCATTACCACGCTATGTCAAAGTAATCCAAAATGCTACCAGCATCAAAAAGGTCTTAAGAAATCATTATTCAACAAACACATAAATGAAATTGTAAATAATTTATTGATTATATAAAATTTGTTTCATAATTAGTTTAAATTCTATTAACTTAATCTATTTTGCTCTTTTTGTAAAATTAGCTTTAGACTATCTTCAAGGATATTGTATCTTACAGTTTATAAGCATTCACGAAATAAAAATAAAAAAAAAAAAAAAAAAAAAAACCTGTCTATGAATATGCCCCATTGTAGTTAGTTTAATGTATTTTTGTTTTGTAGTTAGAGAAACATGAAAATCACAAGACTTCAATAAAATTACTTGAACATTTTTTTTATAATTTTTAGACTTATGACAATAGCACACTCAAAATGTTATCTGAAGGAAAAGTTGATGGAGGATATCCAGTCGAACTGAAATCTTTTGCGTTGACCTTACACTTTTATATTCCGCGAGCGTACATGTATATCACGTCATTATTTACAAATAACTTATCTGCACCAAATACTTTAAGATCATGGTACTCGCAAACAGACGGTTCTCCTGGTTTCAGCCAAAAGTCATTAGGAGTACTTAAGCTCAAAAGTATTTCTCTGGCAAAGCTAAACAGAAAGTTAGTTGCGTGCCTAATGATGGACGAGATGGCTATCCGACAACATTTGCAGTGGGATGATATTAATAAAAAGTACTTGGCTACCATCGATTATGGTACCAACTTCTCAACAACAGAAGAAGTTCCACTAGCTAGGGAAGCTTTAGTATATCTATTGGTTCGATTGAATGGAGCATGGAAGCTACCTGTTGCATATTTTTTAACCAATGGGCTGAACTCCACCGAAAAGGCAAGCCTTAGCAAACAAGTTCTACACTTTCTTTCATCTTCAAACTTAGAAATAGTAGGCCTGACTTTTGATGGCCATACAACTAACATAGGTATGGTTAAACACCTCGGTGGAACTATGGAGCAATATCAGCCGACTTTTCAAAATCCCGCAACAAATGGTGAAATTCCTATTTTTTTGGACGCTTGCCACTGCCTTAAGCTAATAAGAAACACTTGGGGCACAAAACGGATTTTAATTAACGAAAGCGGGGAAGAAATAAAATGGGAGTTTATTGAAAAACTCGTTAAGTACCAGGGTGAGCTCGGCATTCTAAAATTATGAATGTTAAAATTGCTGCCGAAACCTTAAGCGAAAGTTCGGTGAATGCGCTGCAATTTTTATTAAATAATAAAATAACTGGATTTGAGGGATGTGAGGGAATGATTCCTTTTTTACTAAACATAAATAATATGTTCGATTATCTTAATAGTAAATCCAAATTTGGCTTCGGTTACAAACAAGGTCTTTGTGAAAAAAATAAAAGCCAGACTTTCGATTTTTTCAATAATTCTATAAAGTTTCTTCAAGGATTGAAGTTGGGCACCGAAAAAATTATAAATTCAAAGAATAAAGTGGGGTTTATAGGTTTCATGGTAGCTATGAATAATTTACGAAATCTATATACGAAATGTGAGGAAGAAAACAAAAAATTTGGACTACGTCTTGAGTTACAAATTATCTCAAGACCATTTAGAGCTTTTGTTTTCGAGCATTCGCTCCAGGGGAAGTTTCAATAACAACCCAACTGCATCTCAATTTGTTTCAGCTTATAAAAGACTACTCATTCATAATGAAGTGAAATCATCAGCTGAAGCAAACTGCTATGATGAAACTATTATCTTGATGGCGACTTCTTCAACATCTCACAAAAAATTAGATTTTAATATCGAAGAAGTCGAATCAGACAGATATGTCATTTTAAACAGTTTGACAGAAGAGAGTAGGCAAAATGTAGCTTTTGAAGAAATATTTTGTACATAAGTGGGTTCGCTGAATACAAAATTCTTAAAACTGCAGGATGCAAAAAATGTAAATTGTTTTTAAAGAATTGTCAAACTGAACATTCCCAACTTGTGTCATTAGAAACAAAAGGTTATCTTAGGTCTCCGCATAAGGATACTTTTAAAATTTGCAAAGCTGTAAAAAAAAAATATAACAATTCTTGAAAATGAAAACAGACTAACTAGAAAAAATGTTTATGATAATATAGTTTTAAGTACATTTAGAAATTTAGATATAAGTTTAATGTTTATAGGTTTAGACGAACATGTACTCGAATGTGATATAATGGATAATCATAAATATTAGCTTATAAAGCAAATAATAGATCAATGTTCTAAAGTTTTGATGCACTATACCGCAAAAAAAGATAATATTAATCAAAATAAAATCCTTGTTAGGAGTAAAAATACTAAAATAGTGCAATTTATGGGCCAATAAAATTTGAAAAAATAAATTAGCATTTTCGTTTAAGAAGAATATCAATGGAGGACTAAAAAGGACATATTGAAAAGTAAATATAAACAAATCTAAACTAAAATAAAAACATACATACATTCCAAAGGAAAAATCATAAGAATGATTTTGCGTCTAATTAGATTTTAATCGATTTTAATAATTAATCCATATCAGCATATCCATACACAAACATATATTACTCTGAATTTATAGGCCAAATTAAGGCGAGTGGATGTTAATAAGATACAAAGATTTGTTCATCAACCACTTCTTGATGACCTGAAACTCCAGACTTGCTAAGGGGAAAGAGGTTAATTTTTCCTTCTGTTTCACCGCACCAAAGTTCATAGGTTCTAGAAGAAAAAGGTACAATTATTCAATTTTGTATGTAAAGTTTCATCTGTGTTACTCACTCATCTAATAAAACAATTTTCAGTCAAAACAAATGAACCTTCTGCAAATGCACAGTTTGTTGGTACTTTTGTAGAATCGACAAGAAATACACGACCATTGTGAAGGCCAACAGCAACGCGTTCAATATTCATTAAGTATACCAAACTTATAATGGGACTTTTTATTGATGGGTCAAACGTGTGTGTAATTCGTTGTGCTGTAAACAAAAAATATTTATGATTTATATGATGAACTTCGTAAATATTCACAAGAAAAGACTTCTTCTGAAGTATCTACCTGTAGACATGCAAATTCCCAGCTGAATCTCCCGTCCAGAAACGATCTTCAATAATGCAACAACAAAGCATATTTAGTTTGTGGCCTTTACGTTGTGCTTGATCTCGAGGTGAGTCCAAAATGATTTTATTCTCACAGAGAATACTACTGTATTGAAGGTAATTACCAAACGAGGATGTGTCAAGTATATCAATCTGTGAAGTTCGAAGCCATTCGTATCATCTGCAAAGAATTGTATCAGAAAACAATGATTTCATTGCGCCGTTATGGTGTAGAAATCGAAATATTGTATGTACATATGTCTAATCAAATTGTGATTCCTTTCAGTAAAATAAAAAAAAAAATGCTCTTAGTGAATTACCAGGTACAAGCGAAATAAATAAAAAAGTTGTTGTTTTCTCAGTCATGATAAAATGAAAAATTCCATGCAAAAATGAGACTTCGAAATCTTAAGACGAAATTATGCTGAAATAGTAGATTAACGGTTTACTCTCTTTTCGAATACAATGAATTAATTTTTTTTATTTGACAAGTAAAGGCTGTTTGTTATTGCCATTTTTTTTAAAAGTACATGCTTTGTAGTGCCAAAAGCTAAAAAACTTTAACTCTTAGTACGTTAAAATGACAAATGTATAATAACCTTTTATGTAGGTAATTACATCCTCTACAATTTGTGCACTTTTGTTGTACGAGGTACGACCAACAACAAGCTATATTTAAAAAAAGGTCATTTTCGTGATAAAACCTTGGTAAAACTTTGATGCACAGGTGATTTTAGGTCCACTTTTTATTAATTGCTTATGACGCTGTTATAAAGCGGTATGCGAAAATTCAGATTGATGGGATTTTTTTCGTACAGAAGCCTTTTTGTCGTTCTTCTTGACTTTCAAATTTGATAGGAAATATGTAGTTGTTATTTTGTTATTGATATTAGGTTACGAGGTTACTAGGTACTTAAGTTCGCAGAAGCAATTATGAGCACATTTCCTTTCGATTATGCGATGCTTCTGATTACTTTTCAATTGGTTTTGACACTAGCTTAAGTTCATTACATACTATGTCAATACGATTAAAAATAAAACAAATCTTAATGTTATATGTATCGGTATATGTACTCTTCAAATGTAAAAAACATCATTGTTTTAATTTGTCAAGGGTTCATACTTAGACTTACCTTACATGAGAAAAAATTATGTTACCTTAGGCAACTCATCCCAACAAAGAACCATCAACTCTAAACAATATGTTGGAAACTGTGTTCCTCTTTGCGTCAGCTGTGGGCGACTTCTCTCTAATATGCATTCCTTTATAGATTATTGGCCCTCAAAAGGCTGCTTCGAGCTTATATTTTCTTAGATGAACATTCCAAATGAAAAACAATCAGCCTATAAAAAACTGTAACGAAGCGTTACAATTTTCCCTTATTAAATATCATTTCGTCCGCCCCCGGTACCTATTATCATAGACAGAAAACAGCATTTCTGATACGATTTTCTGCATTCGTATCAAAGTACCTTCTTGCAGACCGTCCGATCGCCGAATAGTACTAATTAATACTATATTCACTTCACTAGTACAAATTAATACTATATTCACTTCTTTTGTAGCAAAAGGTACTTTTTGTTTGTTTCTCATACAATTCACACTCTCTTACTCCAGGAAATATTACAAGTAGAGGTGGAAGTTGTATGAGAAATTTGTCTTCTGCATCCCGTGTTGAGATACCAATCCAGTGTATTTGGAGCAGTAAAAGATCGGGCTGATTGGGAACTTAGTAGTACCCTAACAGTGAACAGGTTGGTGCAGCTTCGGGCTTTTCAAGCTATAGCGGCCTTCCTCTTTTTTCTCAAAGTATTTTTAGGTATTATTAGCTTCCGTCTTATTTCCTCGGTAAATCCTTCAGGTTTGCCTTGGACAAGGTTCCAACGGTGGTTCCACTTGCTTCCGTCTAAACTTCCTCGGTAGATCCATAAGAACTACCTTGGACTGGGTTCCAGCGGTGGTTCCAAAAGTGCTTCCGTCTTATTTCCTCGGTAAATCCTTCAGGTTTGCCTTGGACAAGGTTCCAACGGTGGTTCCACTTGCTTCCGTCTAAACTTCCTCGGTAGATCCATAAGAACTACCTTGGACTGGGTTCCAGCGGTGGTTCCAAAAGTGCTTCCGTCTTATTTCCTCGGTAAATCCTTCAGGTTTGCCTTGGACAAGGTTCCAACGGTGGTTCCACTTGCTTCCGTCTAAACTTCCTCGGTAGATCCATAAGAACTACCTTGGACTGGGTTCCAGCGGTGGTTCCAAAAGTGCTTCCGTCTTATTTCCTCGGTAAATCCTTCAGATTTGCCTTGGACAAGGTTCCAACGGTGGTTCCACTTGCTTCCGTCTAAACTTCCTCGGTAGATCCATAAGAACTACCTTGGACTGGGTTCCAGCGGTGGTTCCAAAAGTGCTTCCGTCTTATTTCCTCGGTAAATCCTTCAGATTTGCCTTGGACAAGGTTCCAACGGTGGTTCCACTTGCTTCCGTCTAAACTTCCTCGGTAGATCCATAAGAACTACCTTGGACTGGGTTCCAGCGGTGGTTCCAAAAGTGCTTCCAACTTATTTCCTCGGTAAATCCTTCAGGTTTGCCTTGGACAAGGTTCCAACGGTGGTTCCACTTGCTTCCGTCTAAATTTCCTCGGTAGATCCATAAGAACTACCTTGGACTGGGTTCCAGCGGTGGTTCCAAAAGTGTTTCCGTCCTATTTCCTCGGTAAATCCTTCAGGTTTGCCTTGGACAAGGTTCCAACGGTGGTTCCATTTGCTTCCGTGATTCGTCCTCGCAGATTCCGTCTGAACTAGCTTGGACAGGGTTCCATCGAACGGTCCCCTATTTATGTTAGGCCGATACCCTAAAGGTGTAAAGGGTTAGTATAAGAAGTATGAATTATTATTAGGTTAAGTTATATGAAATACCGTGTTAAGAGTAAGACAGAAAAAGAGTTATATGAAATACCGTGTTAGATTTTTATATGACTTAATAAAAGGTATATTTATTCATAAACTTAAGACATCGGAGTTTTTGATCCCGAAATACCGAAGTTTTACTGTGCTTTCTTCGGACAGACCCTGGACCCGATGAGCTACCTCAGCCTCGACCAAAAAGCACATCACAAATTGGCGCCCGAGCAGAGACCTTTTGAGGGTTCAACCTTGACCCGATCACCGACCGAACTGGCATCTTCTACAGGCACCACCGACCGCACCGACCGTACCGACCTGATTGACCGTTTATCCCCGGCAGGTCCTGTAGACGGTTCCACCAGCACTTCGACGATCCTCCACGAACCTTTAGAAGGCACCACCAGATTCCGTTCTCCAGAAGAAACACCGCCGTCCAGATCTAACTCCGCAACGTCCAGCTCAACTGCAGACAGCGAAGAACTCAGCGACATGGAAGGGATTAACCCCTATAAAAACCTAGGGTTCATCTAATTTTTGAAAAAGCCGGAGCTGACCGAAATATTACTCAGCCGAAACTTGGACACCAGCGGAAACGTCCAAGCCTTAAGGAAGCGCCTAAGCCTGCACTTAAAGGAGCTGCGGATGCATAAATCTACGCAAAATCTCTGCGCCGAGCTGGAAGACATGGTGGAAGAGAGAGAAACGGCTGACGATGAGAGTGGTGACACCGGAGGTTTAACCGTTCCCGCACCAATTGCATTTGGGAAGGACACCAAGTTGGCTTTACCTCAGTCCTTTACCATTCCAGTCACTAAGCAACCAGCAACTACCGTGACATCAGTAACTCTGCCAGTTCCTGCTTCAACTCCAGTACCGATTCCAGTACCAGCAACCTCCGTCACACCTGTTTACCACAACCACGTTGATCCATCGGAACGCCCATGTTATCCACCCCCGCCTCCTAACCGATTAACGCTCAGTTACCAAGCCGACGTTATGAACACTGTTAGGAAATGGGGCCTTCGATTTGATTCGTCTGGCAATGCATTGGAATTTATGGAGCGCATTGAGGAATTAACTCAATGTTACGACATCCCTTTAAGCGACGTCTTGCTAACCATACCGGAGATCTTTCGCGGAACAGCGCTGGAATGGTGGCGAATCAAGAAAGACGACATATCGAACTGGGAAGATTTTCGTCGAGCATTCCTGCAGCAGTTCTTACCTGCCCGATATCGCCATCGCCTAGAAGACGAAATTATGCGAAAGAGGCAAGGACCACGTGAAAAGGCAAAGGATTTTATCAGGTCAATGCAATACATGATTCGCCAGCACCCCCAACTATCCAGAGATGACAATACTGATCGCTTGTACGATAAGTTACGACCAGAATACAAGCTTTACATCAAGCGGAGGGAGTTTTCCAACATCGATGAGTTGCTAGAATTAGCAGAGGAATATGAAAACATTAGGCAGGAAGAACGTCCTATCCGCCCGTTGCCCAACGCCACCCCTGTACCGCGAGCCTCGCCTGTCCAGACACACGACCGACCGAACGCCCAACAATGTAGTGTTCCATACGACCGACAGACACATTGTTGGAATTGTAAACAGTGGGGCCACCGAAAGGAAAATTGCAGAAGGCCATTTACCCTCTTTTGCTCATTCTGCGGAGAAGATGGCAGATTAACCAGGGATTGTCCTTGCCGAAGAAATCCAGTTGCTGTGGTCAACGCGCCCCCAGGAGGCGATCCGAGGCTCTTCATTCCTATTCAAGTTGGAGAAAAAACCTTCGATGCCTTGCTCGATACGGGCTCTACGAAAACCTTCGCCGGGCCAGCTTTGCGCAATGAACTCAGGCAATTGGAAATCCCAATGACAGAATATTCCAAGGCTATTCACCTAGCGAATGGCAATCCTGTAATGACAACGGAACATTTCGACCTGACGTTGCATTTGGGGAGCGAAACTATATCTGCTGAAATAACTTACCTGCCGGGCCTAGATGAAGAGGCCATCATAGGGATGGATGTGCTAAATAAGGCGCACTTTAAATCGTTTGTGGGAGGACGCCTAGTAACGGGGAGGAAAACGCACCAAACAGCAAAGCCTGATTCGACGTGTGTCGTGTTAGAAGCCCCACGTGAATCCCAAAAACAACACCTGGACGAGTTTTTGGCTACCGAGTTACCGTTGTTCGATGAGATTCAAGGGGTAGCGCATGTCTCCCCGCATAAAATCCGACTCAAGACCGATCAGCCGTTTAAACAACGGTATTACCTCCGAAACCCCGCAATGCAGCAGGTAATAGACGAAGAAATCGATGATTTACTAAAGACAGGGAAGATACAACCGTCTCAAAGCCCCAACAGCTCCCCCATCGTACTGGTGCGAAAGAAAGGGGGATCATGGAGAGTATGTGTGGATTTTAGGCAACTGAACGAGTTATCAATAAAGGACGCCTATCCGTTGCCTTTCATCAATTCTATATTGGACAAACTACGAGGAGCAAAGTTCATATCCACGATCGACCTCAAACAAGGATATTGGCAGATTGCGTTGGACGCGCGTTGCAGGCAATATACTGCGTTCACTGTTCCTGGACGAGGTTTGTTTGAATGCACGTAATGCCATGTGGTCTACACTCAGCTGGTGCCACGTTTCAACGAGCTATGGACGAAATTTTTGGTCCTAGCACTGATAATCATGTCTTGGTCTATTTGGATGATATCATCGTAGTTAGCAGCACCTTTACCGAACACCTGGATCACTTAAAAGAAGTATTTGCCAAACTCCGAGCGGCAAATTTAAGGATCAACGTCGAGAAGTGCCATTTTTGCCAGGAAAGTCTCCGATACTTGGGACACGTTGTGAGCAAAGACGGGATTCATACAGACCCCGATAAAATAGCCGCCGTCAAAGAGCTGAAAGCACCTTCTTGTGTCAAAGAGCTACGGCGTGTCCTCGGCATCTGTTCCTGTTACCGTCGATTTATCCAGGACTTCTCCGCCGTAGCCGCACCGTTAACATTCCTGCTAAAAAAGAAAGTATCCTGGAATTGGGGACCTCAACAGCAATCCGCATTCGATTTATTAAAAACCAAGCTTACTGAAGCTCCCGTCTTAGCTTGTCCCGACTTTAGTCAGCCTTTCACTCTCCAGACCGATGCCAGCCAACATGGGTTAGGGGTGGTACTCACCCAGACGATAGATGAACATGAGAAAGTAATCGCTTACGCCAGCCGCACCCTCACCGACTCAGAATCTAAGTACGCAGCGACGGAAAAGGAATGCCTAGCGATACTTTGGGGCATGCGCAAGATGCGACCGTACTTGGAAGGTTATCATTTTAGTGTAATCACGGACCATCATTCGCTTAAGTGGTTACACACGCTCGAAAACCCTTCCGGACGATTGGCTAGATGGGCATTAGAGCTTCAGCAGTTTGACTTTACCGTTCATTATAGAAAAGGTGCGATGAACGTAGTAGCCGACGCCCTGTCCCGAGATCCGCTACCCATTACCGCCACCGACCAAGTATCAGCCTCCCGAGACACGAAGGCAGACTGGGTTGACTTAAAGAAAGAACAAGTAAAGAGGGATCCTGGGAAGTACCCGGAATATAAAATTATTGATGACAACCTGTACCGACAGTTCCAGAACCCCCAGTTGCTAGCAAACCCCCAAGAAGATGTGTGGAAGCTGTGCGTACCTTTAACCGACCGACACCGAGTGCTAGCCGATAACCACGACGCCATAACCCCTGGCCATTTAGGCATGGCCAAAACCACATCTCGAATGTTCAAACGGTTCTATTGGCCTGGTATGTTCCGCGACATCAGCAAATACGTACGTCAATGCAAGGTTTGCAACGAGCATAAAGTTTCCCAACAAAAAAGGAGTGGCTTAATGTACACTACCCCCGTCGAAGAACCATGGGAAATAGTGTGCGCCGACTTCATTGGCCCTCTCCCGAAATCCATGAAGGGCAACACAGTCCTGCTCGTACTAGTGGACAAGTTTTCTAAATGGGTAGAAGCCGTACCCATGAGGGCAGCCACGACTCAGGGATTAGTTCAAGCTGTGCGAGAGAGAGTCACTACTCGTTTTGGGGTACCAAAAGTACTCTTATCTGACAATGGAGCACAGTTTACCAGCCACCGATTCAAGGAGTTCTTAAGTGATTTAGGAATCGAACAAAGGTTAACCGCACCGTACACCCCCCAGGAAAATCCCACAGAAAGAGTCAATAGGGTATTAAAGACAATGGTCGCTCAATACGTGCAGGGAAATCAACGGAATTGGGACGAACATATCCCAGAGTTTACGTTTGCTATCAATACCAGCCGTCACGACTCCACTGGGTTTTCCCCAGCTCTGTTAAACTTTGGAAGAGAATTAAAAACCGCCCAGGACAATTCCGCTACGCTTCAACCGTCAGCAGCAGAGGAAAGCGTTCAGGCTCATCAAGAACGCATGCGAGCTCTGTTCGAACTTGTGAGGCTAAATCTGCAAAAGGCCAGTCAGAATCAGGCCAAACACTATAACCTACGACGAAGGCCGTGGCGACCTGGCATTGGAGAACAGGTATACAGGAAGACACGAGTTCTATCATCTGCCGCCAATTATTTCGCTGAAAAATTAGCACCTCGTTTTGAAGGACCATATGAAGTGGTGAAATTCATTTCCCCCGTTATAGTGTTGCTAAAAAGGAAAAGCGGAGGAAAGGACAAGTCAAAAGAAGGGAACATCCGAGCGCACGTACGAGACCTAAAAGGATTTTATTCAGATTCTTATAATTCCTCTCCGTCTTCACCACAAAATTGTATAAGAGCATCGACCGCACCAGGGCACCTCATCAGTCATCAGTTGTCCTCCGAGCCGAGTGGTACGATATTTATAAATAAAAGATTAACTCCGCCCCCAGCTACAAAAATGGATAATAGGAAGAAGAGTAGTGTCGAGGAAGATCAGAAACCGACGTCTAGCCGTCAACGACCAAGTCGATCCCGCTCGCCGATTCTTATCGCACCAAATCGACTGCAACTTTCTCGGACGCAGCGTGCACCACCGAAACCAAAACCCCGCCAGCTACCAGCGAAAGAGGAGAAGCAGTTCTTGAGGCAACGAACAGTACCCCGCAAGGTTGCTCCTCCACCGCGGGATCCGGAACCATTGATTTTCGAGGTACGAGCCAAGAAGAGGACCAGTCACTTGCCCTCCATCACACACGACCGGAGCGCAGCTAAAGCGATCGAGCCGCCTCCACCAGCCGAAGCACGTCTCGCCTTGGTTCGCCAGCAGCGAAAGGAAGCAGACGAGAAGTGGGAGGCAACTAAGGCAAAGTTACCAGTGCCACAACCTTCACTCGTCGCACCACCACCCGCCACATGTGCGTTTGCCATCCAAGCTCCCGCAAGAGCCAGCGCACCTCATCGATCAGTCGACCAGCGTCTTCTCAAAATGATCAAGGAACGCAAGGAAGCAAATGATAATTGGGAGGTACTAAAAGTTGATCCGCCAGTCCCTCAGCCACCGTTCCCAGCATCCGCCCCCGCTGTATGTGCTCGTTTAGTTACGCTTCCAGTTCCTGATCCGGTCCCAGCCCCAAAGCTGGAAGATGTTGATTGGTCCAGTTTCGACCGTCGAGTTTCAGCTCCGCCCGAAAATCTGGAGAACTACGATTGGTCCACTATCGACGCGCAGATACGTTTTGACGAGACGGCGGTGCCCAACATAAAGTTTCCTGAACGAGCGGTGGTGACCGAAGTTCTAGTGCTGCCAAGGTTATCGGTCGCTCCAGCCGCCATCACAAGCGACACAACCCAGGGGTCGATAAAAGAGGTCGCTACCCTAGATCCTGCTTACCCAGCCGACAAAAAACCTGTAGATCCGTTCGAGGGGATCATATTAAAATGCCCCCTAAACCGAGTCTCCTTCATATATAAGCCATGGGGCCGGGTAGCAGTATTTTTGAACAAAAAGGGCACCCAAGCAACACTGAGGTACAAGGGACTGAAGAAGATAATAGATGTCCATCACGACTAAATCCGAGCCGCCGATATATATTGAATTAAATTAAAAATTACGATTATGTCTAAGAAAAATTGAAGAAGAATATTATTTTTTATATACTTATTATTTTAAAGAATAAATTGAATTAAATTGGAAAATTTTTGAATTACAAAAAAATAATAGTAATAATAAGAAGAGAAAAGAATATATGTTAAAACTAAACTTTAAGTTATTTTGAAAAAAAATATATATATGAATTAAAGCTAACCGCTGGAAAAAAAAAAAAAAAAAAAAAAAAAATTATTATTAATCAAAACCAAATTTTAAATTATTTTGAAAAAATATATATATGAATTAAAGCTAACCGCTGGGAAAAAAAAAATTATTATAAATTAATTAAATTTTTTTTTTGTAAAGAAAGGGGGGACTGTAACGAAGCGTTACAATTTTCCCTTATTAAATATCATTTCGTCCGCCCCCGGTACCTATTATCATAGACAGAAAACAGCATTTCTGATACGATTTTCTGCATTCGTATCAAAGTACCTTCTTGCAGACCGTCCGATCGCCGAATAGTACTAATTAATACTATATTCACTTCACTAGTACAAATTAATACTATATTCACTTCTTTTGTAGCAAAAGGTACTTTTTGTTTGTTTCTCATACAATTCACACTCTCTTACTCCAGGAAATATTACAAGTAGAGGTGGAAGTTGTATGAGAAATTTGTCTTCTGCATCCCGTGTTGAGATACCAATCCAGTGTATTTGGAGCAGTAAAAGATCGGGCTGATTGGGAACTTAGTAGTACCCTAACAGTGAACAGGTTGGTGCAGCTTCGGGCTTTTCAAGCTATAGCGGCCTTCCTCTTTTTTCTCAAAGTATTTTTAGGTATTATTAGCTTCCGTCTTATTTCCTCGGTAAATCCTTCAGGTTTGCCTTGGACAAGGTTCCAACGGTGGTTCCACTTGCTTCCGTCTAAACTTCCTCGGTAGATCCATAAGAACTACCTTGGACTGGGTTCCAGCGGTGGTTCCAAAAGTGCTTCCGTCTTATTTCCTCGGTAAATCCTTCAGGTTTGCCTTGGACAAGGTTCCAACGGTGGTTCCACTTGCTTCCGTCTAAACTTCCTCGGTAGATCCATAAGAACTACCTTGGACTGGGTTCCAGCGGTGGTTCCAAAAGTGCTTCCGTCTTATTTCCTCGGTAAATCCTTCAGGTTTGCCTTGGACAAGGTTCCAACGGTGGTTCCACTTGCTTCCGTCTAAACTTCCTCGGTAGATCCATAAGAACTACCTTGGACTGGGTTCCAGCGGTGGTTCCAAAAGTGCTTCCGTCCTATTTCCTCGGTGAATCCTTCAGGTTTGCCTTGGACAAGGTTCCAACGGTGGTTCCACTTGCTTCCGTCTAAATTTCCTCGGTAGATCCATAAGAACTACCTTGGACTGGGTTCCAGCGGTGGTTCCAAAAGTGTTTCCGTCCTATTTCCTCGGTAAATCCTTCAGGTTTGCCTTGGACAAGGTTCCAACGGTGGTTCCATTTGCTTCCGTGATTCGTCCTCGCAGATTCCGTCTGAACTAGCTTGGACAGGGTTCCATCGAACGGTCCCCTATTTATGTTAGGCCGATACCCTAAAGGTGTAAAGGGTTAGTATAAGAAGTATGAATTATTGTTAGGTTAAGTTATATGAAATACCGTGTTAAGAGTAAGACAGAAAAAGAGTTATATGAAATACCGTGTTAGATTTTTATATGACTTAATAAAAGGTATATTTATTTATAAACTTAAGACATCGGAGTTTTTGATCCCGAAATACCGAAGTTTTACTGTGCTTTCTTCGGACAGACCCTGGACCCGACGAGCTACCTCAGCCTCGACCAAAAAGCACATCACAAATTGGCGCCCGAGCAGAGACCTTTTGAGGGTTCAACCTTGACCCGATCACCGACCGAACTGGCATCTTCTACAGGCACCACCGACCGCACCGACCGTACCGACCTGATTGACAGTTTATCCCCGGCAGGTCCTGTAGACGGTTCCACCAGCACTTCGACGATCCTCCACGAACCTTTAGAAGGCACCACCAGATTCCGTTCTCCAGAAGAAACACCGCCGTCCAGATCTAACTCCGCAACGTCCAGCTCAACTGCAGACAGCGAAGAACTCAGCGACATGGAAGGGATTAACCCCTATAAAAACCTAGGGTTCATCTAATTTTTGAAAAAGCCGGAGCTGACCGAAATATTACTCAGCCGAAACTTGGACACCAGCGGAAACGTCCAAGCCTTAAGGAAGCGCCTAAGCCTGCACTTAAAGGAGCTGCGGATGCATAAATCTACGCAAAATCTCTGCGCCGAGCTGGAAGACATGGTGGAAGAGAGAGAAACGGCTGACGATGAGAGTGGTGACACCGGAGGTTTAACCGTTCCCGCACCAATTGCATTTGGGAAGGACACCAAGTTGGCTTTACTTCAGTCCTTTACCATTCCAGTCACTACGCAACCAGCAACTACCGTGACATCAGTAACTCTACCAGTTCCTGCTTCAACTCCAGTACCGATTCCAGTACCAGCAACCTCCGTCACACCTGTTTACCACAACCACGTTGATCCATCGGAACGCCCATGTTATCCACCCCCGCCTCCTAACCGATTAACGCTCAGTTACCAAGCCGACGTTATGAACACTGTTAGGAAATGGGGCCTTCGATTTGATTCGTCTGGCAATGCATTGGAATTTATGGAGCGCATTGAGGAATTAACTCAATGTTACGACATCCCTTTAAGCGACGTCTTGCTAACCATACCGGAGATCTTTCGCGGAACAGCGCTGGAATGGTGGCGAATCAAGAAAGACGACATATCGAACTGGGAAGATTTTCGTCGAGCATTCCTGCAGCAGTTCTTACCTGCCCGATATCGCCATCGCCTAGAAGACGAAATTATGCGAAAGAGGCAAGGACCACGTGAAAAGGCAAAGGATTTTATCAGGTCAATGCAATACATGATTCGCCAGCACCCCCAACTATCCAGAGATGACAATACTGATCGCTTGTACGATAAGTTACGACCAGAATACAAGCTTTACATCAAGCGGAGGGAGTTTTCCAACATCGATGAGTTGCTAGAATTAGCAGAGGAATATGAAAACATTAGGCAGGAAGAACGTCCTATCCGCCCGTTGCCCAACGCCACCCCTGTACCGCGAGCCTCGCCTGTCCAGACACACGACCGACCGAACGCCCAACAATGTAGTGTTCCATACGACCGACAGACACATTGTTGGAATTGTAAACAGTGGGGCCACCGAAAGGAAAATTGCAGAAGGCCATTTACCCTCTTTTGCTCATTCTGCGGAGAAGATGGCAGATTAACCAGGGATTGTCCTTGCCGAAGAAATCCAGTTGCTGTGGTCAACGCGCCCCCAGGAGGCGATCCGAGGCTCTTCATTCCTATTCAAGTTGGAGAAAAAACCTTCGATGCCTTGCTCGATACGGGCTCTACGAAAACCTTCGCCGGGCCAGCTTTGCGCAATGAACTCAGGCAATTGGAAATCCCAATGACAGAATATTCCAAGGCTATTCACCTAGCGAATGGCAATCCTGTAATGACAACGGAACATTTCGACCTGATGTTGCATTTGGGGAGCGAAACTATATCTGCTGAAATAACTTACCTGCCGGGCCTAGATGAAGAGGCCATCATAGGGATGGATGTGCTAAATAAGGCGCACTTTAAATCGTTTGTGGGAGGACGCCTAGTAACGGGGAGGAAAACGCACCAAACAGCAAAGCCTGATTCGACGTGTGTCGTGTTAGAAGCCCCACGTGAATCCCAAAAACAACACCTGGACGAGTTTTTGGCTACCGAGTTACCGTTGTTCGATGAGATTCAAGGGGTAGCGCATGTCTCCCCGCATAAAATCCGACTCAAGACCGATCAGCCGTTTAAACAACGGTATTACCTCCGAAACCCCGCAATGCAGCAGGTAATAGACGAAGAAATCGATGATTTACTAAAGACAGGGAAGATACAACCGTCTCAAAGCCCCAACAGCTCCCCCATCGTACTGGTGCGAAAGAAAGGGGGATCATGGAGAGTATGTGTGGATTTTAGGCAACTGAACGAGTTATCAATAAAGGACGCCTATCCGTTGCCTTTCATCAATTCTATATTGGACAAACTACGAGGAGCAAAGTTCATATCCACGATCGACCTCAAACAAGGATATTGGCAGATTGCGTTGGACGCGCGTTGCAGGCAATATACTGCGTTCACTGTTCCTGGACGAGGTTTGTTTGAATGGAACGTAATGCCATGTGGTCTACACTCAGCTGGTGCCACGTTTCAACGAGCTATGTACGAAATTTTTGGTCCTAGCACTGATAATCATGTCTTGGTCTATTTGGATGATATCATCGTAGTTAGCAGCACCTTTACCGAACACCTGGATCACTTAAAAGAAGTATTTGCCAAACTCCGAGCGGCAAATTTAAGGATCAACGTCGAGAAGTGCCATTTTTGCCAGGAAAGTCTCCGATACTTGGGACACGTTGTGAGCAAAGACGGGATTCATACAGACCCCGATAAAATAGCCGCCGTCAAAGAGCTGAAAGCACCTTCTTGTGTCAAAGAGCTACGGCGTGTCCTCGGCATCTGTTCCTGTTACCGTCGATTTATCCAGGACTTCTCCGCCGTAGCCGCACCGTTAACATTCCTGCTAAAAAAGAAAGTATCCTGGAATTGGGGACCTCAACAGCAATCCGCATTCGATTTATTAAAAACCAAGCTTACTGAAGCTCCCGTCTTAGCTTGTCCCGACTTTAGTCAGCCTTTCACTCTCCAGACCGATGCCAGCCAACATGGGTTAGGGGTGGTACTCACCCAGACGATAGATGAACATGAGAAAGTAATCGCTTACGCCAGCCGCACCCTCACCGACTCAGAATCTAAGTACGCAGCGACGGAAAAGGAATGCCTAGCGATACTTTGGGGCATCCGCAAGATGCGACCGTACTTGGAAGGTTATCATTTTAGTGTAATCACGGACCATCATTCGCTTAAGTGGTTACACACGCTCGAAAACCCTTCCGGACGATTGGCTAGATGGGCATTAGAGCTTCAGCAGTTTGACTTTACCGTTCATTATAGAAAAGGTGCGATGAACGTAGTAGCCGACGCCCTGTCCCGAGATCCGCTACCCATTACCGCCACCGAACAAGTATCAGCCTCCCGAGACACGAAGGCAGACTGGGTTGACTTAAAGAAAGAACAAGTAAAGAGGGATCCTGGGAAGTACCCGGAATATAAAATTATTGATGACAACCTGTACCGACAGTTCCAGAACCCCCAGTTGCTAGCAAACCCCCAAGAAGATGTGTGGAAGCTGTGCGTACCTTTAACCGACCGACACCGAGTGCTAGCCGATAACCACGACGCCATAACCGCTGGCCATTTAGGCATGGCCAAAACCACATCTCGAATGTTCAAACGGTTCTATTGGCCTGGTATGTTCGGCGACATCAGCAAATACGTACGTCAATGCAAGGTTTGCAACGAGCATAAAGTTTCCCAACAAAAAAGGAGTGGCTTAATGTACACTACCCCCGTCGAAGAACCATGGGAAATAGTGTGCGCCGACTTCATTGGCCCTCTCCCGAAATCCATGAAGGGCAACACAGTCCTGCTCGTACTAGTGGACAAGTTTTCTAAATGGGTAGAAGCCGTACCCATGAGGGCAGCCACGACTCAGGGATTAGTTCAAGCTGTGCGAGAGAGAGTCACTACTCGTTTTGGGGTACCAAAGGTACTCTTATCTGACAATGGAGCACAGTTTACCAGCCACCGATTCAAGGAGTTCTTAAGTGATTTAGGAATCGAACAAAGGTTAACCGCACCGTACACCCCCCAGGAAAATCCCACAGAAAGAGTCAATAGGGTATTAAAGACAATGGTCGCTCAATACGTGTAGGGAAATCAACGGAATTGGGACGAACATATCCCAGAGTTTACGTTTGCTATCAATACCAGCCGTCACGACTCCACTGGGTTTTCCCCAGCTCTGTTAAACTTTGGAAGAGAATTAAAAACCGCCCAGGACAATTCCGCTACGCTTCAACCGTCAGCAGCAGAGGAAAGCGTTCAGGCTCATCAAGAACGCATGCGAGCTCTGTTCGAACTTGTGAGGCTAAATCTGCAAAAGGCCAGTCAGAATCAGGCCAAACACTATAACCTACGACGAAGGCCGTGGCGACCTGGCATTGGAGAACAGGTATACAGGAAGACACGAGTTCTATCATCTGCCGCCAATTATTTCGCTGAAAAATTAGCACCTCGTTTTGAAGGACCATATGAAGTGGTGAAATTCATTTCCCCCGTTATAGTGTTGCTAAAAAGGAAAAGCGGAGGAAAGGACAAGTCAAAAGAAGGGAACATCCGAGCGCACGTACGAGACCTAAAAGGATTTTATTCAGATTCTTATAATTCCTCTCCGTCTTCACCACAAAATTGTATAAGAGCATCGACCGCACCAGGGCACCTCATCAGTCATCAGTTGTCCTCCGAGCCGAGTGGTACGATATTTATAAATAAAAGATTAACTCCGCCCCCAGCTACAAAAATGGATAATAGGAAGAAGAGTAGTGTCGAGGAAGATCAGAAACCGACGTCTAGCCGTCAACGACCAAGTCGATCCCGCTCGCCGATTCTTATCGCACCAAATCGACTGCAACTTTCTCGGACGCAGCGTGCACCACCGAAACCAAAACCCCGCCAGCTACCAGCGAAAGAGGAGAAGCAGTTCTTGAGGCAACGAACAGTACCCCGCAAGGTTGCTCCTCCACCGCGGGATCCGGAACCATTGATTTTCGAGGTACGAGCCAAGAAGAGGACCAGTCACTTGCCCTCCATCACACACGACCGGAGCGCAGCTAAAGCGATCGAGCCGCCTCCACCAGCCGAAGCACGTCTCGCCTTGGTTCGCCAGCAGCGAAAGGAAGCAGACGAGAAGTGGGAGGCAACTAAGGCAAAGTTACCAGTGCCACAACCTTCACTCGTCGCACCACCACCCGCCACATGTGCGTTTGCCATCCAAGCTCCCGCAAGAGCCAGCGCACCCCATCGATCAGTCGACCAGCGTCTTCTCAAAATGATCAAGGAACGCAAGGAAGCAAATGATAATTGGGAGGTACTAAAAGTTGATCCGCCAGTCCCTCAGCCACCGTTCCCAGCATCCGCCCCCGCTGTATGTGCTCGTTTAGTTACGCTTCCAGTTCCTGATCCGGTCCCAGCCCCAAAGCTGGAAGATGTTGATTGGTCCAGTTTCGACTGTCGAGTTTCAGCTCCGCCCGAAAATCTGGAGAACTACGATTGGTCCACTATCGACGCGCAGATACGTTTTGACGAGACGGCGGTGCCCAACATAAAGTTTCCTGAACGAGCGGTGGTGACCGAAGTTCTAGTGCTGCCAAGGTTATCGGTCGCTCCAGCCGCCATCACAAGCGACACAACCCAGGGGTCGATAAAAGAGGTCGCTACCCTAGATCCTGCTTACCCAGCCGACAAAAAACCTGTAGATCCGTTCGAGGGGATCATATTAAAATGCCCCCTAAACCGAGTCTCCTTCATATATAAGCCATGGGGCCGGGTAGCAGTATTTTTGAACAAAAAGGGCACCCAAGCAACACTGAGGTACAAGGGACTGAAGAAGATAATAGATGTCCATCACGACTAAATCCGAGCCGCCGATATATATTGAATTAAATTAAAAATTACGATTATGTCTAAGAAAAATTGAAGAAGAATATTATTTTTTATTTACTTATTATTTTAAAGAATAAATTGAATTAAATTGGAAAATTTTTGAATTACAAAAAAATAATAGTAATAATAAGAAGAGAAAAGAATATATGTTAAAACTAAACTTTAAGTTATTTTGAAAAAAAATATATATATGAATTAAAGCTAACCGCTGGAAAAAAAAAAAAAAAAAAAATTATTATTAATCAAAACCAAATTTTAAATTATTTTGAAAAAATATATATATGAATTAAAGCTAACCGCTGGGAAAAAAAAAATTATTATAAATTAATTAAATTTTTTTTTTGTAAAGAAAGGGGGGACTGTAACGAAGCGTTACAATTTTCCCTTATTAAATATCATTTCGTCCGCCCCCGGTACCTATTATCATAGACAGAAAACAGCATTTCTGATACGATTTTCTGCATTCGTATCAAAGTACCTTCTTGCAGACCGTCCGATCGCCGAATAGTACTAATTAATACTATATTCACTTCACTAGTACAAATTAATACTATATTCACTTCTTTTGTAGCAAAAGGTACTTTTTGTTTGTTTCTCATACAATTCACACTCTCTTACTCCAGGAAATATTACAAGTAGAGGTGGAAGTTGTATGAGAAATTTGTCTTCTGCATCCCGTGTTGAGATACCAATCCAGTGTATTTGGAGCAGTAAAAGATCGGGCTGATTGGGAACTTAGTAGTACCCTAACAGTGAACAGGTTGGTGCAGCTTCGGGCTTTTCAAGCTATAGCGGCCTTCCTCTTTTTTCTCAAAGTATTTTTAGGTATTATTAGCTTCCGCCTTATTTCCTCGGTAAATCCTTCAGGTTTGCCTTGGACAAGGTTCCAACGGTGGTTCCACTTGCTTCCGTCTAAACTTCCTCGGTAGATCCATAAGAACTACCTTGGACTGGGTTCCAGCGGTGGTTCCAAAAGTGCTTCCGTCTTATTTCCTCGGTAAATCCTTCAGGTTTGCCTTGGACAAGGTTCCAACGGTGGTTCCACTTGCTTCCGTCTAAACTTCCTCGGTAGATCCATAAGAACTACCTTGGACTGGGTTCCAGCGGTGGTTCCAAAAGTGCTTCCGTCTTATTTCCTCGGTAAATCCTTCAGGTTTGCCTTGGACAAGGTTCCAACGGTGGTTCCACTTGCTTCCGTCTAAACTTCCTCGGTAGATCCATAAGAACTACCTTGGACTGGGTTCCAGCGGTGGTTCCAAAAGTGCTTCCGTCCTATTTCCTCGGTGAATCCTTCAGGTTTGCCTTGGACAAGGTTCCAACGGTGGTTCCACTTGCTTCCGTCCAAATTTCCTCGGTAGATCCATAAGAACTACCTTGGACTGGGTTCCAGCGGTGGTTCCAAAAGTGTTTCCGTCCTATTTCCTCGGTAAATCCTTCAGGTTTGCCTTGGACAAGGTTCCAACGGTGGTTCCATTTGCTTCCGTGATTCGTCCCCGCAGATTCCGTCTGAACTAGCTTGGACAGGGTTCCATCGAACGGTCCCCTATTTATGTTAGGCCGATACCCTAAAGGTGTAAAGGGTTAGTATAAGAAGTATGAATTATTGTTAGGTTAAGTTATATGAAATACCGTGTTAAGAGTAAGACAGAAAAAGAGTTATATGAAATACCGTGTTAGATTTTTATATGATTTAATAAAAGGTATATTTATTTATAAACTTAAGACATCGGAGTTTTTGATCCCGAAATACCGAAGTTTTACTGTGCTTTCTTTGGACAGAGCCTGGACCCGACGAGCTGGAAAATGTACCTTTTTCGTGTACGGAGAGGGCGTTATAACGAATTATTTCAGGTGCCATAAATCCTTCAGTGCCTCCAAAACCGTTTGAACCACTCGGAGCGGTCATTCTACTTATGACATAATCAGCTATCTTAATATGTATGTATACTATTTCTCAGACTATCCTCACTGGAAATATTAATAAAAAATATAAATATAAATTTTCTCAGACTCATTAGCTCTGGGTCCAGGTGGAACTGGTTGCAACATTTTCATGGCAACAGATTTAAACGATGGGATCCTTTTATTTTGCATGTTGCTTTGAAAACAAATCCAAAAGCACCTCGCCCCAGTAATGAACCTTTCACAATACTTTCTGGATTGATAGTGTACTTCTCATGTATATCAGCAAATACTACATCTGGAGCTATCTTAGACATGTTAATTTCCAAATGCACAGGGCATGATATTTTGGTTCGTTTATACATAGAAAGAATACACTCTTCAATCATCCAAGTATAACAAACGTTTGAAATGTCTGGAATGTTATAGAGAGGATGTCCGTCGACAGATGTATACCTTGAAGAGCCAGCTGAATCCAGTCCAACTCCAGAATCGGCATCAGACAAATACAAAGAATCCTTAAATATATGTATGTTTATAATTCTAAAACATCTTAATTAAGTCAGTCTTTTATTTACCTCAGATTTTCTTTCTCTTCGTGAACAAAAGTAGTATGGATCGAATGCACTAGCAGCAGGGCTTTTTCTCCTCATTCCTCCACTGTTTCGAGAATGAACAACGTTTTCTTGACTAGCATCAAGTAAAATGCATTTTTTAACTAATTTGTCGCAAACATTTTGGACAAAGTACAAAACGAGTTATCAAAAATCTTCTAAAAAAATTAGGCAATCAAGAATTTTTTTTGCTCAAAAATATTTGAACAAAATCTTTCATTTTAGCGTTTTCTTGACTAGCATCAAGTAAAATGCATTTTTTAACTAATTTGTCGCAAACATTTTGGACAAAGTACAAAACGAGTTATCAAAAATCTTCTAAAAAAATTAGGCAATCAAGAATTTTTTTTGCTCAAAAATATTTGAACAAAATCTTTCATTTTAGCAGGACATTTAGATGGATAAACCGAATTTACAAATTTATATTGTATGTTCATAAAAAAATTTCACTTTTTGTATAAAATAAATTAAATTTGCGAATATTTTCTTACAAAATGAAATCACAAGACTTTTTCTTGCTCACAAAAATGATTTGAAATCAAAACAATCTGGCATGCCATCTATTGACATACTAGATGATGTCATCATTTTTCATGTCAATTTTAATGGAGGAATTAGTTCATGGTTTTAACACTAAAAGATGATGCCGTCGAGTCGTTTTTAAGATGGAACAACTTTTTTTGGGTGTTTGTATGAATATTTCAACCGACTGGCGGTCCATATCTATTACGTCAATGGCCAATGCTGGTATTTCTACAACACGCCACTGGAAAAAAGCACCCACCGACAAGAAGACATTGTTAGTCTTTTTTAATGTTTAAATAAGAGATGTTTAATTTGTTTTAGGAATTCAGTCATTCATTAGATGTCATTTGGGTTAGTACGTGCGGTCGGTTCGTAAGTCGGTTTCGGAAATAAAAAAAACTATAAAACATACGAGTGTTGGTTTTGTGTTGTCGACAAAAAGAAAGAAACAAAAATATTTTGTTGAAATTTGTTGCTTTTAGTACATTCCAAAACATAAAAAAATTACATTTTGTTTTATTTGTATGTTTTCTATTTATTCTCATAAAAATATCTATATAGTAATGTATTTAAACACGTTGTTGATAGTTTGAGTTAATGTTTTAAACTGAACTTTATTTTTCGTAAGTATCTTAAAATGAAAATTGGTTTGCAAATGTTATAACGGAAATTAGTTTTAAGTTACAATGTCATGGAATGTGTTTATTGTTACAATATTTAGTTTGCAAATGAACAGAGTTTTATGTTGCAATGTCTAGTTTGCAAAAACAAGTTTTAAATGGAATGTGTTTATTGTTACAATATTTAGTTTGCAAATGAACAGAGTTTTATGTTGCAATGTGGGAATAAAATGTATTTAAGTTTCCAACAAATGCAACTTGAGTTGTTAGGTTAAACGGAAATGAAATGGGGATGTTTATTTATAACTCGTCCCCCCTTTAGAATTTTGCAGCCTCTGCAAAAGGATCTGCAGTTTCATTTGTATTTTTATCTTTTTCAATATTAATTTCTTTTTGTTTTATTTTCTTCATTTTCTTTAAAGCAATTATTATAAAAGTTACAATCAAAATTAAGCTTATTAAAGTTATGCTAGAATTAATAGTTGTAGTTTCTTGATGTTTATATTGCAAATATTCAATTTTTTCTCTATTTTTGATAAAATTGGCGTGCACTTTGTCTAAAGTTAAAGTATTTACAATTTTCTTAAAATTAGTATTCAATTTGGGAATTATAAATTTATCAGTGTAGTTCTTAAAAGTGTTTATAAAAGTTACATTTTCAATTTCAATTTTACAATTGCTAAATTTTATTAAGTTGTTTCCGCTTATTTTAGTTTTCTGGTTGATACAATTTTGTTTTATTTCTGTTGTTGGAATATTTTTAGTTATAACTAGATCATCATAAATTTTTTCGATTTGGGTTAAATTTTTATTTTATTTTATTTTATTTTATTTTATTTTCTAAGGATACAATATAAATCAATTTATATTGTCCGGAATGTTACGCCGGGGTGCTATGCCCATATGGCGGATATAATATATTAATATTTAACTTAAAATTGTTGCAAACAAAAAATTAAGGATATTTTATATAATACAAGGTTATGAAGATTAGATGTTAAATTCTGTTTACATTTATGTATGTTCTTTAGTTTTGTGTAAAGATAAATAGGTATATATTATTTCAAATGTTTATTTTATGTTTTAATAATAGTGGAAACAATTTTGATTCTCTGGGATCTACTGATGGATCTAGTAATATTTGGAGGCTAGGTACATTTCTTTTGAAGTGTTCCTTCGTTAATTTGCAATCTTGTAAGACACGGTTTATTGAAAGTAGTTCACTGCACGTGTTGCATGATTGTGGTTCTTTTCTGTTAAAAAGGTGGGATTTGTTAAACATGGTATGTCCTAATCTTATTCTTGCGATTTGCACTGCTTCCAATCGGCTTAACTTTGTGTTGTAAGTCACAGGTGATAAATCGAGTTTATATGTTCTCAAAAAAGATTTTGATTGCTCCCAACGGTTTTCTAATTCCTCTCGAAGAATTCTTAAGTATTGCATCAAAAGTGGCTTGGCAAATGGTGATATTTTGTACTCCAAAGGCATTCTTATAGCATCCCGTGCACCAGTGTCTGCTCTTACGTTTCCTGGTATGCCAACATGTCCTGGTGACCATATTAAGTGAATACGTGGACTTTCTGAGCAAAGGTTAGCTCTTAGGGCTTGGATGATCGGAACACTGTTTTTATTGTTTTTGATAGCAAGGATCGCGCTTAAAGAGTCGCTGCAGATTGCCGTTTTGATGGTTAAAGATGTAGCATACTTAAAAGCTTCAGCGAGTGCCATTACTTCTCCAATGTACGAGTTTTGATCTGGGGTGGGAAGTTGCTGTAATATTAAGTGATTGTTTGAACTGTCAAGTCTGTAAACACAATAACTGGTCACTCCATCTTTGCAAGAAGCGTCTGTGTAAAGAACACAACCGAAATTTCCAGTTTCTAAGATTTCAACAAACTTTTGTCTAAATACTTCGGTTGGGGTACTTTCTTTTAACGATTCTTTCAAGTAAGTATTTATAAGGTAATCAGGAAATTGCCAAGGGGGTGTTTGATTGTCATAGCACAGGAATTCAGGAATGCTTACATGTAAAACCTTGATATTACGAATAGATCTGAGGATAGCGCTTTTGTTTTTTGATGTTTCGGATTGATTCCAACCCGATTTATAAACTTCATGAAGAACATGCTTTACATTTGTAATGCTTTTTGAAAAAAGCTTGTTTTGACTTATAATTTTCATATCTTTAAAGCTTACAATGTTTGCTTCTGCTAGTAGAGCGTCAATAGGAGTCGAAAGCAATGCACCTAATGCAGTTCTCAATAGAGCATTAATTTTAATTTGCACATTTTGATCGTTTTTCTTCGTCCAATGAGAGTATATGGTCAAACAGTGCTGGATAGCTCCCCTTAAGAGTGTTTTTGCAATATCGATAGAAGTGTTAATATGAGGTCCTTTGTGTTTGCGGCAAATTATTTTGAGTAAATTGTTAACTTTGCCCAATTTTTGCGACACTATTTTTTCATGAGAATGCCATCTCCATGTTTTGGTACACATGAGTCCTAAGAATCTAACATTGTTTAAAAGAGGTATACTTGTGGTTCCGATGTTTATAGGATTATTGGTGCAGTTATGTTTCCTGCAAATGTGCAATGCCTCTATTTTGTCAGTTGGTATTTTTGCTCCCGATTCTTGGCACCACTTGAGTGCTTTTGATACTGTTAAACTTAAAATATCTTTAACCTCTTCTGGTTTGCCCGACGCGACGCCAAGACAAAAATATTGTCGGCATAAGTCAGCACAGTCTTTGTCCGTACCAATTGCGATTGAAGGTTTTCAAGAAGCGAGTTAACATAGGCGTTATACAAAATTGTAGATATTGGTGAACCTTGTGGAATTGCATTCTGAATAACAGTGACACTCGAAAGGTGTCCATTTATCTTTACAATAACTGTTCTATTTGACATAAAAGCATGTATAACCTGAAGTATCTGTTTGCCGATTCCCCACTCTTTTAACTGGTTTATTACTCCAAAATTGGTGACTCTTTAAAATGCTTTCTCCAAATCCATAGACAAAAGAACAGAATGGTGACGTAGAGCTAACTCTGCATGCGCTGCGTGATCTAACATGTGTAGCAAAGTATGGGTACCTCTATTTGGTCTAAATCCATATTGACCACTGTTGAGGAGCTTTTCTTGAGTCCATTTGAGTCTGTTCCCTACTATTTTCTCGAATAGTTTGGCCAGTACTGAAAGAAGGGATATTGGACGATAGCTATCTAACGAATTCTGGTTTGCGTTGGACTTAGGAATGGGAATTAAATGAGCTTTTTTCCATTCATGTGGGTAAATACCATTATTTAGAATATCATTATATAGCCTGACTAACCTGAGAATCACTTCCACGCCAAGATGCTTAAGCATTTTGAAAGAAATTTTGTCAGAACCGGGAGTTGAACCTTTAGTTTTGTTAAGAGCTTCCATAAACTCGTGTAGTGTAATTGGGTGGATAATTTGGTCACACTCATAGTTTAGTGTTGTACTTTGAAAACTGTTCTTCTTTCTCAAAACAAGATCTGAAAAGTTGTTGTCGGAGCTATATCCTGCCCATTTGCTTGCAAAAAGTTCTGCTATTTCATAAGGATCTAAAACAGGGATGGAGTTGTGTATTATCACGTTGATGGCTTTTCCAGTATAGTTTCCGTTCATTGCTTTAACCTTATTCCATAAAATTTTTGAATCAATTGACGGATTGATTGAAGCCAAAAAGTTTATCCATCCATTTGCTTTGGCTTTTCGCACTTCTCTTTTTAATTTTGCGGCTATACGTCGGTAGGCGATGGTATTAGCAATGTTCGGCGAGCGTTTAAATAGCATCCATGCCTTTTGCTTTTCTTTTGTCATTTTATTTAAATCAGCGTTGAACCAGATAAGTTGAGCGGTATTACACGGCGGGTGGGAGACATGAATTGAAGTAGATGCTGCAAACCTTATTATTTTTTTAATGCTAGCGGATTCTATGTTTATATTTTCAGAAACTGGAATAGAAGCATTTGCTTGTTGCGCTTTATTTGCAAATTTTTCCCAATTGGCTTTTGATTCAATAAACCTAGAATGAAAAATACTCGAAAATTTGCAGGTTGCTGAGGTTTCAAGTAGAATTGGAAAGTGGTCGCTCCCTTCTAAACAATCATGTGTTTTCCAGCTTACGTTAATTGCAATTTCAGCAGATGCAAGTGTTAAGTCAATAGCCGTAAACGTATTTTTTGAAGAAAAATGAGTAGGAGAACCCGTGTTCAAGAGAACCAGGTCAGAGTTTTGCAGCCAACTTTCAACTACTGTACCTGCACTGTTTGTGTAAGGTGAGCCCCAAAGAATGTTGTTAGCGTTGAAATCACCAACAATCATGCTGTGAGAAAGAATATTTGCATTGAGGTTCAGATATTGTTGTTGGGTCGCAATATTTTGCGATTGTCTATATATATTCTGCAGAGTAATTGGCTGAGGCAGGTTAATTTTAAGTGTTTGAGTTAAGAAGATGTCTTGTGTATGGGAGTAAGAGTGGGGAATACCTGATTTTATTAATATTGCTGTTCCATCTTTATTGCGATCGTGTGAGTTATTATTGAAGTATGCAATATACTCTTTGTATTTTGTGGGAGCATTTTTAATTAGGACTTTTGTTTCTTGTAACGCTATGATTGTAGGATTGTATTTTTTAATTAGAATATCCAAATTGGGAAGATTGTTAAAAAATCCCTGGATATTCCATTGGAGTATTTTGAGTTGAATTTTTCTATTTTGTCTATCCATTTTTATGCAGAAGTGGGATGATCGTTTTGGTCTAGTAGTGGAAGGTTATGAAGTTCTGAAGAGTAGCTTGATTCAGATGCCAACAAATTATTGCCAGCGTTTTGCAAAATTGAGAGATTTTCCATTTCGCTATCTTCTATCAACGAGCTGTTTACGAGTTCATCTGAACTTATATTAGCCATGGAATGTGAAACCGCTATAACAAGATTTGTTGATTCTGTTATTGATTCTATCATATCAGAGTTGTTTTTAGTTTTGTTAGTGTTAAAGTTGTTGTTTTGTTGGTATGGAATTGTGGTTTGATTTTTGGGTGTGTTATGTTCTAAATTTTGTTTGGCTTCGGCAGTTGGAGTTATAGTTGTGTTTGGTGTAACGGATGTTGTTGTTTGAAAGTTGGAGGAAAAATTTTGAGTGATGTGTGCAAAAGTTTCTGGTAAAGTTTTATTTAGTCGAGGGTAAATCACTAGCAATTTTTTCTTTAATAATTTCAGCCATTGATTTGTTTGAATTTCGAGATGGAATATGGGGTACATACAAATGCCCTGACTTACCGTACTCTTCCTTAGCTTCTTTGATTGTGCAGCGTTTCATCGTTTTTATAACCATTATTGTTTTTTCTCTTACAAAAATTGGACAGTTTCGGTCCTTTGATGAGTGTTCAGCAGTCATACAGTTAACGCAGAATAGTCTCTTGCATTCTTCTTTGTGTGGAACGATTTCAGCGCAAGTAGCACATAAATTGTCAGTCTCTTTGCAATGGTTCTTGGTGTGTCCAATACGTTGACATTTTCTACAGGTCATCGGGTTAGGGAAATAAGGGTCTACAGCCTAAACCTGCCAACCCATTTTAATTTCTTTGGGTGGATGTGGTGCATCAAAAGTTAAAATTGCGGCTCAGGTGGCTTTAACATTTCCATCCTGGTTTTTGAACATTTTTCTAACTTCTGTAACGCTGAACATTTTAAGCGAATCTAAGATGTCGTTTTCGGAAAGATCAATTATATTTTGCGAACAAAAATTACAAAAAAACACCTTATTGTTTCACACAAACAATTAAGTCAAATTAACGAAAAAAAAAATTAAACATTAATTATAAACGACTTACACGTGAATGCATTTCGAACGCTTCGGTGGCGCTCATCATCAGCACTTACTCAATTGACACAAACAATTATTAGTTTTGGTAAATCCAGAGCGAAGAAGAAACAGTTAGATTTTTTGTAAGTAAACAACTATACAAGAGAGAACAAAGGTGATTGAATGTCTCCTCCATCCACATTCAAATTGTTGTTTTCTTTTTCGATGAAATAGCTTTCATAAGCATCAAGTCTATTAAAGTTGTTTACATCTTTTATTAATGTTATGATGTGCTCTTTCTCGTCAGAAACATGACCTTCCGCAATTACATGATCGGCAAAAGCCGATTGTTTTAGTTTTTTTCTTTTTGATGCAATTGCAATGTTCTTTAAATCTTACATTCAAGTTTCTTTTTGTTTGTCCAATGTAACGTCGTTTGCAAACTCCACATTCAATAGCGTAAATTCCCGATTTTTGTTCTTGGTCAACTTTATCTTTTGTAGATGCAAAAATGTTTTTTAGTTTTTGGCTATTAGAGAACACTGGTGAAATGTTATGTTGATTTAAACGGTTTTTAAATTTGTTCATTATTTCTGGGACATAATTAAAGACTTCTCTTTTCATTTCATTCGTGAAATCCAAACAATTTTGCTTAAACAAAGTTGATTTTTCATTTTGGTACACTTTCACTGAATGCTTTTTTTATAATGGAATCCACAAGAGTCTTGGAATAACCATTTAAACTAGCTACATCAAGTATGTACTCATATTCTTTTTTTAAATTTACTATAGATAGTGGAAGATTGACAATACGATGTGCCATGGAATGAAACGACGCGTGTTTATGTTGAATAGGGCAATAAAAATCACTAGTTATTATTCTTTTTGTACTAGTTGGCTTATGGTGTATTGCCACATCAATTTTGTCCAACTTTCTTGTCAGTTCCAAGTCTAAAAAGGCTAGTTTTTGATCCACTTCTTTTTCACTTGTGAATTTTATTGATTCGCATTGATTATTTAAAAGATTTAAAAATTATCACTTTCTGACTCTTTTAAAATTGTAAAAATGTCATCCACATACCGACAAAAAACTTCTGGTAAACTACCTTCAGCTTTCAATTTCATTTCAAGCTTTGCCATATAAATTTCAGCAATGAAAGGGCTTAGTGGGTTACCAATACTTGTACCTTTTGTTGACTTAAAATATTCACTGCGAAACTGGAAAAAACTATGGTTCATACACATGTTGGCAGCTTTTGTATAAACAGATCTTTTTTCACTTGGCACATTATTTTCTATAAGATAATCATCTAATGCCTTAATAGCTTCATCAACAGGCACACTCGGAAAAAGAGACACAACATCATACGAAAACATCTTTTCACCCAGTTTTAAAACTAGGTTTTGTATATTTTTACAAAACTGTAGGGAATTTTTCACCGACGCACTTTTAATGGGATTTAAACAACTCATTTCCCGTACCAACCACTTAGCCACTTTGCTACACGCAGTATCTATGCTCGGAATTATGGGTCGTAAAGAATTTCCCGGCTTGTGAATTTTTGGCAAACCGTGAATACGAGCAACTTTTGGGTTGGGTACAATTAACGAAAACTGCAATTTTTTGTTATTAAACACATCACTTATTTCTTTTCTTAGGCTATTCACTTCATCTATCATTTTTGGCAAGTGATTTTTCTTAACTTTTTGATAATTTCCTTCTTCAATTAACTTTTTCATTCTTTTGTCATAATCATCTTTATTTAATATAACTAGTTTGTTTCCTTTATCTGCCTTAACGAAATAACTTGTATAGTTGTTTACTTACAAAAAATCTAACTGTTTCTTCTTCGCTCTGGATTTACCAAAACTAATAATTGTTTGTGTCAATTGAGTTAGTGCTGATGATGAGCGCCACCGAAGCGTTCGAAATGCATTCACGTGTAAGTCGTTTATAATTAATGTTTAATTTTTTTTTTCGTTAATTTGACTTAATTGTTTGTGTGAAACAATAATGTGTTTTTTTGTAATTTTTGTTCGCAAAGTTATATGATTCCACGAAGTTCAGATATAATGTCGGTTTTGACGAAAATGTTTGATAGATCAATTACCAAATCAGATCTGAACAAATTTACTCGATTGAAACAAAAAGTAATGTTTCTTTGTGCTGACGTAGCATTTCTCCGAAAATGTGTTAAAAACAATGTGACGCCGCGTTTTGTGTCGATATTCTGTACGGTAAAAAACAGTAGAGCAGAAGAAGCTGTAAAATATGCTAGAGTGAAATATTTGAAATGTGAGATAAAACACATTTTCCGTAAATTAGCCGAGGTTGAATTATTGCTATATGAGTTACATATGAAAATTATTAAAAATATGGATGGTCTGTGCTATGAAAAGTGGTCTGAGTTTATAAATGATTGTGAAGAAAAATTAAAATGTAAATTGGAAAAAAGAAAATTAATTCACAAACAAAAGTTTGATTCCCTTCTTTCGGAAAAAAATAAAAAACATTTAATTGAAAGTGTATGTAAACCTGCAATCATTCAAGATTATGTCGAAAACCAGTCGAGTGTTGTTTTTTTCGGAATTGGAAATGGAACTTTTAAATAAGGGTTTTAATTTCACACCGGTCCCTAAAAAAGAACCCTTGCTTGATTTGGTTGTTGATATTGAAACCATGCTCAAGTACAAACCGTTCGATGTGCAGAAAAGTATAAGATCTACTGCGTTAAATTTAATATACTCATATAAATCAAAAGATCGAAAATCTGTGATAAATAAATATAATAAGGCTATTGCTTCAATTAAAAAAAAAAAATGGTTATTTCGTTAAGGCAGATAAAGGAAACAAACTAGTTATATTAGATAAAGATGATTATGACAAAAGAATGAAAAAGTTAATTGAAGAAGGAAATTATCAAAAAGTTAAGAAAAATCCCTTGCCAAAAATGATAGATGAAGTGAATAGCCTAAGAAAAGAAATAAGTGATGTGTTTAATAACAAAAAATTGCAGTTTTCGTTAATTGTACCCAACCCAAAAGTTGCTCGTATTCACGGTTTGCCAAAAATTCACAAGCCGGGAAATTCTTTACGACCCATAATTCCGAGCATAGATACTGCGTGTAGCAAAGTGGCTAAGTGGTTGGTACGGGAAATGAGTTGTTTAAATCCCATTAAAAGTGCGTCGGTGAAAAATTCCCTACAGTTTTGTAAAAATATACAAAACCTAGTTTTAAAACTGGGTGAAAAGATGTTTTCGTATGATGTTGTGTCTCTTTTTCCGAGTGTGCCTGTTGATGAAGCTATTAAGGCATTAGATGATTATCTTATAGAAAATAATGTGCCAAGTGAAAAAAGATCTGTTTATACAAAAGCTGCCAACATGTGTATGAACCATAGTTTTTTCCAGTTTCGCAGTGAATATTTTAAGTCAACAAAAGGTACAAGTATTGGTAACCCACTAAGCCCTTTCATTGCTGAAATTTATATGGCAAAGCTTGAAATGAAATTGAAAGCTGAAGGTAGTTTACCAGAAGTTTTTTGTCGGTATGTGGATGACATTTTTACAATTTTAAAAGAGTCAGAAAGTGATAATTTTTTAAATCTTTTAAATAATCAATGCGAATCAATAAAATTCACAAGTGAAAAAGAAGTGGATCAAAAACTAGCCTTTTTAGACTTGGAACTGACAAGAAAGTTGGACAAAATTGATGTGGCAATACACCATAAGCCAACTAGTACAAAAAGAATAATAACTAGTCATTCTTATTGCCCTATTCAACATAAACACGCGTCGTTTCATTCCATGGCACATCGTATTGTCAATCTTCCACTATCTATAGTAAATTTTAAAAACGAATATGAGTACATACTTGATGTAGCTAGTTTAAATGGTTATTCCAAGACTCTTGTGGATTCCATTATAAAAAAGCATTCAATGAAAGTGTACCAAAATGAAAAATCAACTTTGTTTAAGCAAAATTGTTTGGATTTCACGAATGAAATGAAAAGAGAAGTCTTTAATTATGTCCCAGAAATAATGAACAAATTTAAAAACCGTTTAAATCAACATAACATTTCACCAGTGTTCTCTAATAGCCAAAAACTAAAAAACATTTTTGCATCTACAAAAGATAAAGTTGACCAAGAACAAAAATCGGGAATTTACGCTATTGAATGTGGAGTTTGCAAACGACGTTACATTGGACAAACAAAAAGAAACTTGAATGTAAGACTTAAAGAACATTGCAATTGCATCAAAAAGAAAAAAACTAAAACAATCGGCTTTTGCCGATCATGTAATTGCGGAAGGTCATGTTTCTGATGAGAAAGAGCACATCATAACATTAATAAAAAATGTAAACAACTTTAATAGACTTGATGCTTATGAAAGCTATTTCATCGAAAAAGAAAACAACAATTTGAATGTGGATGGAGGAGACATTCAATCACCTTTGTTCTCTCTTGTATAGTTGTTTACTTAAAAAAAATCTAACTGTTTCTTCTTCGCTCTGGATTTACCAAAACTAATAATTGTTTGTGTCAATTGAGTTAGTGCTGATGATGAGCGCCACCGAAGCGTTCGAAATGCATTCACGTGTAAGTCGTTTATAATTAATGTTTAATTTTTTTTTTTTCGTTAATTTGACTTAATTGTTTGTGTGAAACAATAATGTGTTTTTTTGTAATTTTTGTTCGCAAAGTTATATGTTTCCACGAAGTTCAGATATAATGTCGGTTTTGACGAAAATGTTTGATCAATTATATTGTAGGAATATATTCTTCCCTGGCAAGAGTTAAGGGATTGATGATATTTTATTTCTACAGGGATTTGCCCTTACGATTTGCATTTTATTAATCTATCCGCAATTTCTTTTTTGTTTACTTGAATTAATAAATCACCGTTCCTTAGTGCTTTTATGTCTTTATATTGGGTTGTTACAGCATCTATAGCTTTACCTATAATAATGGGGTTTCGGTTGGCAATAGGAGTTTTATCGTTATCTAACAGAGAATTTGTTATTATTTAAAAGCGAGAGAAATCAACTACATTTTGCTGATGGGGAGTAAACAACCTGGGCCACTGTTCGATCTTATCGTCTTTATTGTTTTTTTTCTTTTTGTTTGGATGAATGGTTTGCATTGGATCGTTTGCATTCAATCCATGAAACCGATTTTTGTTATTTACCGCCATAGCGGCAGGGGACGGAGAGAACACTATATGCACTTGTTAGTTAAAGTTAAGCTGGTATGCGAAAAGAAAATAAAAACTTTTTTTTTTCTGGTTTATTTCTCTTTACGAGAGAAGAAGTAAAATTTGTTATCACTTGCACTGGTTCAAGTAATTTATATAAGTCTGATTTAGACAATACCGCACTCTGAATGACCCGACTGCACTGATCGAAAGGTAGCTTGGTGTTGGGTTAAATTATTTATTCTTAAATTACATATTGTGTTTTCTTTTAAAATTGTTTGAATACATTTGTTTTTGTGAGATTTAGTTTTCTTTTAATTGCAATTTCGTTGTCATTTTCAAAAACATTTTCTTTGTGTATAATTACTTTTTCTATTTCTGAATCTAGTTCTTCGAACTTATTATTTGGAAACGGGATTATTAGGGCATTCAAAAATTCATCTTTTGAAAAGCTAGGAAGACTTATGCAAAAAATTAGTGATTCATTCTTATAGAAAACGGTATTCTGGATATAAGGCAACATTCTTGATGATATTTTATATTCTGATATTTCCTCAGTGGAAAAAATGTTATGTGCTAATATGTTTAGTCTGCTCATTAGTATACTATCGGATATTTTTTCTATTTGTCTTATAAGAATTCCTATGTCTACGTAAATTTTAAAAATTGATTTTAACTTTTCGAAAGTTAACATAGTAGAATTTGATTTTTCATTAAGATCTGTTAAATATTTGTTAAGTTTGGTTTGTTGCGTATTAATATCTTCTACAATTTGTTTGTAACTTCTGACTAAGTTGCTATTAATTAATTATTACCTGCTGATTTATCTGTTTTGTCATTTGCTCAGAATTACTATCTAGATTTTTCAAATGATCGTCAATGTCTTTCGCATCTTGATAATCCATTGTTCCTGCAATAATTTTTAGACCGGAACCTAGAATATTAATCAGTCCACGTCTCTGCCGTTTATTGTTTTTATAGACATGGGGCACTAGGATATTTAGATCGTTTTTCGCCAACGATAGTTCCTTATTGAGTCTTTGGTACTCATCACTACTCGGTTCTAAATTGAGCTTTTCTTAATTTTGTGTAATGGTGTTCATAGCATTTTCGTAGTCCTGAACATTTACTATGTGGAGAATTTTTGTGTAATTGTCCACCACTAGTTAAGTGTCCATTTTAAATATGACGTAACCATTTTCGCTATTCGTATTAGATATTTCTATGCTTTGTCCCAAAATATTCGTTAAATGTAATATGAAGATTATTAAATACATCTGTAAAGAGATTTTCATTTTTGTATTTTTATTTTTTTTTGTTTTTTGTTTTTTGGTATTTAAATTTTCTCTTTTGTTGAGTTGTATTGTATTTAATATTACATTTTTTACTTGTATCGAATATGTAGTTACCTTCCTTTTTGTAATTAATTAACCTTTTATATTTCGGACTGTTTTTAGCTATATGTCTATTAGACACTATGTTTTCATTTAATTTGTATTCTGATGTACGATTCTTGTTTAGATTGTTTATTCTAACTACCTTTTCTTCTTCTAATCTTTTCGCTAAAGTTTCAATTTCGTTTCTATCATAATTTTTATTTATAAAATCTATTGGGCGTAGTTTTGTTGTAGTGTGACATGTGTTGTTATAGAATGTAATGGCTTTAAAAATTTTTGTATCAATGTCGTCATCATTGTTACTATCTAAGCTCATAATGCGTAAACGTTCGTTTAAGGTACCATGCAAGCGCTCTATATCAGCGTTGCCAGTTTTGTTTCCTGGAGTGGTAACATGTGATTCTATTTTATTTTCTTTTAGAAATAATTCTACTGCGTTGTGGAGTATGCATCTTTCACTGTCGTACACTAGTTTATTCATTTTTCCTAAGAACTGAATTCGTTCTTTGAGAGCTTTAAGAATTGAAATCCAAGTTCTATCTGCTAATTTATGAATGGTAGCATATTTGCTAAATTTCTCAATAGTCGTTAAGAACATGACGTTTCTGTATGGAAACCATATATCTATATGTGCTATGGCATTAAAATTATTTGCCGTTTCTGTTAATCTGTAAGGAAGTTTAACCGGATGTCGGTCATGTTTAGCTAAAAGGCATGTCTCACAATTATTTATGTATTTTGTAATAATTTTTAATAACTTTGGATGATAGTACGTTTGCTTTAGTTCGTTAAAGTTTTCTTGGATGCCTCGATGATTGTTTTTTAAATGTTCATTTTTTTACAATGGTGAGAATTTGTTCTTTATCTGTTATGTCACTAGTTTAATACTGGATTTAAAAACTTTTAAATTTTTGTTATTTGCAAAAAAATTTACATAAATATCCTGAAATAGAACATATAACTGATTGTTTTCGCAATATACACACATTATTCCTTTATCTATCAATAATCCTTTCATAATTTGAAGTAAGTTACTATTTTCGTCAATGTAAACATGATTTTGAATTTTTTTATTGATAATTTTTTTGAATATTCTTTCTTTGTCTGCTATTCCTAAATAAATTAGATTTTTATAGAGGTTTATGGCTTTTTCTGTGACGTATATGTACTGAGTTTCGTCTTCTATTCCACTGTGAATAGTAGCGTCAGTAGATTTTACATCTTCGTCATTTTCTGACCTATTATTATTTGTATCATTGTTGAAAATGTGCAATAATAAAGGTTCTTCCTCTAATTCGTTATTTGGGTATCTACTTAAACCGTCAGCAACATGATTTTCTTTGCCTTTTATGTATTCTATAGAAAAATTATATTCGTTTAATTGAATTTTCCACCTTTGAAGTTTCATATTCGGTTCTTTGAGGTTATTGAGCCAGACAAGGGGTTTCTGATCTGTACGTATGATGAATTTTCGACCGTATGTCGAATACTTTCGAACAAGTATGTTCGAAAGTATTTTACCGCGTAAACAATTGCGAGAAGTTCTTTCTCAATTGTCGAATACTTTGTTTCGTGTTTATTTAAAGTACGTGAAGCATAGCTAATGGGATGATTACTTTGACTAAGTACTGCGCCAATAGCATAATTAGACGCATCGCATGTTATGGTAAATGGTTTCTCAAAATTTGGGCTTTTTAATATTGGGTCACTAGTTAGCAGTAATTTAAGTTTATTAAAGGCATTTATGTATTCTGAATTAAGTTTGTTAATTTTCGTGTCTTTTTTCAAGTACTTTATTAAAGGATAAGCTATTTTTGCATAGTCCTTAATGAATTTACGATAATAGCCGCTAATGCCGAGAAATTGTTTAATTTCTTTGACTGTTGTAGGAAGTTTCATTTTCTGAATAGCTTCTATTTTATCATTATTGGGTCTTATGCCACCATTAATTATTGTATGTCCAAGGAAATTAGTGTATTCTTCAGCGAAATGGCACTTATCAACTTGAACTTTGAGGTTCACCTCTCGTAAACGTTCAAAAATGTTCCTTATTGAGAGCAAATGTTCATCAAAGCTAGTGAAAAAGATTCAGATGTCATCTAAATAGACAACACAGATTTTATTAATAAAATCTTTAAGAACGCTGTTCATAAGGCGTTGAATAGTCGCTGGCACGTTTTTCAAGCCGAATGGCATGCGATTAAACTCGTAATGGCCATTTGAAGTAGAGAATGCGGTCTTAGGACGATCTCTTGGTAACACCTCTATTTGGTGAAAACCTTTAGCTAAGTCTATACTTGAAAAATATGTGCACTTTCCGATTTTATCAAATATGTCATCAATGTTAGGCATAGGAAATCGATCATCAATTGTTTGTTCATTAAGCTTGCGATAATCTATAACGATTCGCCATTTCTGCTCTTTAGAGTCATCAATTTTTTTGGGTACCACCCATATTGGCGAGTTGTAAGGGCTATTACTATGTTTTATTATATTTTGCTTAAGCATGTCTTGAATTTGTCTTTCTACCTCTGATATATGCACTTGGGGATAGCGGTATAACTTGCTGTAAATGGGAATATTGTTTTTGGTTTCTATTATGTGTTGTATTTCATTAGTTAATGAGAGATTATCACCATCTTTAAAAAATAAATCTTTAAACGACATTAAAAGTGATTTTAGTTTATCAACATCTCTTTTATCTAAATGTTTTGCAAAGCTTACTATTGGTATGTTCGAATGAAATTCGCTGCTAAAAACTTCGATAACGTTTTTAGTGCTTGAACACGCAATATCTTCATACGATTCTTCTTCTTGGTTTAGAAAAAGTGGAATTTCGTAGTAATCGACTTTTGTAATCGATTATCGCTTCCAGTTCAAGCAAAATATTATTCCCTATTATACCATCAAATTGTTCGTGAAACTTATATTCTAAAAATTTTACATAGTAATCTTTTTCTTTAAACTCCTTAAATAAAGGAAAATTATATTCAGTGGTGACTAGTATTTGTCGTCCTAATACTCTTAAAAATTTATTTGAAGTGTCTAATTTCCATTTAGGATGACATAAGAAAGGATTTATTATGCTTCTTTCCGCGCCACTATCTATTATAAATTTTAATTTACGTAATTTAGTCTGAATTACTATATAGGGTACTTGTTTTCGGGGTTGGTCCGAAAATTTTGGAAAAATTCTGGGGTTTGTACAGAATTTGATATTGTAGCAATATCCATAGATTCTGGTGTATTATTACGTGGAGAATAGTTTTGTTGCCATTGCATGCTATTATTGTAATTATTACTATAATTATTTCGATATTGAGCCAGACAAGGGGTTTGTGATCTGTACGTATGATGAATTTTCGACCGTATATGTATGTTCGAAAGTATTTTACCGCGTAAACAATTGCGAGAAGTTCTTTCTCAATTGTCGAATATTTTGTTTCGTGTTTATTTAAAGTACGTGAAGCATAGCTAATGGGATGATCACTTTGACTAAGTACTGCGCCAATAGCATAATTAGACGCATCGCATGTTATGGTAAATGGTTTCTCAAAATTTGGGCTTTTTAATATTGGGTCACTAGTTAGCAGTAATTTAAGTTTATTATAGGCATTTATGTATTCTGAATTAAGTTTCTTAATTTTCTTGTCTTTTTTCAAGTACTTTATTAAAGGATAAGCTACTTTCGCATAGTCCTTAATGAATTTACGATAATAGCCGCTAATGCCGAGAAATTGTTTAATTTCTTTGACTGTTGTAGGAAGTTTCATTTTCTGAATAGCTTCTATTTTATCATTATTGGGTCTTATGTCACCATTAATTATTGTATGTCCAAGGAAATTAGTGTATTCTTCAGCGAAATGGCACTTATCAACTTGAACTTTGAGGTTCACCTGTCGTAAACGTTCAAAAATTTTCCTTATTGAGAGCAAATGTTCATCAAAGCTAGTGAAAAAGATTCAGATGTCATCTAAATAGACAACACAGATTTTATTAATAAAATCTTTAAGAACGCTGTTCATAAGGCGTTGAAAAGTCGCTGGCACGTTTTTCAAGCCGAATGGCATGCGATTAAACTCGTAATGGCCATTTGAAGTAGAGAATGCTGTCTTAGGACGATCTCTTGGTAACACCTCTATTTGGTGAAAACCTTTAGCTAAGTCTATACTTGAAAAATATGTGCACTTTCCGATTTTGTCAAATATGTCATCAATGTTAGGCATAGGAAATCGATCATCTATTGTTTGTTCATTAAGCTTGCGATAATCTATAACGATTCACCATTTCTGCTCTTTAGAGTCATCAATTTTTTTGGGTACCACCCATATTGGCGAGTTGTAAATGCTATTACTATGTTTTATTATATTTTGCTTAAGCATGTCTTGAATTTGTCTTTCTACCTCTGATATATGCACTTGGGGATAGCGGTATAACTTGCTGTAAATGGGAATATTGTTTTTGGTTTCTATTATGTGTTGTATTTCATTAGTTAATGAGAGATTATCACCATCTTTAAAAAATAAATCTTTAAACGACATTAAAAGTGATTTTAGTTTATCAACATCTCTTTTATCTAAATGTTTTGCAAAGCTTACTATTGGTATGTTCGAATGAAATTCGCTGCTAAAAACTTCGATAACGTTTTTAGTGCTTGAACACGCAATATCTTCATACGATTCTTCTTCTTGGTTTAGAAAAAGTGGAATTTCGGCAGAACGTGTGCGTAGTAATCGACTTTTGTAATCGATTATCGCTTCCAGTTCAAGCAAAATATTATTCCCTATTATACCATCAAATTGTTCGTGAAACTTATATTCTAAAAATTTTACATAGTAATCTTTTTCTTTAAACTCCTTAAATAAAGGAAAATTATATTCAGTGGTGACTAGTATTTGTCGTCCTAATACTCTTAAAAATTTATTTGAAGTGTCTAATTTCCATTTAGGATGACATAAGAAAGGATTTATTATGCTTCTTTCCGCGCCACTATCTATTATAAATTTTAATTTACGTAATTTAGTCTGAATTACTATATAGGGTAATTGTTTTCGGGGTTGGTCCGAAAATTTTGGAAAAATTCTGGGGTTTGTACAGAATTTGATATTGTAGCAATATCCATAGATTCTGGTGTATTATTACGTGGAGAATAGTTTTGTTGACATTGCATGCTATTATTGTAATTATTACTATAATTATTTCGATGTGGGTTATTTTGACGAAGTTGCATATTCGAATCTGTATTATAATTATTATTGAAACGATAATTATTTTGTCGCGATTGCATACTTGAATCGTTTTGCGATCTGTTTGTTTTTCTAGTTTGGCCACTTTGTGTTTGCTCATTTTGATTTCGAAATGGGTTTTGTGAATGCCAATTTGAATTGTGAATTGAGTGTTTCGTTTCGAGAATAACCATTATTAAATCTATTTTCGCGATTGGTATTTACATTACTATGATTGTTTAAATTATTTCTGTTATTGTTAAAGGATGTATTTCTTGAAACGTAATTTCTTCTATTATAATTTCGTTGGTATTGGGCACCATTTACACTTATATTTGTTCCGGAATATTTAAGGTAGTTGTTGGAGGCAATTATAGAATACGCGTCTTGTAGTATAGAAGGATTTCGGTTTATAATTATGCCTCTAATAGGTTCTGGCAAATTGTTTTTGAATACAGTAAGTACTATTCTATTATTTGTAGTTCCTTGTTCTGCTGTCATGTTTCCTGCTAAAAGGTAAACATTATTTAATTTTACTAAAAGCTTATTGAGCTTGTCCAAAAAATCTTCTATAGTTGTGTCACAACGACAGAGAGAAATTTTATCTAGAATTGTTTCAATTGATTCGGATTCTCCGTTGGTTTTAATTAAAATATCTTTGAGCTCCGGCCATGTCTCTACGTGGCCTTGCGCTAAGACTGTCTCGCGAGCTTTGCCTATGACTTTATCATGAATATGACCTTACATAATTTTTTTTAAAATCACGCTCAATGTATTAATTACAGGAACCATTGTCTCTATTCTATTTATAAAACCGTGAAGGTCTGATTTTCTACCATTAAATGGCATTATGTGTGCAACATTTTTTTGAATGAAATTGAATTTTTCAATTTCGTCTAAGGTATCCATTTTGTTATCTTTAAATTAGGTTGAAAAACTTCACAAGAACAATGTTTACAATAAAACAATAAGAGATACAAATTTAAAAGGTAAACAGATAAATAAATAGCTACCGTCCCAAGTTTTGTTTGATGAAACTGGATACTGATGTAATTCGCTGATGTATGTACTGTAGGTATTCTTTAAATGTTCACTAAATGTTTATCAGTGCAGGGTGCGGGTAATTATGAATGTTTAAATATAAACTTTTGATTTTAACTATCAAAAGTATCGAACCGTTATTGTAGTCTTTATCATCACTTATTCATTTCTCATTTTTATTATATTTTTTTTTCACGGTTTTTTTTTTAAATGTAGGTATAGGTATGCACTCGATTTCTTTCGGATGTAGGTATCTAGTTGTGGGTAATTTTTTATTTTATTCTTTTTTTTTCACACAATGATTTTTTTTGTTTGCTTCAAAATGTAGGTATAGGTATGCACTTTTTAAACTAATTAAATTAAACTAAGTTTTGTCTTGAATTCTAATTCATCGTCGAATTAAGAATAACAAGTCACAGTGTGGATTAACCGAGTGGAAAAGAATTATTTTTCGTCGAAAAAATTCTTCCACTTATTTATGACTGCGCCAGTAATGTATTTAAACACGTTGTTGATAGTTTGAGTTAATGTTTTAAACTGAACTTTATTTTTCGTAAGTATCTTAAAATGAAAATTGGTTTGTAAATGTTATAACGGAAATTAGTTTTAAGTTACAATGTCATAGAATGTGTTTATTGTTACAATATTTAGTTTGAAAATGAACAGGGTTTTATGTTGCAATGTCTAGTTTGCAAAAACAAGTTTTAAATGGAATGTGTTTATTGTTACAATATTTAGTTTGCAAATGGACAGAGTTTTATGTTGCAATGTGGGAATAAAATCTATTTAAGTTTCCCACAAATGCAACTTGAGTTGTTAGGTTAAACGGAAATGAAATGGGGATGTTTATGTATAACTATATCTATAATTTATTTTCTTTGCATTGCAAAAGTAAAATAAAATATTCAATCCGGCGAACGATTGTAAACATATATGTTTGACCATTGTATATGTTTTGTCAAATAGTACTCAAAACAAAAACAGCTGACTACTTTGACATCTTGAACCCCAAACAAAATGGAAAATTTTTAATACATAATTTTTGAAAATAAGACGAAAAGTGAATTATTCAATAAACAAAATGTTACAACTGAGTACATTTCTGCTTCGTAGGCCATTAAATGTTTCAAATCTCATCAAATCAACTCGAATTCAATACATTTCAATTGGTAATTCACGTTAGTTGGCGCATAAGTTCATACACCGCTGGTAAGCCGACCTAGTCTTGGACAAAAAGATAAACGGGAGGCTTAACCTTTTATGATGTCATAGAAGATGTATATAATTTTACGGAACAATTTATGGTATTTTTTTTTCAAATTTATCAAATAAACAACTTTATGTTTTTTTTATAAATCAGGATTCAAAAGGTAACAATAAAGTCGATGCACTTTTTGAAGAATTAGTGGAATGTTCTTCATCATTGTGTGGACAAAAAGTTGAAGACGAAAAAAATCAAAAAATCGGTACACGTGCTGCAAAGCGAAAGAATTATTCATGCTCATCGACTGATGACGAAAACGTAGATTTTCATCAAAACTTAAAACATAAAATGAAAAAAATACCTAGCAAAGCCAAAAGGGATGTTAAAGCTCATATTGAAGCTTACTTAAATGTTATTACAGCTAATTACAACTGATCCAGCTCAAAGTTTGTTAAATTTTATTTTACATTTTATTATAAGAAAAAACTCATTTTGTTTGTATTTATTTCTTGTAATTTGTTGTATTTATTTCAAACATAAACATAATTGTAATACATAAATCAAAAACAAAATTTTCAGACATCTTTAATTACTTAGTTTAAAAATAAAATCTTTTTAGGAGGTTCGTTATTTTTAATTCTTTCTGGTTGTTTCATTTTTCTGCAAGGAATAATCGCTTTTATGGTAGGCACCGTTATTTTAAAACACAAAAATAAAAAAAAACGTGCGGGCATATTAATCACAAAATACTCAGGTAGGTATATAGAGGTACATTATGTGGTAGTCAGCATGTGGTTAACAGATTATTGTTTTTTTTTCTTCGATGATTAAAATTCTGTGGTCAGATGGCTCTTAATTTGAAGTCACTTTTCAAATTTCACGTGTGAACATTTTTTAAAGTCTTGATTGTTATAAAAAAATCAGAAAATTGTTTTTTCAAATTATTTTTTTACCAACTATTTTCATTAAAATAATATGTTTAAATTTAAATATGCTCCGATGTAAAAATTCAAAAAGTGACTTATAACATTTAGTCATCTGGCCTGGACACAGAATTTCTGCAAGTATAGTTAACATATCAAAAACAAGCCTTGACAGAGCATAAAGAACTGTGTAAGGTAGTTTGGCAAATAAGATATCCAAAAAAGCTGGAAAAGTTGGATTCTCAGGTAGGTACATAACAGATTTGTGTGTGCTGTTTCATTTTCATTTTTAATTCATTTTTTATTTTTCATTTTCTTATATCTATCTTAATGCTAGACAAAAAATCTTAAACAACTAGCTTACATATTAACTTAACTAACTTACTGGCCCCATGCGGGCGCTCTAAATTAAACTGTGACTATACTTAAACCATGCCTTTCGACGTAAAATAACTTATATTTAAAATTCATGATAACTTAAAACTAACGAGAAAATTATTAAAAAAAACTCATTATCTATATCATTGTTTTTTTAAATTTTTTATAAAACTTAAAGCTACCCTTTACCTAAATAAAACTAATTAAAACTAAATTAAAACTAACTTAAACTACATTATATCTAATTAAAACTACTTAAAATAACTTAAAACTAGAACAGCCACCAGCAATTTTTTTTTTTTTTTTTTTTTTTTTTTTTTTTTTTTTTTTTTTTTTGTGCCACCGTCCTGTTCTACCTACTCTACTCTACCTATATTTACCTTAGAACTATGTAAGTCGGCCAAAGCAATAATGTGGTCAACTTTCAATATCACGGTGGTCACCCAACCACCAGAATTTTTTGACTTGTTCAATTAAGTCCTTTCTGTCCCGAAGGGGCACAGCTCTACTGAACCGCAGACGCTCTGCTCCGTTCCCTGAGCCGACGTCCCGATCGTAAAGAAGTCGCCGATCCACAGTCCTACGGCTGACGTGGTAGATTAACGGAACCGCCAATCTATCCTGTATCAGCCCACGACTGTCTAAATAGAGGAATGTCTCGGGCGGGATGAAACCGTTAAGACGTACACTTTCGCTATACTCATCATTGGGGTAGTAAGCCCCAAAAATAAGTCCATTGGTTGAGGTCATCGCTCTTGCAATGTGACCCCGAATCAGCTTGATTAAAAAGTTATCTATCCTGTTTATATTGGCCCTGTTGTATAGAACCTCGTTGGCATAGTAATGTGTGTACTCCGACTCTGGTGTTCTGTGCAATCCAAGGCAGCGTCTAAGACACTGCCTCTCAAACACCCGAATCTTTTCCATTTGAGATGGGGCAACGTTGAACCACACAGGGCACCCATAGGCAATCATTGGCCGGATAAGGGCCATGTAGCAAATCACCTTTACTCTGCTGTCGAGGCGGCTGCTATAGAACAACCGTCTTGTCAACCCAAAGGCTCCCCTAGCTCTGGTCAGAGCAGCATCTACATGTCGATTGAAATATAGATACTGATCTAGCCAGATGCCAAGGTACTTTACCACATCTTTACTTGCCAGTGGATGTCCACTTGGTCCAACGATCACTAGATTTCTCCAGTTCTTTCTTGTATCCCTAGAAGCCCTAGACAACGGGGTTCTAAACAGGATAGTTTCTGACTTCTGGAAGTTAATTTTTAACTTCCAGTCATCACAATATCGCTGAATCTTGTCGAAGTCACGCTGCAAGAGAGTTCTAATGACTTCAACTTTTGGACCGGTCCTGTACGCTACAAGGTCATCGGCATACGCAATTGCATGAGTGAGACTACCTATCAGATTGCTGGTGTAAATACTAAAAAAAATCGGCGAGTTCACAGCTCCTTGCTGTAGACCGTTTTTAATATCAAATGTTGTGGTAGAAGTTACATTGCCACTTTTGACAACAAACTTTCTACCATTGAGCATGTCATGAAGCATATATAACAGTGGTTTACTTATGCCAAGTCTAGTTAACTTCAGATAAAGACCCTCTAACCATACGGTGTCGAAAGCCTTCTCTAAATCAACCAGAACGGCACCCGTGCATTGATTTTTCGCTTTGTTCCATTGAACATCAGAAACTAACTTAGACGCGGCATGAATAGTGTCATGCCCCGCCTTAAAGCCAAACTGATTATCTGGAATAATATGTTTGTCCTCAGCCCACTTGAACAGAGCTCTATTGAGAATCTTCTCAAATACCTTACTGATACTTGGAAGAAGACTTATCGACCGAAGATTTGCCGGATTGGAGCTGTCCTTTCCCTTTTTGGGGAGAGGATGGACCACAGCTGTCTTCCAACTCACTGGATAATATGCATTATTCAATGCGTTGTTGAACAGTGTGGTATAAATGTCTACTGCTTCCTGAGGGAGATGTCGTAAAACAATGTTGGGTATGCCATCGACCCCCGCAGATTTCTTTTTCTTTAATGTTTGAAAAATTAACTGAAGCTCTACCTTCGAAATTAACAATGAACTGGGTCCATTTTGCTCGGCGATGGTCGCGTTTGCCAAGTTTTCGTCATTGAACCCGGTGAAACCGGTATTCTCGGATCGCCATTGCGTAATGCTATTTCCAAGGTAGAAGTTGTGCAGTATGGCTCTGTTCTCCAGGTCATGATTCGGACGAATGCTAGCATTCACCTTATACACTTGCTGGAAAGCAGCACCTACAGCCTCTACTTTTTCCTGAGGATCTTCTATTATAAAAAAATTATTATCGAGAACGGCAGCTTCCGGATCTATTCCCGCAATCGTTAGTACGTTTTCGTTATCTGTTGTCCTCTGAAGTTTAAGACATGGAAGTTCGTTTTGATCATTCCTTCTAAATAACTTATTTATTTGGGGAAACATACTAGGGTCGCTAGAATTAACGGCCCGAATTCTGTTATCCCAATATAAATTAATAGACAATCTATAATTTTGTTTAATCAGAACATTAATGTTTTTGATCGACGACTTCAATGTCCTAATCTCCTGATCACGTGTGTCCGTGAAACGTCTGTACAGACGTTTCAACCTAGTCAGAAGTCCACTTTTTGTCGGTGTAGTGCGTCAATTGTCGCGTTCTTGTATAAACCAGTAGGGTCGTGTTCCTTATTTTTTGGGATTGTTCTGTCCATTGTTCGTTTTATAGTCGTGTCCATTTGATTCAGGTACCCGTCGATCTCAACGTTCGTCAGGTTCCTGTCATTTGGTGGAGAAATGTCATCGGAACGTATTTCTCTTGCCAAGGAGTTCGAGAAGCGTGGCCAACGCGTCTTACTGAAATTGTAAGAGTGCGCAGGCCCATACTCATCAAACTCCAAAAGTTCGCTCGGGAGCTGTATTACGGCGGCAAGTCCGCAGTGGTCACTGTCGTATTCAATCGTTCGTAAACAGTTTTTTGTATGTTGACCTACAGTGTCAGTTATTATCAGTCTTGAGTCAAACAGGAGTAGATCCAGAAAACTACCACTTCTCGCAAAAGACGGTCTATCTGTAGCCAGAAGGTCGATCCTACACTCAACACTATATCGACCCATCCAATTAAAAAGATGGTTCCCTCTAGGGTTTTGTACTTGATTTCCCCAATCTACATGTTTGGCGTTCAAATCTCCTGCCATGAGATAATAATTCTCATCCAAGTTCAGTCTTAAGCATTCGAAAAGTTTTTCGAGCTCTGCGATAAAATTAGCAGGCTGAGGTGCGTCAGGTGCGTACACCGCGATTGCGTACATTCTTTTTCCCTGCTGGAGAGGAATGCAAACGATGCAGGCTTCTAGCAACCCGAATCTTCGCACTTCACTATTATAAATAACTTTATGTTTAATGCCCTTTCGTATGAAGATTGCGACCCCACCCCCTTGAGAGGAGTTGGGCCGATCCCTTCTTACGATATTGTAATTTTTATTAGTCAGTTTGTGTTTCTGGTTTAGCTTAGTTTCGCTAGCCATAAACACATCAGGACTTTGGTCTTGCAGCAAATGAAAGAGGTTTGCTCTACGTTCGGTCCTAATCAGCGAATTCACATTCACAGCTAGGATCTTAAAGGGTCGCTCAGGCAGCGTGCCTTTAACCATTTCGCGTTGCCGGCAGAATAGAGTAGAGGTAATCCACCCTAGCCGCCTGCTCCCTTATCTGTTTTTGCACATCGGTTAACTGACCATGAATGGTCAGCAACACCTGCATCAGATCTGCCTCTGGCACAGGAGCCGTAGGCACTTGGACCTGTTTGGCTACCTGTGGTTGAGGCTGTTCCGTGTTTCCCTTTCCAGACGCCATTTGGGCGTAAGAAATTCCGGGATTAACGGCAGTTGTTGTCTGGCGTACTACTGGGTGTTTTACCTCCACTGTTTTCTTTTGGGCTTTGTTGTTTTTCATTTCCTGAAACTTCGGACATCCCCGATAGTTTGCGGGGTGCCCAGAGCCTCGGCAAAGTGCACATTTTAACTGGGTCCTGTCTTCGACCCTATCTTTCCCAAGCTTACATTCCCCTATCTTGTGGGAGTCTCCACACTTGACGCAAACTGGATCCATACCACAGTTAGCTGCCACGTGGCCGTACCCTTGGCAGTTCATGCATTGAAGCATGTCTCTCTGCCTATTTAATTTTTCCCATCTTACAATTTGGTAGTTTAGGACGGTTATACTCCTTAAACCACTCAACTTGCTTTGGGGCGAGAGCTGAACGAGGAAGAATGGTAAATTCCGTTTCTCCCGTCTGGCCTTAACTGTGGAAAACGGTCGGACCCCGATAAAATCGAGATCATCGCTCGCCACTTGACGGAGCTCAGCTAAGAGCGCCTGCGGATCCGTAGAGGATTCTATACCCTTCAGGAGAACTGTTTGCAGCTTTTCTTCCTTCGGGGTGAAACTGTAGAATTCTGTCTTCGTTTGTGACAAAAGATCTTTGACTTTTTTATAATGCTCGACCGAAGAGCAATGAATAGCGTGTCGGTCTGCGTTCAATCTTTTAATAATAAAATTATTGCCTATGGCCGACTTACATAGTTCTATTGTATCTTTTAATTCTATTTTATAAGTATTAATTGGTGGCACCTTACCTTTTTTTGCTTGTGGCTGTTGCTGATGTTGCTGCTGCTGTTGTGACTGCTGCTGTTGTGCCTGCTGCTGTTGTATCTGCTGCGGTTGTTGTTGCTGTTGTATTTTCTGCTGCTGTTGTTGCTTCTGTGTCTTTTGTTGCTGTATTGGTTGTTGTGTTTGTTGTTGTATTTGCTTTTGTTGCTGATGTTGTTGTTGTTTCTGTTGTTGTTGTTGTTGTTGTTGTTGTTGTTGTTGTTGTTGCTGTTGTTGTAGCGGTTGATTTTGCTTTTGCTGTTGTTGTTGTTGTTGTTGTTGCTTTTGTTTTTGTTTTTGTTGCTTTGCTTGCGGTTGCTGATGCTGTTGCTGGGGCTGCAGTTGCTGCGCCTGCTGCTTCTTTTTGTGCTGAATTTCCGGAAGTGGTTGTTGTTGCTTAAGGGACTGCTGCTTTTGTTCAGCTTTTTGTTGCTCTTGGAGCGTTTTTTGTCTTTTGCTTTCAAGAGCAACTAGGCGCTCTTTTTCCCTACGCGCTTCTTGTTTTTCTTTCAGTGCTCTTACCATTGCCATAAGTGCAGAGATTTGCTCTGTCAGAGATTCTATTTTTTCTTCCTCAGTTTCTGATTCTGGAGGTGAAAGATCTACTAACTCGGCACTTACGTAATGCCCCTCACCTTCTACGGACATGTAAGCAATGTCTTCGGCATCTGCCGCAGCGACGTTTTGCTCATCTGTCTTCTTGTCAGTCTCGTTGACGGCCCCTTTGGCGACCTCATAGTCAGCTTCTCCTGCTATTTCGTCGTCCGCCTCTGCCTCGTCATCGCCCTCATCTTCGTGTTCGTTGTCATCCTCGTAGGAGGAGCTTTCAACCTGCCTGTGCATTTTAGCTTGAGCCGATGCCTTAGCCAACTTCGCTCTTGTGCTCCTGTCAGGGCGGTTTACAAGATGGGGCTTGTATCTAATGATACGCCTCCTCTTCTTGTCTTCTTTTGTTGTTGCTGCGGCACGTGCCGGTGTTGAGGACTTGCCTTTTGGAAGGCTTGATGTTGTTGCAGTTGCTAAGCTGCTTTTATTGGCCTCGGCACGTGCCGATGACTTAGTCGTTGTTGTTGCTATAGTTATAGCTGTTGATACTTGAGCATTGGAAGGGCCCGCTATATTAGCATTTGCCGTTGCATCACCTGATGCTCCGGCAGATTCTCTTGTTGTTGGGGGATCATCTTTCGATGTCCCCGTTGGCTTTACCATCTGTATTTGTTGTTCCTCTCTGTTTTTGTTCACCTTCTCCCAGAACTTATTTAAAAAAAAGCCCTGGCCAGGGTGGGGCTCGAACCCACGACCCTCCACTTCGTCGTCGTTCACGCTACCCACTAGGCTAACTTGCCTTTTAATTTTACTTGGCAAATTGCCACTAGATTGTGCAGTGAGTGCACTTAAACTATTAATGAAAATTTAATTCAATTGAACACACTTGTAAATTAATTTTGTATACTGAGAAAGTCGTCAACGCGTCTGTACACTTTCACAGCTGAAGATCGACTGTGTGTGCTGTTACTATTGTTATTATGTGCACTGTAATTTGTTGGATTTGATGTCATGTTGCTAATGATTTCAAAAAAGCTTAAGGAATAAAAAGTGCACTTAACACATGTGTACATTAGTAAGTATATTAAGACAAAAAAGATTTTGTCCCTAAAATATATGTTTATGTAAGGAAGCTGAGATATGACAAGGGAGTATGTGAAAAACTGCTGCAGATAAAAAAACTAACAGTAGTTGACACAAAAAAATTTATAGATTTTGGAAAGTTGAATCTCAGGTAGGTGTACAGGGTGATTGGTTTTAGGTGCACCAAAAAACTTGAGAGTTTAGTTGGGGCTAAGACAAGAAAAAAATCATATGAGCGATGAGGGGTGAGTACTCTCACGAGGCAGCTTCAAATTATAAACAACGGAAGTATGAGTACTGTTCCAATTCCAAATTCAAATTGTTTCCCATTTTGTTTATTATCTGCTTGACTGCCGATGTGTTAACATCGCAATATTTTCATAATCAAGCTAAATGAAGAGTGATAGAAAATGAATTCTTGGAAAAGTAAACAAATAGAAGCATTAATAATAATTTATAAATGTTATCTTCTTTTATACAACTGTCTCACTTCACAAAAATTCCATCCGCTCAATCGAGGGCCTGAGTAATCACGAGAGTACTCACCAAGCCAGACTCAAATTTTCCCGTCTAAACACGGTCTTTCTCGATTTTACACATGAATGAAAGAATTCTTTCATTAATGGATTTTACCCATTGACAAAACCAACCTAGTTACAACGAGAATAGGCCTTTTTGATAACAACGATATATCTCTTTCTCGTTCTCACAGAATTGTCAAAAACAGCAGTATACATCATGAATTTTTTTTTATCATTGTTGACAAATTGATTGAAAACAAAAGCGGGAATTTTAAAGATTTTTGCGCGAAAATTGTGAAAATTGTGTAGTAATTTTAAGAAATAAATATAAACATTGAGAGAATTTGTCTTTCCACTTATAGTCCTGTTTTGTTGGAAATTTATAGTAAGTCAGTATGGAAAGTTCCAATAAACGGTTATTCACTTTTATATCCACTTAGTATATTTTATCTTCAGGTTGGTATTCGTGGCATTGTCAAAATCAGCTGTTACCGACAAAATTAAATTAAAAATTTGAATTCAAAATCTAAATTTGAAAAATATAAATGGATAACGAAATGTATTATTAGTTCCGACATAATATAATATAAAAACTAAAACCCATTGCAGTTTTTTTACATCTTAATAATTAGTTTTTTTATTACTGATTAATAAGTTTTTCGTACAATTTAACTTTTGTTTCTCGCCATTCGGTTTTTTCTTTTCTTCTTTCCGCCTTTTCTTTTTGGCGGTTTTCATAGCGGTCTTGAACCATTTTCATTTCCTCTTCCTTCAGACGAAGTTTTTCATTGAAGTATTCTGACTTTGTCAGACGCTTTTGGTGCCTGCACTTGATCGACGATGCAGAACTAGAGGTGGGACCAACATCGGAAGTAGTTGAGGCAGGATCTTCTGCTTCTAGTAAATATTCAATTTCAAAATAGCAGTATATTCCAACTCAACAGCTTCGGATATTGAAGCTACCTCCATTTGTGTTGATAGAAAAGTGAACTCACTTGCTGCTGAGGGCGTAACCGGGGGCGTTATCAAATCCTGTGAAAAAGTTAATTCTTTTGAAAATGTCTTAAAAAAGTCATCTTACAGTAAATAGAAAATCGGTGCCAGTATTTATGGCTTTGGTTGAATGAATCACTTTATCTGAAAATATTTCGTCCATTTCATTCATAAAAGGCGGTGGACATGGAGATGCACCAGTGTTTTTAGAATTGTCCTTTGAATTCTTGAAGGCCCTCAGCTGCGTCTGCATTTTTATTTCAAGGTTATGTACTTCCATATCCTTACCCTGAAATATGAATGTTTGGAATTTGTTTTTTCTTAACGTTTTAGGATCATAAAAATACTTTCATAACCAGCTGAGCTCATATCTTCTAAAACATTTGCAAATGCACACCGCCTCTTCCTTGGAATTCCTTCTTGCGAGCGGAGTAAAAATTTAGAAACGCTTTGGTCTCTTCAGGAGTCCAACGTTTAGGTCTGTAAAGAAAAAATCTTTAATTATTAATAACTATTTGTATAATTTTTATTAAAATTATTACCTCTTTGGCATTTTCTAATATTAAAATCTCTGGACAATTTTACCAAATTAAAAACATTTTTTCGTATGTTTCTTAACATTCCTGGGAATGTTGGTCGCAGCAAGTCCATTACACTGGCAGGCCAACGACGATATTGAGCATCATTTTCTATAAGACTGACCACGTTCTAGATAAATAGTCCTTCAAAATGCTGTTGATAAGTGCAATTAAATCATACAATTATTAATAAAATATGTAACTTAACTCACCTGTTTGGTTCAGAAATGTTCCTTTCCGCCTGGTAAACTGGTGTAAAAAACTTCCATCTTCTAAAGAACCCTGTTGATTGATTGTTCTATAACTTTTATTTATTAGATTTTATTGAGATTATTCACTTTACCTTGTTATTAAACGGAGAATTCAGATGTTATTAATTTCATTTCAGTTTTACGAGGAAAAAAAATTCTTTTTGTCTCGCGAGCTTTGCCTATGACTTTATCATGAATATGACCTTACATAATTTTTTTTAAAATCACGCTCAATGTATTAATTACAGGAACCATTGTCTCTATTCTATTTATAAAACCGTGAAGGTCTGATTTTCTACCATTAAATGGCATTATGTGTGCAACATTTTTTTGAATGAAATTGAATTTTTCAATTTCGTCTAAGGTATCCATTTTGTTATCTTTAAATTAGGTTGAAAAACTTCACAAGAACAATGTTTACAATAAAACAATAAGAGATACAAATTTAAAAGGTAAACAGATAAATAAATAGCTACCGTCCCAAGTTTTGTTTGATGAAACTGGATACTGATGTAATTCGCTGATGTATGTACTGTAGGTATTCTTTAAATGTTCACTAAATGTTTATCAGTGCAGGGTGCGGGTAATTATGAATGTTTAAATATAAACTTTTGATTTTAACTATCAAAAGTATCGAACCGTTATTGTAGTCTTTATCATCACTTATTCATTTCTCATTTTTATTATATTTTTTTTCACGGTTTTTTTTTTAAATGTAGGTATAGGTATGCACTCGATTTCTTTCGGATGTAGGTATCTAGTTGTGGGTAATTTTTTATTTTATTCTTTTTTTTCACACAATGATTTTTTTTGTTTGCTTCAAAATGTAGGTATAGGTATGCACTTTTTAAACTAATTAAATTAAACTAAGTTTTGTCTTGAATTCTAATTCATCGTCGAATTAAGAATAACAAGTCACAGTGTGGATTAACCGAGTGGAAAAGAATTATTCTTCCACTTATTTATGACTGCGCCAGTAATGTATTTAAACACGTTGTTGATAGTTTGAGTTAATGTTTTAAACTGAACTTTATTTTTCGTAAGTATCTTAAAATGAAAATTGGTTTGCAAATGTTATAACGGAAATTAGTTTTAAGTTACAATGTCATAGAATGTGTTTATTGTTACAATATTTAGTTTGAAAATGAACAGGGTTTTATGTTGCAATGTCTAGTTTGCAAAAACAAGTTTTAAATGGAATGTGTTTATTGTTACAATATTTAGTTTGCAAATGGACAGAGTTTTATGTTGCAATGTGGGAATAAAATCTATTTAAGTTTCCCACAAATGCAACTTGAGTTGTTAGGTTAAACGGAAATGAAATGGGGATGTTTATGTATAACTATATCTATAATTTATTTTCTTTGCATTGCAAAAGTAAAATAAAATATTCAATCCGGCGAACGATTGTAAACATATATGTTTGACCATTGTATATGTTTTGTCAAATAGTACTCAAAACAAAAACAGCTGACTACTTTGACATCTTGAACCCCAAACAAAATGGAAAATTTTTAATACATAATTTTTGAAAATAAGACGAAAAGTGAATTATTCAATAAACAAAATGTTACAACTGAGTACATTTCTGCTTCGTAGGCCATTAAATGTTTCAAATCTCATCAAATCAACTCGAATTCAATACATTTCAATTGGTAATTCACGTTAGTTGGCGCATAAGTTCATACACCGCTGGTGAGCCGACCTAGTCTTGGACAAAAAGATAAACGGGAGGCTTAACCTTTTATGATATCATAGAAGATGTATATAATTTTACGGAACAATTTATGGTATTTTTTTTTCAAATTTATCAAATAAACAACTTTATGTTTTTTTTATAAATCAGGATTCAAAAGGTAACAATAAAGTCGATGCACTTTTTGAAGAATTAGTGGAATGTTCTTCATCATTGTGTGGACAAAAAGTTGAAGACGAAAAAAATCAAAAATTCGGTACACGTGCTGCAAAGCGAAAGAATTATTCATGCTCATCGACTGATGACGAAAACGTAGATTTTCATCAAAACTTAAAACATAAAATGAAAAAAATACCTAGCAAAGCCAAAAGGGATGTTAAAGCTCATATTGAAGCTTACTTAAATGTTATTACAGCTAATTACAACTGATCCAGCTCAAAGTTTGTTAAATTTTATTTTACATTTTATTATAAAAAAAAACTCATTTTGTTTGTATTTATTTCTTGTAATTTGTTGTATTTATTTCAAACATAAACATAATTGTAATACATAAATCAAAAACAAAATTTTCAGACATCTTTAATTACTTAGTTTAAAAATAAAATCTTTTTAGGAGTTTCGTTATTTTTAATTCTTTCTGGTTGTTTCATTTTTCTGCAAGGAATAATCGCTTTTATGGTAGGCACCGTTATTTTAAAACACAAAAATAAAAAAAAACGTGCGGGCATATTAATCACAAAATACTCAGGTAGGTATATAGAGGTACATTATGTGGTAGTCAGCATGTGGTTAACAGATTATTGTTTTTTTTTCTTCGATGATTAAAATTCTGTGGTCAGATGGCTCTTAATTTGAAGTCACTTTTCAAATTTCACGTGTGAACATTTTTTAAAGTCTTGATTGTTATAAAAAAATCAGAAAATTGTTTTTTCAAATTATTTTTTTACCAACTATTTTCATTAAAATAATATGTTTAAATTTAAATATGCTCCGATGTAAAAATTCAAAAAGTGACTTATAACATTTAGTCATCTGGCCTGGACACAGAATTTCTGCAAGTATAGTTAACATATCAAAAACAAGCCTTGACAGAGCATAAAGAACTGTGTAAGGTAGTTTGGCAAATAAGATATCCAAAAAAGCTGGAAAAGTTGGATTCTCAGGTAGGTACATAACAGATTTGTGTGTGCTGTTACTATTGTTATTATGTGCACTGTAATTTGTTGGATTTGATGTCATGTTGCTAATGATTTCAAAAAAGCTTAAGGAATAAAAAGTGCACTTAACACATGTGTACATTAGTAAGTATATTAAGACAAAAAAGATTTTGTCCCTAAAATATATGTTTATGTAAGGAAGCTGAGATATGACAAGGGAGTATGTGAAAAACTGCTGCAGATAAAAAAACTAACAGTAGTTGACACAAAAAAATTTAAAGATTTTGGAAAGTTGAATCTCAGGTAGGTGTACAGGGTGATTGGTTTTAGGTGCACCAAAAAACTTGAGAGTGTAGTTGGGGCTAAGACAAGAAAAAAATCATATGAGCGATGAGGGGTGAGTACTCTCACGAGGCAGCTTCAAATTATAAACAACGGAAGTATGAGTACTGTTCCAATTCCAAATTCAAATTGTTTCCCATTTTGTTTATTATCTGCTTGACTGCCGATGTGTTAACATCGCAATATTTTCATAATCAAGCTAAATGAAGAGTGATAGAAAATGAATTCTTGGAAAAGTAAACAAATAGAAGCATTAATAATAATTTATAAATGTTATCTTCTTTTATACAACTGTCTCACTTCACAAAAATTCCATCCGCTCAATCGAGGGCCTGAGTAATCACGAGAGTACTCACCAAGCCAGACTCAAATTTTCCCGTCTAAACACGGTCTTTCTCGATTTTACACATGAATGAAAGAATTCTTTCATTAATGGATTTTACCCATTGACAAAACCAACCTAGTTACAACGAGAATAGGCCTTTTTGATAACAACGATATATCTCTTTCTCGTTCTCACAGAATTGTCAAAAACAGCAGTATACATCATGAATTTTTTTTTATCATTGTTGACAAATTGATTGAAAACAAAAGCGGGAATTTTAAAGATTTTTGCGCGAAAATTGTGAAAATTGTGTAGTAATTTTAAGAAATAAATATAAACATTGAGAGAATTTGTCTTTCCACTTATAGTCCTGTTTTGTTGGAAATTTATAGTAAGTCAGTATGGAAAGTTCCAATAAACGGTTATTCACTTTTATATCCACTTAGTATATTTTATCTTCAGGTTGGTATTCGTGGCATTGTCAAAATCAGCTGTTACCGACAAAATTAAATTAAAAATTTGAATTCAAAATCTAAATTTGAAAAATATAAATGGATAACGAAATGTATTATTAGTTCCGACATAATATAATATAAAAACTAAAACCCATTGCAGTTTTTTTACATCTTAATAATTAGTTTTTTTATTACTGACTAATAAGTTTTTCGTACAATTTAACTTTTGTTTCTCGCCATTCGGTTTTTTCTTTTCTTCTTTCCGCCTTTTCTTTTTGGCGGTTTTCATAGCGCTCTTGAACCATTTTCATTTCCTCTTCCTTCAGACGAAGTTTTTCATTGAAGTATTCTGACTTTGTCAGACGCTTTTGGTGCCTGCACTTGATCGACGATGCAGAACTAGAGGTGGGACCAACATCGGAAGTAGTTGAGGCAGGATCTTCTGCTTCTAGTAAATATTCAATTTCAAAATAGCAGTATATTCCAACTCAACAGCTTCGGATATTGAAGCTACCTCCATTTGTGTTGATAGAAAAGTGAACTCACTTGCTGCTGAGGGCGTAACCGGGGGCGTTATCAAATCCTGTGAAAAAGTTAATTCTTTTGAAAATGTCTTAAAAAAGTCATCTTACAGTAAATAGAAAATCGGTGCCAGTATTTATGGCTTTGGTTGAATGAATCACTTTATCTGAAAATATTTCGTCCATTTCATTCATAAAAGGCGGTGGACATGGAGATGCACCAGTGTTTTTAGAATTGTCCTTTGAATTCTTGAAGGCCCTCAGCTGCGTCTGCATTTTTATTTCAAGGTTATGTACTTCCATATCCTTACCCTGAAATATGAATGTTTGGAATTTGTTTTTTCTTAACGTTTTAGGATCATAAAAATACTTTCATAACCAGCTGAGCTCATATCTTCTAAAACATTTGCAAATGCACACCGCCTCTTCCTTGGAATTCCTTCTTGCGAGCGGAGTAAAAATTTAGAAACGCTTTGGTCTCTTCAGGAGTCCAACGTTTAGGTCTGTAAAGAAAAAATCTTTAATTATTAATAACTATTTGTATAATTTTTATTAAAATTATTACCTCTTTGGCATTTTCTAATATTAAAATCTCTGGACAATTTTACCAAATTAAAAACATTTTTTCGTATGTTTCTTAACATTCCTGGGAATGTTGGTCGCAGCAAGTCCATTACACTGGCAGGCCAACGACGATATTGAGCATCATTTTCTATAAGACTGACCACGTTCTAGATAAATAGTCCTTCAAAATGCTGTTGATAAGTGCAATTAAATCATACAATTATTAATAAAATATGTAACTTAACTTACCTGTTTGGTTCAGAAATGTTCCTTTCCGCCTGGTAAACTGGTGTAAAAAACTTCCATCTTCTAAAGAACCCTGTTGATTGATTGTTCTATAACTTTCATTTATTAGATTTTATTGAGATTATTCACTTTACCTTGTTATTAAACGGAGAATTCAGATGTTATTAATTTCATTTCAGTTTTACGAGGAAAAAAAATTCTTTTTGAGTTTTGACATACTTTTGACATGCCATTGGTGCTGCCAACCTCTAAGATGTAAACGTTTGACATCAGCCCATTTTGCGCCATAACTTTCCAGGCTTTCCATTATTGTATCTTCACTTTTATGTTCACTTTAATTACTGACCAATTTATCGCCACTTTAGATATCCCATACAAAATTTTGATAAAGTGACTATACACTCGCCAACAAAACGCGCTAAATATTGGAAGAAAAAACTAAAGGAATAAAACTAAATTATTAATTGTTGGAAACAGGAGCCGATTACTTCAAGAAGAGTATTAAATTGGAAAAAGATAAACAACAGTATGGAACTCTCCCAATAAGCTAGATCCTTAGATCCATGTAGCAAAATTCGATATTTATCGAAAATTGAAAATATTGGAAGAGATCCATACCTGTTTTTTTATGAAAGAAAGATATTTCCAAAAAATGTAACATCTTATATTACCCACAGGTATTTACTTTCAAATAAGTCAAACTGCACGGCAAAGGAGAACAAAAACAGCAACAGTGTTTGCAAAGCTGAAGGACTCTTCGACGCAGGATGGCTGATGGAAATGGCTGGAACTTTCGTCACACGAGCCAATGTGTACATTGTGTTGGGGAAGGTACTTAAGTTTTCTATAAATAAATAGTCAAATTGCGTTTATCAGTTTTTTTGTATCTACTCGGGTTTTGCATTCCCAGCGCCTAAATGAAAAACCTTTGGAGGCCTGGATCATCATTTCGGAGAGTGGCAAGGTAGAATCTGCCCACTGCCAATGCAAAGCATCTATTTGAGACATGCACTCATGTGGCGATAATTTTGTACGCCCTTAACGGCATACAAAGAGGATGTGCAACCTCAACAGAACCAGTAATCACAAACAAATGTTTTGATGTCGAAATAATTTGAAAACAAATTCAGTACACAATAATCGAATAGTTTTAGTAACAACCTTAACAATGTTTTTGTGTTAAATAGTTTTTAACGTTAATAATGTTTTTGTCACTATTTCGGCCACTTTTATATGTATATGCAGATGTTTTTGTTGGTTTTGCTAATTTTTATGTACATACTCTTCAGTACATAGTCAAATAAGAAGTAAGAGATAAGAGCTACGGTAGTGTTTATTTCATGAGATCACTTACAAGACTAAAGCTTAAAGATAATTACAGACTTAGCCTATCTATCATATTCTACTGTTTCTACTTTAAGTTAGGATCTAGGGGTTATACATAAAGCACAATATAATATACATACATAACACTCCTTTCTCCTAAAGTTTTTAATTACATAGTAATAATGTTGTATATTATTTAAATCCATTTATTTCAATTATTATTAAAAAAGAACATTTCAAGAATTTTTAATTAATTTCAAATAAATATAATTTCTACAATATTTTAAATATTTCATATAAATTCTATACCATTATATTAGTTTTTTTTTTTTTTATAATTCGAAATTAATTACAAATACATTTCATTTTATTAATTCTTATTTTTGCATTTATATAATTTGAACTAGTTTCCACTTCACACTCTGTTTTTTTCAAAATATTCGTTAAAATTTATAAGTACATGTTAGGATATCGTAGAGGTTTGTTTCTGATCCTGGCACCTTTACTCAAAGCTATAGGAGGATTCAGATTACTATCCTCCTTGAATTTGCACATAGAGTTTCCCTCTCTTTCTTTTAAATTTGGATATAAATCAACTTCAGTATTATTATTGTTCTGATTCCAACTTGAATCAAATGTTACCTTTCTTAAAACTCTTGGCCTCAATTGATGACTATGAGCTTTTCGAATAGCTAGTACCATTTAATCTTACAAGATATACTACTCTTGAAACTTTATCATAAATAACAGCTGGTATCCATCGCACAAAATTGTAATAACTACAGCGATACCAAACAGTTTTATTTTTAGTGAATTCATTATTTATGATTTGGGTTTCTTGCTATGTTGTTGTTGTTTCTTTCTTCTAGAGTTAAATAAATTTGAATTTTGGTTTTTGTTAGAATCGGTTTTTTAGATTTTCTAAATGGTTTTAAATTTTCTTTTATGTTAACTTGGTTATTTGCTGGTTTAATAGCATCTAAAATAGTACGGGGATTGTATCTAAAAATTAAATTTGCTGGTGAATTATTTGTTATAGTTGAAGGAACATTTCGATATTTAAATAAAAAAATTTCAAGATGATTCTCTATAGGTAAATTTTTGATCTTATGATCATGAAAAAATTTTTTCAAACTTGATTTCAAAGTTTGAACTGCTCTCTCAGCGCTGCCATTTGATTGAGGGTTATATGGCGGGGTTTTGGTCAAAATATTATTATTGGCCTTACAAAAATTTTGAAGTTCCACTGACGATAAAGGTGGACAATTGTCAGATATAATTTCCTTTGGTAGCCCATAAATACAAAAACTTTTCTAAATATTGATATAACATTCGCTGCCGTCGTTTTGTTCATAATATGAACATCAATCCATCGCGAAAAAATGTCTATCATAATTAAAAATATTTTATTTTGAAAATGTAGAAAATCTATATGTATTCTCTCAAAAGGAAATAAAGTAACTGGCCAAGATGAGAGTGGAACAAAACCAGGTCTTTTACTTTCCTGCTGACATGCATCACACGTTCGGACATAATGCTCAATGTCTCGATCTAAATTTAACCACCACATTTTACTTCTAGCGAGCTCCTTCATACGGACAACACCTAAATGACCTTCATGCAAGAGTTCTAGCATTTTTCCTCTCAACGAGTTCGGAATTACTACTCGACAACCTAACAATACACATCCCTCATCCGAAATAGAAAACTCAAGTTGTCTACAACTGAGTTTTTGCAACACCTTATTTTCAAAATGATTTGGCCATTCTGAACGCACAAAAGAGACAATTTTATTTAAAGTTTCATCTTTCGATGTTTCAGTAGCAATGTCATATGCATTCAATGGTAAATTACCCCCTATATTAAAAAAATTTATCAAACAACTAGTCACATTAGTTGGCTCGTTCATGGGCAAGCGTGATAAAGCGTCCGCATTATTCATAGCGCTTCCTTTCCTATAAACGATCTTATAATCGTACTGTGATAGAATCAAAGTCCATCGTTGCAATCTTGCAGCAGCTATTGCATTATTCTTCTTTTCACCAAATATGTTCTCAAGAGGTTTATGGTCACTATAAATTATAATTATACGTCCATATATATATTTGTGAAAACAATTCACACTAAAAATAACCGCAAGAGCTTCTCGCTCTATTTTAGAATAGTTTTTCTCAGCACTTGATAAAGTGCTCGACACGAACATAATAGGACGTTCTTCGCCATTATGTTTAATGTGAAATAATACACCACCGACACCATATGAGCTAGCGTCACAAACAATACCGAGAGGTTTATCTGGCGAGTAGTGTACTAACGTATTATTATCATACAACCAACATTTACTTTCGTTAAAAACCTTTTCGCAATCTTGATTCCAATCGAAAGATTTCTCTTTTCTCAAGAGTTCATACAGGGGTGCTAATCGAGAAGAAAGATTCGGAATGAATTTATTGTAAAAATTTAATAGACCCAAGTAAGCTTTTAACGAAGTTACATCAACAGGAGCAGGAGCGTTTACTATTGCCTTCATCATATCTGCTTTTGGATGAATTCCATATCCATTTATCACATGGCCCAGATATTCAACCGATGATTTAAAAAATTGACACTTATCTATACGTACTTTAACGTTCAATTGATTGAACCTACGCAAAACCTCAATCAAATTAGCCTTAGAATCATCTAGTGTCTTACCACCAATGATGATTTCATCAATATACCCTTTCACAAATTTAAGACCTTTTAAAATGTCATCTATGACACACTGAAAAATGGAGGGCGCACTTTTTATTCCAAATGGAAGTCTGGTGTATTGAAACAAGCCCTTGTCAGTGTTAATTGTAACATAATTTTGTGACTGGTCTGATAATGCGATTTGCTGAAATGCCCCAGCTAAATCAAGGATACAAAAGAAGAAACATCCCTCAAAACTACCTAAAATATCGTCGATGCGAGGGATTGGGTAATGATCAACCTTAACATACCTGTTTATGGTCGACTTACAATCCATACAAATCCTTATGGTTCCATCTTTTTTTTCCACAACAACAATTGGTGTGGCCCACTCGCTATACCTAACAGGTCTTAAGATGCCCACTTCTACAAGCCTTGCTAGCTCTACCTCAACCTTTTCCCGCAGTCCATATGGGACTGTATAGGGCTTATGAAAAATAGGGGATGCGTTAACATCAAGTACAATCTCTGCAATGTGATTTTTAATTATCCCAAAATAATTGTTATCGAAAACTTGTGGAAAATCCTTCAAAATGTTGCTTCTGAATTCATCGCAAGGTGAGTTATCAACGCTATTTACCTTAAAATGATTTCTCCACTCTGTAAATAGGACGTTCATCCAATTTCTTCGTAAAAGAGGTGTAAAATCCTTCTCGGTTCTAACAACAACCAAATCTAGGCAGAATTTTTTATCTTCAAATAGATCGTTCACAGCAACTTCAACAGCCCCAACAACAACAACATTTTCCCCTGTTATGACGTTAAGAGTTTTATCAAATGGCTTTAATCTGCAACTTTAAAACAACTTTAAATACAGGCATTCGGAAAGGATAGAAAGACAGGCACCAGAATCTACCTCCATCTTTAAATTAATATTGTTAACATTTAATGTAATCATAAGTGGTTTTAAATACTCGGAACTTAAAGAATTATTAGCAACTTTATAATCGTTAATTAAAACATAGACTCAATTTATAATATTATTAACTTTATTTAATTTTCTATAAATACGGAACACGTCTGGTCGGAAGGACTTCATAAAATACACTGCCATTGCAATTGCAGATGCACAACTTGCTTGAAGAGCTAAAATGTATCTCTGTATTATAATATGGCTGTCTCGCTCTCATATTATTATTTATTTCACTCTAACAATCGGCCATCCTTTATTTAAATTCGTCCTCGAATTATTTAGTATTATATTACATTAATCAACAAAATAAACAAGTTTTTAAAACAAACAACAGTTTTCAATTCAGTTCAACTCAACTTCAATAATCTTATAAACATGTAATTCAAAAATTTGAAATCAAAGTTTCATTTACTTTAAAGTAATTTTTCAGTTGTCAAGGAATTATTGAAAAATAATAATTATAGTTTGTTATAATTTTTAGAGTTCGAATACTATTCAATAAAATGAAATAAAAGGAAGAAAATCTTTACTTTAATTAATAATATTCATAATCTTGGAACTTTACTTGTTTTCGAATACGTTGTTGCTTCGTATTAGAAGTTGCCGTCGGCAATAATTGTTCCTGAATGGTGTGCTCAAGATTGTCTTCAGGGATATTGTCATCATTATGTCTGGTCAAAACTTCATCTTCTGGATCTTCGTCTGCATAAGTCTCTGAATCTTGGTCGTCGTCGTTGTTTTCTGGAGCCTTCCATAACTTTAACTGACTAACGTGAGATGTAGAGGCGTATTTTCGCCCAGAGTCATCACAACGCAAAGCTGCAATTCCGTAAGTATCGTTAAGAAGAACTTTCGTTATAACTAGAGGACCTCTATTTTTGCGGTGTAACATTGTTGAATCGCCTGTTGATTGAGAAGTTGTCTTCATAAAAACGATGTCCCCAACGTCGTACTGAACGTTTATTCGTCTGCTACGGTCGTATCGGTCTTTAAATTTTTGCTGCTCAGCCAGAATCTTATATTTCGTAACACCTTGGGTCGTTGGTAACGTTTGGATTCCTCATTGATGGTCAGTTGTCTAACAAATCCTTCGTCAAAGCGTGGAGTATACCCAAACAAAAGTTGAAACGGTGATATTCCTGTCATTGTTGTCACGGTTATTCAGGTCTCTTGCAACGTTCTTTAGCTTTAGGTCCCAGTCCTTTCCTTCCTTACTCTCGTCAAGTGTCGCTACGATAATTGGTATTAACGTCCGGTTCACCCTTTCGACTTGGCCGTTTGCTTGTGCATGCCTCGGTGAATTAAGATGATGTTTTATTCCGTGCCTCTGTCGGTCACACATTTTTCGGGTGCTCCAAAATCAGTCACGAAATTCTCCAACCGCCGTATTACGTTTTCAGCATTTGTGTTCCGGACTGCTTCAAGTATCACAAACTTTGTCAAATTACAAATGATAACAAGGATATATTTATTCCCCTTTGAACTACTGATAAAAGGGCCCAAATGGTCCAAGTGAACGACTGCAAACGGACGATTTCCTGGTGGTATAGGATGTAGTTCACCTGCTGGTTTTCCTGTTTGCGTTTGGGAAAGCAAACAATGCAAACACGCACTAATATGTTGCTTCCCATATCGCCTCATGCTTGGAAAATAATAAAATCTTCTCATTTTTGTCAACGTCCTGTCTAAACGGAAATGTCCTTGTAAGTCGTGAAATCTAATTGTTAAAGCTTTTCTCATAGATTTAGGTATGACGTATTTATGTTGGCTGCCTTCAACTTTGTACAGAATCCCGTTTTCAAGAAAATACCCATGGACTTGACCTTTTTCAATTTGCGAATACGTACTCGGTTCTTTGGTCTGCAGAATATTAATTTTCCTTTGGAGCTTTTGGTCTTGAGACTGGTACATGATTATTTCATCTTCATCCGTAGTTACTGCGAAAACATAGGCCCACTCTTCCAAAGCTTGCGAAATTGGTGCCTCTTCCGTTGCTGCTCGACTAAGAGCGTCGACATGTTGAAGTTTCACTCCGGATCGATGTTCAATGCTGAAATCAAACTCGCAAAGCAAATTGTACCACCTGCTTGAGGATTTCTTGTTTTCTGGACGTTCAAATAAATGAGTGCTTGGCAATCCGTGATGATAGTGAAATGAACATTTATAAGAAGAAATCTCTTGTTGCCCATACAACTACTAAAAGTTCCAGCATCTGTTGTTCGTCTGCTGATTGCGTATACCAGATGAAGTTGTCCATCATCATTATCTCGTTGGAAAAGCATAGCGGCTAAACCTTGGCTGCTGGTATCCGAATGCAGCTCAGTATGCTTCTTAGGATCAAAGAGTTGTAGTATTGGGCTACTTACAAGTGCGTTTTTAAGGTCTTTAAACGCATATTCAGACTTATCACTCCAACTAAATTTATTTGTAGTCTTCAGAAGATCATAAAGTGGACCCGCTCGAATAGCAAACCTCTCAACGAAACGTCTAAAGAAGCCACCTAGTCCTAAAAATCGACGTACCTCGTGAACATTCTTTGGCTGCGGAAACCCCGCTATAGCATGTACTTTACTTTGACCTGGTTCGATGCCTTTCTCAGAAATTTGAAATCCGAGATAAGTTACACGTTTTTTCAAAAATTCGCACTTGGACAGTCTTATGGTAAGACCTCCTTTGCGAAGCGCTTTGAAAACGAGAATTAAACGTTCTTTAAGGTCATTCCAGTCTTGACCAGGTATGAATATATCATCTAGATAGAAAAACACTACTCGATTTCGCAATGGCCCCAAAACCTTTTGCATAAGCTTAGCAAAATAAAATGGCCCGTTAGTGAGACCAAAGATCATGCGTGTAAACTCACCGGTATCCTCTGGTGTTATAAAGGCTGTTTTATGTCGGTCCTTAGGGTCGATTGGTAACTGCAAAAACCCCTGAGCTAGATCCAGAACGATAAACACCTTTGAGTCTCCAAGCATCGCTATGTGATCATCCATATTTGGCAGCGGAAAGTTGATTTTCACAGTTTGTGTGTTCAATCGTCTATAATCCACGACAAGTCTTGACTCACCTGTTTTCTTTTTCACCAGCAACACGGGTCTCGCATATGAAGAGTTGGTATATGTTACTATACCCATTTTCCTCCAGCCATCGACGATATCTCGTATTTTCTTCTTTTCGTCTTCGCTCGCAGGGTACGGTTTAGAATATAATGGCTTGCTTCCTGGTATCTCTTGGATTTCCATTTGGAACTCACTTGTACATCCAATATCACAAGCATCAAGAGCAACACAATCTCTAAATTCGTTTAACGTGTCTAACAGTTCTTGTGGAATTTCAGGTGAAACAGTTTCGGCATCCACGTTCACATCCTTCAGCTCGATAGGCAATTTTGACAACTTCTCTTCAGCACTGGTTATTTCCATGTCAATATTGAAGATTGAGACAACAGTGATATCTTCTTTGCCTATGTTTGCGATTGGCATCAAAATTGTGTTGTCTCCTTGTATCACAGTGATAAACGAAACTGAGCCAGTTGGTATTGTAGTCTCTTCAGCTTTCCAAGATTCCATCTGACGATCGGCATACGAAAATTCAGCAAATGGTTGTTCTTCAGTTTTTCTCGTGAACTGCAACGTGTTATCTACCTTAGCATATGATATAAAAGGCAGCTCCGTATACGTACGACCAACTAGTTTGTCCCATTTTCGCACTTCGTCGGGAACCACACGAAATTTAACATTTTCAGCTAGTGCACCATCAACACTGAGTAAACAGAGAATCCACCCAGGAGAGGTGACTTTGAATTCGGCTGGGCCAAAAGATTTCAGCTCCATTAAGCCATGTTGGATACTGAATTCATTTATCAACGCTGTTGTGGCTCTTATGGTGCATTCTGAACAGCCCATATCAACAAATGTGGACATTTCACGATCGCCCACGTATACAGTTTTAAGATACTTCGCGATTCCATTCTGTGGAAAACCATCTACCTGCCGTACTGTCCCTCGCTGATTCGAACAATTTCTAGAAATGTGTCCTTTTATACCACATTGGTAACATGTTGGAGAAGGACGACCCTCAGGACAATTTCTCGAAAGATGTCCATCTTTCTTGCAATTGTAGCAAACGAATTCTCCTGCTACACGGGGACGAGCGCCTGCGTTTTGAAATTCGTTTGTTCTTGGCATAACAGCTGATTGTTGAAATTCATTAGACTTGAATCGATTCTGACCAATTCGAGTTGAACAAATTCTTTCGAATTTGAGAATGTCGTGCAATAGATCATCAGCGTCAAGATGTCGACACTCCATCAATGAGTTAGCTGCATCCCGTGCCCGCAGTCCAGTTAGTATCATCTCTTTAGTTTCATAAAAACTAAGTTTCAGTTGCCGACATTGATCATATTTTTCGTGAAAGTAGGCGTTGGATGTTTCACCTTTTTGTTGTAGACGTCTCGCCATTCTTTGCCATCTCATGGACATGTTTTCTTTGATGTAGAATGTGGCTTCAAATGAAATTTTGAACTGAGACCAACATTTAATTTCATCTGATCTCGCATTTAGCCAACGCTTCGCACCGCCTACCAGGTTCATCCTAGCTATGTCCAAAGCATACTCATCAGACCACCGATGAAGATGACACATACTTTCGATGTTTTTAAGCCAACTTTGTGCGGATACCGAGTCGCCTTCACCATTAAATTTCTCAATATTTTTAGTAAAATCTGGCATGATGTGACAGGCAACAAGTGTGTCCTCGTGAGCTCTTCGAGTGCTCCTGGCATTTGGAAGACCATTTTGTGTCAAATTCTGTATTTGTTCAACCAGAATGTCGATGGTTTGGTCACGTCGCTGGATCTGTTCATTGCGGATTCGGTTTTCGCTCTTCATATGGTTAGGTTAGGTTAGGTTTGCGGGTTGCTGTAGGAGAGCCAATAGCTCAGCCCCAGCGCACTTAGGTCAATGTAGACCCATTGTGATGCCCATTTGAGGGTTTACCAATTCCTCCTCTTACCATACTCGTAGTCCATATTTAGTTCCTTAGTATCATCCCGGGGTGTTCAACCATCCGTTTCTACTTGCGAATCGATATAGATTTGATATTGGGCACTCTGATAGTTCTTTGATGCTTTCGAAGAAGTATTTCCCCAGAGTTTTATTTCTTAGATGGCAGAGACTGGGGCAGTGACAGAGGTAGTGGGTTATATCCTCATGTTCTTCCTCGTCACTGCAACCTCTACATAGATCGTTTTCAGTTAGACGTAGTTTTTTGGCGTGATATCTTAGCATGTTATGGCCAGTTAAAACACCTACCAACGTCGATACTGACTTCCTGTCTTTTTGAATGATTGCATTCGTTCTATTTTTATCGTACTGCGACCACAGTTTTCTAGCTACCTCACAAGTGTTTAAGTTTGCCCATCTCGAGTTGGCTTTTGCCAGGATTTCACACATTATATTATGTTTGAGGTCGCATAACGGTGGTTTTACGCTAATTTCTGAGAGTTCTAGGCTAAGTGCTGAGCCTTTTCTTGCCAATTCATCGGCTTTTTCATTTCCCATGATGCCCGCGTGACCGGGGACCCAGCAGAGTGTTATAATATGCTGTGTGGCAAGAACTTTGAGCTCTTCGCGACAGCTTTTCACAAGCTTGGACTTTATTTCAACAGAAGAAATTGCTTTTATCGCTGCCTGGCTATCGATGAGAATGGTAATATCCTCTCGGGGTAGTGCCATCATTGATGCCACTTTGGCCGCTTTCGTTACTGCTAGAACCTCTGCTTGGAATACACTGCTGTTATTGGGAAGTCTGATTAAGCCTTCTATATTCAAAGCTTCTGAGAAGAAGCCAGCCCCAGTACCTACATCCATTTTTGAGCCGTCTGTTAAGATGGATTTGGTTGTAGGTTGTAAGACTTCATTATTAATCCATTTCTCTCTACTTGGGAACAAGCATTGGAATGGCCTTTCAAAATCTGTAAAGGGAACTATGTAGTCAGACTCTACATTTGTTCTTGTGTGGATGTTAAAAATTTCAGAGTGTCCAGTTAAACTGGATCTCCATAGATAAGATTGGCTAATCCTGAGAGCGCTTTTTGCTGCAGTTTCCTGCATATAAAGGTCAAGTGGCAGAAGGTTAAGTATGGTTTCTAAGCCCGCCGTGGGTGTAGTGCGCAAGACACTGGTTGTTCCAATACATGCAAGTCTCTGGATGTTAGTCAATGCCTTAAGGTTTGTAGCTTTGTTAGCGGCTTTCCACCAAACTAAGCATCCATACGTCAATATCGGTCTCACTATCGCAGTGTACATCTTGGGTTTTGGGCCCCAGTTTTTCCCAAAAATTCTGCTGCATGAGTAGAATGCGATGGATGCCTTTTTGACTCTTTCTTGGACATTCATTTTCCAGTTCAATTTCCTATCAAGTATGATTCCCAGGTATTTCGCGCTTTCGGATAACTTAAGGGGTGTGCCTTCAATTGATGGCAGATGGAATTGTGGAATTATTCGTTTGTTCGTGAATAGAACTAGTTCTGTTTTTTGGGGATTAATACATAAGCCGCATTTTTGGGCCCATTTGTTCAGTGTGTTGATAGCTCTTTGGAGGATATCACTGATGGTGTCTAGGAATTTCCCCGTGGCCATTATGACTAGGTCATCTGCGTAGGCAATGACTTTTATCCCATTATTATTAAGCAGTACTAAGACCGCATTCACAACTAATATCCACAGCAGTGGTGAAATAATCCCGCCTTGGGGTGAACCTCTTGAGGCAGTCATTTTCAATTCTGTGTTAGCGAGGGAGGTGTTTACGTTTCTTTTGTTTAATAGGCTTAGTATTATTTGAGTAATACTGTTGTCAATGTTCATGCTTATTAAGTTTCTTTCTATAGCACTAGCCTCAACATTGTTGAAAGCGCCTTCAATGTCGAGAAAGGCTGCTAATGTGTATTATTTTTGATCGAGTGATTTGTCTATAGTACTGACTACTGCATGAAGGGCAGTTTCAACACTTTTTCCTTTCATGTACGCATGCTGGTTCTGGGATAAGGTTCCTGGATTAAGCATGCTACGTATAAATACATCGAGTAGTTTCTCGAATGTTTTAAGCACAAACGATGTTAGGCTTATTGGTCTGAAATCTTTTGGCGTAGTATGAGTTGGTTTACCGGCTTTGGGTATAAATACAACTTTGACTTCTCGCCAAGTTGCAGGTATATGTGTGTACATAATACATCGCATGAATAGTTCTTTTAACACTGGTATTAACAGGTGCTTTGCCTTTTGAAGCATTATTGGATTAATACCATCAATGCCTGGTGATTTCTATGAGGAGAAGGAGTCAATTGCCCACTCTATTCCTTTCTCACTCATTACTTTCTCCGGGACTATATTAATGTGGGGATTTTCGTGATTGGCATCTGTGCCCGGTTTGGGCTGCGTCTTAACACACCCAGGGAAGTGTTTATTTAGTAGGAGTTCCATTGTTTCGGTGCAGGATTGGGTCCATCTGCCACTGTTATCTATAAGATAGCCAGGGGTTACCGGTTCCTTTGAGAGGACTTTTCTCAATCTTGCTGATTCAGGGTAACCTTTAATGCCATTGCAGAACGTCCTCCAAGATGTTCGTTTTGCGTTTTGAGTTGCATTTTTGAACTCTCTTTGACCTTCTTTGTAGAGGTCCCAATCGGACTCTGCATTGCTTCTTCTTGCGGCATTGAAGAGTTTTCTTTCTTTTTTTCTTAGATGTTGCAGCTCTTTATTCCACCAATGGGGTGATGTTTTTGTACTCGGAGCTATTACGGGGCACGATGTTTCGTATGCGCTTTTGAGAATCAGGTTCAGTGTCTCAACCGTATTGTAAATATCTTTAGGTGACTCATAATTCAGGCCTTGTAATATGTTTTGTTTTTCCTCTACTTTTGTGACAAAACGATCCCAGTTAGTTTTTCTGATATTTCTATATGGTTCTTTTTGTTTTATATTATCTCCAATTTCAAATTCAATACTTCTGTGGTCAGAAAAGGAAGGTTCAGTAGATACTTTCCAGCCACTTAACGAACAAGAGTTAGAGTTGTTAATAAGGGTTATGTCTAGCATTTCCCTTCTATTTCTAGTAACGAATGTTGGTTCGTTGCCAATGTTTCCTATAACTAAATTATGTTCTATAATAAATTCAAGAATTGACTCACCTCGTGGGTTGGTATTTGTACTACCCCATTGTACATGATGGGAGTTAGCATCACATCCGAGGATAAGGTCCCATCTATTATCTCGAGCTTTTATGACAAGCTCCTTCGTCATTTCGTTGGGGGGATCGTCCGTCCCATGTGGCATGTAAATTGTTGCGAAGACGATTGGATAGCCATTCGGTCTTTCGCATTTTACAGTGGTCTGGTCAATATTGCTGTGGGTGGATAAAAGAAATAGGTTAACCTGACTTTTAGCTACAATGCAAGTTCGAACTGTACATTCATTATTCTGTGGAAAGGCATACGTTACCAGGTCTTTCGATCTAAGCCCTCGTATTTGACCTCGAACTACCCAAGGTTCTTGCACCAGAGCTAGATCAATATTGCCGCTTGTCATAGCTTGTACTAGGTTGGCGCTAGCGGCTTTGCTGTGATGAAGATTAATTTGGCGCATCTTCATGGCGGCTAGTCGTTTCCCCACTTTTCTTCTTGTATACCGTCACAAATGGTCTTATCTTGCATCGGGTAATGCCGACGCGTATTTTGTAGCCACATTTTCGCAGTAGTGGCATGGATTTGTGACTGAGTCTCACCACAATCTTAATGCCTTTATCATTGTGCGGCCCCATTTCCTCCACCTGCCAGTCCTTACTTAAAAGTTCCGGGTTGAGGTTTTGGATGTTGAGTTGCACTCTTTCTTTCGGCAGATAAGGGCCGGGTGTGAATAGACGACCCTTCGGTTTGGCGAATTCTAGTAGCTCTTTCCTATCGCAAAGACGCAGGTTGACTTTTGGCCATGGTGCTTCCGTGTTGGCGATGAACTTCTTCAACCATTTGAGGGTTTCCGCGTCCTCACATTCCATCACATTCCACCACATTGGATACGGTTCTTGGTTTTTTGTTTTGTTTGGGTGGAGGAGAGAATGTGTCCTCATGCCTATCTCTTTTTACACAAACCGCAACTGGCTTCGGTCCCGTGTTTACTACACCGGCGGCATTTGTTGATGCCAAAGGAGAGGGTTGAGCTTTGCCATTCCCTTTCCCTCCAAGCTTCCTTGCGGGTTCCCTACTGCAGGTAATAACGATAATTGTTGTCTTTCCGTTAAGGAGCTTCTATACCCTTGAGGCATTGGAGTGTTCTTTTGGCGTTACGTACTCTATTCGGGCCGTACTTCAGCGATGCTGTTTGAATGTCAGCCTGAGCAGTACCTCCTGCTTTGGTTTCCCTCTGCAAGGAGAGTACTGTACAGACACTGCCTATAGTTTCGTCCCCGTCTTCCCGTGAGTCTACTTTTGGGATCAAGTTTCCTGCAGAACTCGTCGTAGGTCCCGACGGGCTTGTGCCTGTCACAGTCCCAGATTTGTTCAACAGTTCCTCATCACCGCCTACACTAACCAGACAAGCCGATGAACCCACTACCGGTCCCGACGGGCTTATGCCTGTCATAGACTTTGATGAGTCCACCAACTTCTCCACACTGCCTAATTTTTTCCCTTCAATTGCAGAGGCAGACGGGTACCTGTGTGATCCCGACGGGCTTGGGCCTGTCACAGAACTAGGTGCTCCCATCTTTCTCTCAGATGTTGTTGCTGGTTTCGAATGCCCTGGTACCACTTTCAGTCCCGACGGGCCTAGACCTGTCACAGATTTGGGTGGACCCATTACACTCTTTAAGTCCGGGTTCATGTGGGCTTCGTGTGTGTTCGTCTTTAGTCCCGACGGGCTTAAGCCTGTCACAGACTCGGACGACTCCACATTTCCGCTCTTGCTTGTGACTACCATTGGATTAGTGTTGCCCGAAGGATCACGACTCCGTAGGTAGGCACGAGCAATTTGAAGCCTAAGTTGTTCCCTATCACTCAGACTCTCCCACTTTTTCCCTTCCAAAGCCCTAATCGTCTTCTTGTAGCTCTTAATTCTGCTTCGGTTAGAGGCTACTGACGATGTTGAAATGGACGAGCCAGTAAGGGAGACAGTGTCATTGTCACCTAGGAATAAATTTCCTAGATCCATGACACTCTCTACAATGCTGCCGTCGGAAGTAGCCTTAAGGGCTGAAGAAGATTCGAGAAGGAAGCTCTCCTCTTCTTCTGTCATGTTTTCGTCGTTGATTGAATCGGCTTCCGTTAAGAACTTCGTGCCCGATTCTTGCACGTCGGTCGTCCCCTTTTGTTTTTGTTTTGTTTTTTTGTTTGCTGTTCATTTTTGTTCCCACGAGTATGGGGGAAGGAAAAGTCCGTCTGCGTATCACCCCCTGTACACAGATAAGGTCAGGTTACTCTTCGATTTGACCCGTTTTCGAAGAGGTACCGTTAGAATACAGCCGGTATACCCCTTGGCTGCAAACCATCCAATAGGCACGGTGACGTAACACCCTGGATTAAGGGGTGGGTAGTTCTTGGTTCGGTACTCATCAAAATCACTGTAGATCCAGTTTTCCCCAGATTCATAGATCAGATGAATCTTTGAAACTTAAGCCTTCGCACCACAACAAGGTGACTACCCTTGCGAAGGTCGCTCATCATATACTGCATCATCCACTCCATTTGCCCAGCATTTCCAGAATTTTCTGGAAATTCAAAATTATTGTTTCTGTTTTGGTTTGGTGCATTTTGTTGTCCTTGTCGCATTCTAGGAATTTTTTGGTTTATATAACATCTGTCTCTGTTTTCGTTATCATATTGTCCTGCACCATTTTGATTTTGTCCGTTCTATGACAATCGTATTTCGATTTTGCTCATTTTCTTGTATTTCCTGTCGTTCCACGCCAATCTAACCTTCACCTTCAACAGCAGCTGCCACAGCAACAGCACCAATATCACAATCTGCAACACCATTATTTTCCCCGCCAACATTTTGATTTACCTGTCTCTCTTCTTCTCTCATACGATCAGCTTCAGCTCGTTCAAGCTCCAATCTCCTTCTCTCCCGTTAGCCTGCTCGTTCATCCCTCGACCTCGACAACGGCATGGTGTTTTAATTTTATTTTATTAAAAAAAAAAACGACGCGACAAGAATTTTTAGCAAATACCTATAAGTTAAAATTCGTGCAAAAGAACAAATTCGATTCTACTTTCATGGGGACAATTGGAATCCCACTTCTGAGTTATTAGCAACTTTATAATCGTTAATTAAAACATAGACTCAATTTATAATATTATTAACTTTATTTAATTTTCTATAAATACGGAACACGTCTGGTCGGAAGGACTTCATAAAATACACTGCCATTGCAATTGCAGATGCACAACTTGCTTGTGTATTATGGTAATGAAAGACTAGCTTGTGTGTGCTTTAGCAACTTTATTACAACTGACTCTGTGTTTGATGTTAAGTGGTAAAGAGATATTTACAGATAGGAAACATAGAGATAATAGGGGAGTGTAGGGTATAAATGCACATATCTCTACATCTCCCCTTTTAACTTAAATCAATATACCTATTTTTTTTATATGTACATATGTATGTGTATATGTATTTCTAAATATTTTAGCACATTTTAGCTTATACTTATATTAACTTAAATACTATAAACTTCTAAATAAGGTAATAAAAAATTTAATCAATTATGTTTATATAAAATAATAATTATACATGAAACAATCAAAATATATATATAATCGTTATTTATTTGTTTAATTCAAACTTAAATATATATATTATCATTATTTATGTGCTTAATTCAAACTTAAAGTTATTTATACATAATTGCCTATATATTTTCTATACGCAGGTTAAACGTTGCTTGCACTTGCTTGATTTAGTTCAGTTTCGTAAATTACTAGTTTCATTGATATAAACAAAATATAACTAATTATATTGTAAGTATTTTCATGTTTAGTGCACCAAAGAAAAGGGTACACGACAAAAACAAAATTTTTTTTTTTTTTTTAAACAACATTCAAAGTGACAAATGTAGGTATCTGTATAGACAATAATGGGTTTAACATACATTGTTTTTATTTACGCGGTCTAAGAAAAAACGAATTTCTTCGGAGAGAACGTCCGTCTACAAGTTCAACCCAATACGACGTGGTGTCTTCAAATGTTTACATTTGATATTCCCGGGTACCCAAATTTTATCCTCTCTAACCCAAATTGCATCCCCATTTTTAAATTCATTTTTAATTTCTGTATTCCTATCATAATTCATTTTATTTTGTTTGTTGTTTTTAAGTAAAATTGGTTTCATATGTTTGCTAAGCCATTCATTTCTAAAAATATCGGTTTTCCCCGGAATTTCACTTCTTGTTTTCCTTCCCATTATCAATTCATTTGGAGAAAATGACGAGTTTTTGATAGGCGTGTTTCTATACTCAAGCAGTGCCATCCAAAAATTACTCTTATCTTCCTTACATTTCAAAATTATGTTCTTAGCTACCTGTACCATACGCTCAGCAAATCCATTCGACCTTGGGTACCTAGGGCTAGTTGTTACAATTGAAATATCATAATCATTACAAAATCGTCCGAACTCAAAAGATCCAAAGGGTACATTGTCTGCAATAATAAATCTGGGCACACCATGAGTTGCAAATAAAGGAAGTAAGTTCTGTATAACTGTTTGACTTGTTTTCTTTAAAACCGGTAAAATTTCTAAATACTTTGTATAGTAGTCAGCTACAATTAAATAGTTTTTTCCAGCAACCTCCATGAAATCCATGCCTATTTAAAAAAAAAAATGTCCGGAATCTCATGCGATATCATTGGTTCTTTTTTGCTTTTTGGTCTGTATTTCTGACATATTTTACATTTTTGAATAAGTTCATCTATGTCATTATTGAGAGACGGCCAGTAAACTAGAGTGCGAGCGCGGGCTTTTTCTTCTCAATTCCCAGATGTGCACTATGAAGTTTATTTAAAACTTCACTTCTTAAGGCTGAAGGAACGAAAATTCTATCTTCTAAAAATATTTAATCATCAGTTACAAATAAATCTTGTTTGTGTTTCCAAAAATATCTTATATTTTCAGCTACTTTCGATTTAAGAACTGGCCAACCTTTTTTAATTATTTTCTTTAAATTTTTTAAAACACTATCATTTTCTGTTTCTGCCTTGTATAAATCTTTTTTCTCATCACTAATATTTATTGAGTGAACCATTTCATTCAAACCCTTTATTTCACCATTATTTTTGTCAGTACCAAAATTTCGGGATAGTAAATCTGAAATGTACAAAAATTTGACTGGCAAATACTTAAAACTTAAACGATACTTTTGCAGTCTTAACTTCATTCTCTGAAGTCTGGCAGATGGAATCTTATGATAATCTTTACGCATGATACCTAAAAGAGGCTTGTGGTCGGTAATTATTTCGCATTCTCTGCCATATATGTACGAATGAAACTTTTGACAAGCAAATACTACTGCTAAAAATTCTTTTTCAATCTGAGTGTATTGTTCTTCAGTACTTGACAAACTCCGAGAAGCGAAACACATTGGTCGTCCTTTTTGCATAAGGCAGCATCCCAGCCCATACTGAGATGCATCCGTTTGAATCGAAATATTCTCCTTGCAATTGAATGCCTGAAGTGTGGGTGCATTTATAATACTTTTTTTTATTCGTTCTAAACATTTGGAGTGACCATCTAGCCATTGAAACACTACATCTTTTGAAAGTAACTCCCTCAACGGATTTGATATCTGCGCTAAATTTGGTATGTAATCTCTTATATAATTCACCAGTCCTAGCAACTTCTGTAGATCATTTTTGGATTTTGGGATTCCTAACTTTTCGATAGCTTCCATTCTCGATTTATCGCAACGTATACCTTCATTATCTATTATATGACCTAAAAATAGAACACTTTTTTGTTTATATTGTATTTTGTCTTTGTTAAATTTTATTCCCTTTTCTAAAGCCCTTCTCATTACCTGTTCCACAATTTCGTCGTGTTCTTTTTCATTCTCTGCAACTATTAATAAGTCATCTATATAAATTATTAATCCATTGATATCACTAAACACTTTTTCCATTAGCATTTGATACGCTTCTGGAGCAATTCGAAGCCCAAATGGTAATCTCTTGAACCTATAACATCCAAAAGGGGTGCTGAAAGTGCACATTTTCTTTGATTCGGCATTAAGCTGAATTTGCCAATATCCATCTTTAAGGTCAAAAACCGAAAACACTTTTTTATTCACAAATTTTGTGTTAATGTCTTCGAAGGATGGAATTTCGTACAAATTATCTTGAATAGAATCTTTCAATGCTTTTGGATCTAGACAAATTCTTAACTGTTTATTGGGTTTTTCTACCAGCACTATATTTGAAACCCACTCTGCAGGTTCCACCACTTCTTCTATGATTTGATTTTCGCATAATTTTGCAAATTTTTGTTTTAACGGTAATCGCAAAGACAGTTCTCCTTGCAGGTCTAGCTTCTGGAACAGCATTGCTTTTCAGCTCAATATTAAAATCTTTACAAAAACAACCCAAACCATTAAATAACTCTGCATATTTTTCTACAATATCCTCTTTTGCATATTTGTCTACATTATCAATTCGTTTCAGAAGACCAAGTTCAATGCAACCCTTGAAACCCAGTATCGGTGTCGTCCCTACTTTGACAATGTAAAATTTTAAAATTTCTTTTCTATTTTTAACACAACAATCTTTCTTCACACACCCAATAGTTTTTATTTCAGAACCCCCATAAGCCTCAAGTTTTTTGTTGCTCTATTTTCAAATTTTTAAATTCTTCTAAATATTTTATTGGTAAGACATTTGCATCCGCACCCGTATCGAGTTTGAATTTTATGTTATTCGATTGAACTTGTACACTTTCATACCACCCAAAACACGTTTCAATTAAATTATTTGAATGCAATTTTTTGACATTTCTATATCTTTTTGTGATAGAATCTATACAAAAACTACTATCACTATCGTCACCTGTTTCACCTGTTTGGTCTTGTGTTGTTATTGTTCGTATGCTCTTTCTTCTGCACGCTGCAGCAAAATGATTGACTCCTCCGCAATATGAACATGTTTTACCGTAGGCAGGGCATTTTCCCCTCAAATGAAACTGTCCACAAAAAGTGCAAGCAAGATTATTCTTCTTTGTATGTGATTATCTATCAGAAGAAATAATTTTTTATTTGTGAATTTAGGATTATTAGAAATGTTTGAAAAATTAGTAGAAAAATTATTAGAAAAATTAATATCTTTATCTCTACTCCCTCGTGTTTTAAACTTTCCAACAACGTCAACCACTGCGCCCGCTGATGCACCAACTTGCTCTCCCATTTTTTTCATCTGCTCACTTGATGCTTCGGAAGCTCTTGCCATTTCTACTGCCTTTTCTGAGGTTAAATTATCGGTCTCCAACAGTCTCTTTTGCAAATGTAAATCACATACTCCGTGCACGATTCTATCACGCAACATTCTATTATCTTGTTCTTTAAAACCACATTTCCGTAAAATCTTTTTTATGTCAATGAGAAACTGATCAAAAGGTTCACTTATTCCTTGTTTTCGACTATGAAAGAGAAAACTTTCGTACACTTCGATCGTTTTCGGCTTACGAAAATCTTGAAAGGCTCTGACGACATAATCGTATTTCTTTTTATTTTCTTCAGCTATGTCAAATGAGTTGAAAATTTCAATTGCTTCTGGTCCCAACGCATTCAACAAAATTGCCACCTTCACATCATCTTCCTTCTTAGATAGTTCAATAGCAGCACCGAAAACCTCAAAGTTTTGCCAGAACACTCTCCAATTTTCAGAAATGTTTCCATCCAGGCTTAGTTCATCAATTTTTCTTATATAGTCCATGTTAATATTTCGATAAATTATTCGTGTTTTCGGTGGTCTTCCACGCGGTTTTTTATCTTGAACCGGATTTTTATTCCGTTTACCAATTCCCATGGGTTATCATGTGACTTCTCTTGCCCAATTTTGTTTTTGGTTCAGATCTACGACTGCGCCATGTATTATGGTAATGAAAGACCAGCTTGTGTGTGCTTTAGCAACTTTATTACAACTGACTCTGTGTTTGATGTTAAGTGGTAAAGAGATATTTACAGATAGGAAACATAGAGATAATAGGGGAGTGTAGGGTATAAATGCACATATCTCTACAGCTTGAAGAGCTACAATGTATCTCTGTATTATAATATGGTGTCTCGTTCTCATATTATTATTTATTTCACTCTAACAGAATTTATTGAAATATTACCTAAAGTTAAATTTGACAACATTTGTTGCTCACTATCTACATGATTGACCTTTTTATAATTTTTGTTCTTATATCTACTGTTAGTATTTGCATGCCTTACTCTACTGTTACCACAGTCATATGCATAGTGCCCCTCTTTATGACATCTATAGCACGTGACTTTTTCGTTGGACCTTCTCGATCGTGATGAAGCACGGTTATCAACTTGATCGTGGTTTCTTCCGCTCCTCGAGGCGATACGTCGATGATTAAAATTTCCCGTTTTAAATTTGCTTCGCCCAATCCAGTTCTGGTCACCATGTATACTCATAGACGGAAAAGTCGATTGAATATCTTTCACATCTTTCTGGGTAGATTCCATTGTTTGCGCAGATTCAAATATATCTTTAAATGTTTTGAGAAGCTTTCGCTGGATATCGGCACTCCTTTGAGCCCAAATGAACTTGTCTGACAATGCTTGGTCCAAGAAGGCACCATATTCGCAATTTTCGGCAATAGACTTAAGTTCCACAACAAAGTCTTGTAAAGTTTCACCATCGCTTAGTTTTCGCGACATGAATTTGAATCGCTCAGCTCTCACGTTTAGTTTTGGTTTAAAGTATTATTTCATTATCTTTATTAGTTCATCATAGGTGTGGTCCCATTCTGACTTTGGAGCAATAAGTGTCCGGAGGATTTTATATAAATCAGCTCCCACAAAAGACACAAAAATGGATACTTTTTGCTTCTCCTCTGACTCAGATGAACCAATTCCATTTAACACAAAAATATGCTTTAATCGATCTGCATATTGATCAAAATCGTCTTTATCGATAATAAATGGTTCAATATTGCCCCGAAAATTTCCAACACTCATTTTATTAGCTATGCTTGGTTTTTCACCTTATGGCATTTTATTTCGATTTATTTAAATTTTTGTTAAATAAAAGTTTTAATGTTTTTTCTTTTTATTTTTTCCACTAACTTTAAAACTGTTTCACACACGAAGTATTTTATCATATCACATGATCTTTAATACGGGTTCTTTTTATTCGGATTACAGTTAATGATCATAAGCATTACTATTATAATCGAACAATTCTCGTCGCCAAAATGTTATGTTCATACACTTCAGTACATAGTCAAATAAGAAGTCAGTGATAAGAGCTACGGTAGTGTTTATTTCATGGGATCACTTACAAGACTAAAGCATAAAGATAATTACAGACTTAGCCTATCTATCATATTCTACTGTTTCTACTTTAAGTTAGGATCTAGGGGTTATACATAGAGCACAATATAATATACATGCATAACAAATTAAAATAAATTTTTAAGCCACGGAAATCACAAATTTCAAACAAAAAAGAATACCGCATTAAAAAATTATTTCCAAATTGCTTTCTGTAAGATCTTGAGTTTGACAGTTTGAAAAAAGTGCGATACATATTTCAATCTGTCATCTGTATAGTGTGAGCTATCATATTTTTTGACAAGATGGTAAAATTCCCTATTGAATGCGAATTAAGGATGGGTAAGGTTAAAATGTGCAGTTGGTAGTCAGAATTAGAACTAAGTTATCTTTACTCTTTGGCATTGACGTATTAGATATGGACCGTTAGTAGCCAATTTCACGCGTGTTCCAACATAACTAGGGGCGCCATCAACTACTAGCAGAGAATCTGCGTAGCAGTGCTACGCTTTTTTTAATTAATCATTTAATTTTAATATATTGTTATGTTTTATCTAAGTTCGTTTTATTAAATAAAATTTATTTCTGTTTTAATACAACTCACTTTACGTCTTTTCACTTTTGATTCCACTTAATATTTCAAAACACTCTTTATTTCCTTTTTACTTTCTTTATTTTAAATTCAAACTTTATCACTTTCAAATTACCGACTTGTACACGACTAATTTCCAATTCACTTTTTGCTGCATGGTTGCCAGTCAGAGCCTTCTGGAACTTTCAAGTCTATGGTCTATCGTCGAAAAATGGCGTTTCGTTAACTACGTTTTGCGGCTGTCACTTTGAGTTGGAATCACAATGGTGAGTTTACGCATCGTAAAACAAAAATAGAACGGAGAACATCTTATAGAACACGTTACATTTCCCTTCTTCTAAGATTGTTCGCCCGAACAATTTCTTCACCATCTTTATTTATTTATTTATTTATTTAAATTTCAATATACAAACTAACATTTAACAGATTTCAGACTTATGGCGGCATTCATCGATCACTCATAACTTAAGAGCCTCATAAATCTATTCACCAACCGTTATTAGTGACGATTTTATGAACGCTCATAGACTTATGAGAGGTCCCGACCATTGTATATACATTTATATAGTAATATCATGCTCAGATGCCTTAGCAACATTCACTCTACAACCATGCAGCGCTCCTATATTCCTGGTGCAGTACTAACCCAATGGGGGAACGAGAACGCGTTATAATAAATTTTTATAAGTGGGAGGGATTGAAAGATTTTATTTTTGTTGACGTTTCTTCTTCGATCCTGAATAAAAAAAAGTGATGAATTTAGGAAAAAAAAATATAAAACTGGTTCTTGCAAAGGTAAATAAAAAAAGGAACAGACAATTATTTATTTCTTCAAGAAACGTTTTTGAATGTATGCGTGAAATAAATATTTTACACAAAATGCAAGGTTGTGTGTTATTTTTCAGGATGTATGTCAGCTGAGGGTATTTTTTTTTTAAAAGGCAAGTCAAGTGTAGGGATAAATTTGGTATATCCTGCAGGTGAAGATTCGAAAAAAAATTAATAGGTACTTCTTATATAATCATAGATGGGTATGATTTTTTGCGACCAATTTGAAAACAAATAAATTGCAAAGTTACAAATTAGGTTAGTGTGTATTTTATATGTTAGAAATATAAAAAGAATATTTACCTGCATCGGTTAACATACCTATATAGGTATATGTTATTTTTTGTGTTTTATAGATAGGTAATAGAAATGATCAATTTATTACATGCATTAAATAACTAGAACGAATAGTTAGGTTTGGTCAAAATAAGAAATAGGTAGATAGGTAGGTATATTGTATGAAATATTGCAATGGTCTATCTTCACCTGTTTAGGCAGGAGATTCATTTGAAAAATAAATATCGACTTAGAATTGAAACAAAATTATTAAAAATTAACCATATTTCAATTCTAAGTCGATGGCAATAAATTACATCTTGTTTTAAAGGTTAAACTTCATACTTTGATTTAATGTTTGATGCTAGTTGATTTAACGAATGGTTTTTGATAAATAACATTTCAAAGTCAATTTTAATATATAAAATTATTTATTGTTTTAAAATTGATTTTTTACAAAGTTTTGCATTGAGTGCAATTTTTCTTACCAAAAACGCTTCAACGCTTTTACATCAAGGATACCTATGTCACATTTACGTTTTTTACGTATACCTACCTCTGAAACGGTGAAAGATACTTTAAATATGTATGAGAACAAGTTGAAAATAGGTATAGGTAGGTACTCAACACCTCTGAAACGGTGAAAGATACTGCAAATATGTATGAGAACAAGTTGTAAATAGGTATAACTAGGTACTCAACATTTCTACAAAAAATGCCGTTAGAATTTTTCCCGTACAAAACACCGTTATCGAGTTATAACGATTTTTAACGTAGAACGTTCAAATACCTATGGACTTATACGATGATGTAGCCAAGCCAGCAGTATAATGCTATGATATACTAGGCACCTTATGGTAACGCGAGAAATCTCTTCTTTTATTTTTTTTTTTTTACTTGCGATTATAGGTACTCTAAGGCAAGTTATCCATTCGTACAAAAAAAAAGTTTTGAGATAACAATCAAACATGACATTACGATGATTAGTACAGTCAATTGAAAACAATCTGAGAAAAATTTTGAAGGTCTCCAAGTTTGAATGCAGTTTTGTAGATGGGTTCATTCTCAGTATAAAACTGAGTTTGCGGGAAATTTGATCTGTGCATCATCCGCCATCTTGAATTTAAGATTTTTTCGTGGTTTTGCGGTTTTTCTATGTTTGTGTGCGTTTTCATGAAAAATCTATTAAATACTTTTTTATTAAAATTTGTGGTATAAAAAATATATTTGTACTGATAGTATCTTAGAAGTTATAAGGAAAAAAAAAACGAATAAAAAATAGACCTTGTCACCTTAATTTTCGAACCGCTCCCTAATTTTAAGATTTTCGGAAAAAATTATTAAATACTTTTTTAAAGATAATCTTTTTACAAAAAAAGTTTTGTATTTTTCGTTAATATCGGTTGGTTTTTGACCTCACTACATCATCCGGAACAGTATGGAATGCATATAAAGGGTGATAGGTTAAAGGTGCACCAAAAAGCCTGAGCGTGTAGGTGGGGTTAAGACAAGAAAAAAATCGTATAGGAGGGGGGTCTATTTTCCCCCGTTTAGGAGGGAGGGGTAATTTTCTAAAAAATTGACTTGAATCAGAAAAAAAATTATTTAAAAACAACGGTGAGTGATACAAAGCCTTGTTATATTTTTTTTGGAAGCCAGAAAACTACTATTTTATTTAATTTCTAAATTAAGTTGTTTAAGTGAACAGTTTTAAATAAATTAAAAAAAATAAAAAAAAAGTTTATAATTTTTTTTTTTAAATTTATGTAATTAACTATTATTTTTATTTTCAAAATTCAATGCTCTTATTAATTTTTAGTCAAAAACAGAAAACCGGATGCCAAAATGTATCTTAGTTTTTGAGAAATTAAGAAAATACTAAAAGCACTTTTTTAAAAAAAGGTGAAATCTGGTTAATCTGGTTAAAAACAATTAACTGACAAGGTCTATTTTTTATTCGTTTTTTCCTTATAACTTCTAAGATACTATTAGTACAAATATAATTTTTATACCACAAATTTCAATAAAAAAGTATTTAATAGATTTTTCGAAAAAATCTTAAATTCAAGATGGCGGCTGCTGCACAAGACCAAATTTCCCGCAAAATCAGTTTTATATTCAGTATAAACTCTCCTACAAAACTGCATTCAAATTTAGAGATATCAAAACTTTTCTCAGAAAATATTTTTTTGAGAAAATATGCGCCTATGCAGACTGAGGGTGAGTAGGTATGAATTTTTTTTACAGGAGGTGTTGAGTGTGTGGAAGCAAAATAAAGTAAGTAAGTATTGATGAATTTTGCTTATTCTGCAGCTGCGAAGTATTCAAATATGAAAAAGGATACTTCTCTTACCATTGGGTGATATTTGTGGTTGGAAAGTGTATGTTGTTACCAAATCGTGATTGCCATAAGCATGCCTATAGCAAAATCATGGGTAGGTACATTTTTTACGATTAGTAAACTTTTTTGTATTATATTACCTTCCTATGAAAAATATGAATATGTTGAATGTTTGCCTACATTGTGTAGTACCTATATTAGGTTATATTTAAATGTTATCACCTCTATAATAAAACCCATACCTATGGATAATGAAATATAATAAAATAAAATAATATAAAACATATAAAAAAAAAGACGAGCTAATAGATTCGGTCAAAACAAACAAAAAATTGTGGGTAATGGGGGGGTCTATCTCCATCCGCTTATAAAATTATTATAATATATAATTGCTTTTAAAGTTTAAGCTCCAATCTTTAATAAAATATTTAATTCAAGTTGATTTAAAGAATGGTTTTTGAGAAATTAAATTTTAAAGTCAAATTTTACAAAAAAAAAATTATTTTCATTCTTCAAATTGAGTTTTTACAAAATGTTGCATTATTAAATGCAATTTTTTTTACCAATATTCAACGCTCCTTTTAATTTCTAGTCGAATACCGAAAACTCGGTGTTGAAAAGTATCCTAGTTTTTGAAAATTAAAAATAAAATGACAGTTACTTATATCCCAAAAAACATATTTTCGGTGTTATTAACTTATGTTTGAACTTTCGTGTCAAATTTCAAATGATTTTTTTCATTTTTACATGCATACCATCAGTTTTTTTATTTATTTAATAAGATTTCGCACAAATTTGATTTTTGTTGAATATTATGCAAATCACAGATGGCAATCATATGCCTATCTTGAAGGCTGAATGAAATGTAGTTGCAACGGTTTTTCAAATCAATAGCAACATGACATCAAATCCAACAAATTACAGTGCACATATAATCTAATAGCAATAGAAACTGCGCACAAAAATCTGTTATGTACCTACCTGAGGATCCAACTTTTCCAACTTTTCCGACAACGGTAAAAAGTCGATGAAATTCCCAGTTGTTAAATACGAAGGTAACTTGCCCCGAGAGCAAGTTTGTGCGACCCAGTCGTGCCCTTTATTTTTATTTCAATGTTTTTTTTGAAAAGTTTTACGTTATTGAATGCAATTTTTGTTTTCTAAATTCAATATTCTTGGTCAAAAAAAAAAAAAAAAAATGTTGCTATGGAAAAAAACTACATTTATGTACCTCCTTATTATATTATATATATACCTACGTGATATCCAACTTCCCAAAATCTATAAATTTTTTTTGTGTCAACTGCTGTAAGTTAGAAAACTTATACATTCTTTTTATCTGCAGCAGTTTTTCACATACTCCTTTGTCATATCTCAGCTTCCTTACATAAACATATTTTTTGGGGACAAAACCTTTTTTGCCTTAACATACTTACTAATGTACACATGTGTTAAGTGCACTTTTGATTATACCATTACCATTCGATTTCGCACCATAGAAACATCGCAGCAATAATTCCTTCTCTTTGAACTTTTTTCAAATCTTTAGTAACATGACATCAAAACGAACAAATTACAATAATAATAGAAACAGCACACACAAATCTGTTATGTACCTACCAATTCAATTTTTCAATTTAATTTTTATTGAACATTATATATACAATTTGGCTTACATCTACTTACGATACTATGATGTTTTTTTTTTTACATTATTGTCGGCACATAAGGGGCCTAACCTTAAACACTGACTTAAGTTTAACAAAATACATAATACATATACTAGTGATAAATAAATTTGATTTAAGAAGTCGGTTGACTTAATCGTCCTCAGGGTGTTCCTTCCCGGTTGTCATTTTGATTTAGGTGTTGGGGGGGGGGTACGGCGCTTAGCCGCGGTAGTGCACCGACCTTGTGTCAGCGTAGAACGAGATTGCGTTCTCGTTGTCGTTGTCCGTAAAAAAGTTCTCGTCCATGGTTTCCATAACGCTGAGATACCTTGGCTCAGGATGTCGATGTTCGATGGCAATCTTTCTCATTAGCTGATTCGGGTGGTTGATTATGTTACCAACTAGCTTCTTTGTCGACATCACTAGATATTTGTCCAGCGGAATTATTTTTGCTTCTTTATATAGGAGTTCGTTCCTGTAGTGCCTCTGTCTCTGCCGGTCAAAGAAAAGTCCAGTGCATATTCTTAAAATCTTCCTTTCAAATACTTGGAGTTCACTCATGGCTGTCTTCGAAATTGTAAACCAGGCTGGAAACGAGTAGCTGATGATGGGTCGCAGAAGTTGCTTGTATAGAAGCATCTTCGTCTCTTGGCTTAGTCCGGTTCTTTTTTTCATTAATGGGTGCAGACGATGGAAGGCCCAGCTGGCTTTCTTGAGGACATTCCTTGAGTGCGGGTTGAACCTGAGCAGCTCATGTTATATACCTACCTGAGAATCCAACTTTTCCAGCTTTTTTGGATATCTATATATATATATATAGATTGATTTTTTATTAATATCGAATTCCTTTGAAATAAAAAGTTGACTTTTTTCGGACTAAAGTCGCTTTTTTTCGGACTAAAGTTGCTTTTTTTCCGAAAATCATGATCCATAGACAAGAAAAAGTTGCTTTGTTTCCCCTCAGATCAACTTTTCTTGAATCTCGATTTGATAGCAAGATTCACACATATTTGCACACATACTTAACAGATTTGATTTCTTCTGTCAGACGAGCCGTTTAATTGTGTAGTTTGGTTTATTTTAATATAGATTTCTCAAATAAAATAATTTTAAAATAATCTATTGGACTTGAGCCTTGTTGTTAATAGTGCAATATGTTAATAAAGTGAACTTAATTGAATTGTTTAGATCGCGTCTATAAAATATACACCACACAATCACAGAATAAAAGCAACTTTGTTGTTTCAACATCCATAGGAAGGAAAAAAAATCAACCTTTCCGATCAAATCTGAAAAAATCTAAACTTGTCAAACATCTATGAATATGGCCCATTGACTACCACATTAATAATGTACCTCTATATACCTACCTGAGTATTTTGTGATTAATTTGCCTGGACGTTTTTTTTTATTTTTGTGTCTTAAAATAACCATATAAGCGATTATTGCTTGCAGAAAAATGAAACAACCAGAAAGAATTAAAGATAACGGATCTCCTAAAAAGAATTTTTTTTTAAACTTAGCAATTAAAGATGTCTGAAAATTTTGTTTTTGATTCATGTATTAAAATTATGTTTATGTTTGTAAATAAATACAACGAATTACAAGAAATAAATAGGTACAAACAAAATGAGTTTTTTTTGATAATGAAATGGAAATAAAATTTAACAAACTTTGAGCTGAATCAGTTGTAATTAGCTGTAATAACATATTATCACATGAAATTTTATCAAAATTGATAGGTACCTAGTATTTTTCCGAGAAAACTAGAATTAACGGTTTATAAAAACTTTTTCAAAAATTACTTTTTTCAATTTTTTTTGGAGTATTATTTAAGTTTAGCAGTCGTTTTAGAATATTAAATTTTGTCAAAGTCGGCGAGGCCGTTCAAAAGATAGTCGGAGTAATAAAAAACGGTTCTTTGGCAGGTACCGTTAATTAGCTGATTCTGAAAAAAAATTAGATGACGGACATCACCATTGGCAACGAATTACTCATATCTAATTTTATCGAAATTGATTGTATTTTTTCGAGAAAATTAGAATTTTGGTTCTTCCAGAAAAAATACTTTTTCAAAAATTACTTTTTTTTAAATTTTGTATTGCATTATGTAATTGTAGTATTAAATTTCGTCAAAATCAGGGAGGTAATTTAAAAGATAGTCAGAGCAATAAAAAACGGTTATATGACAGATACCGTTAATAAGGTGGTTCTGAAAAAAAATTAGATGGCGGACATCAACATTAGCAACAAACCACTCGCATTAAATTTGATCGAAATTGATCGTATTTTCTTCGAAAACAATGGAATAATCGGTTACGCTTATATGGTAGGTACCGTTATTTTTATGCCTAGGTCAAAAATAAAAAAACCTCCGGGGATATTTCTCTAAGAATACCAAGTTTGGAGAAAATCGGCCCAACCGTTAAGGATGCAGGTGTCAATACATGTAGACAGACAGAATTTTTGGACCTACTTTTTTCGCATTTGACCAAAATGTGTTGCGTGGCAAAAGGAGGTGAAGGAGTAGAAAGAGAGAGAGATAGCTAAAGAAGAAGTAAAAGATAAGGTAATAGAAGGATGGGGCAGAAAAGGGTTAGGAATGTCTAGTTCAGGGACTTGGCCTGCTTGCGATGCTCAGCTAAGCTCGCCGGACGGGATGGGATCTTGTCCCCGAAACTAAACCTCACCAGCAACAACACACATATCAGGCCGTAAGAAAAATTAATTTCAATAAAACAGACATCAGACAGACTTTACCACACCTAGAGGGCACTGCTGATGAAATGCAGCTGGCCATAACCCACCCAACCTGGAAATTCGTCGGCCATATTTGAATTTCCCCACTCATATTTAAATAGCTACCAGATCACGGCATTTTCACCACCTAGGTTCGCTCACCTTACACACCCCTAAAGAAAGAATTTACAATTCCATCATGCGTTTGAGAAATACCATTAAAAACAACCAAGTATTTAGATGCATGACATGCTAAGAATATTTATTCTAATCTCTTATAGTTTTAACAATTTTTCTCTTGCCAGAAGGGCTTTAATTCATTGGGACTAGCTTTTAACAAATACAATTTCAGAAATTTGCTAATAATTAACTATACTATAGACGAAAGCTATAACAAAAAGAACAAGAAGAAAAAATTGTAATATTGATTTTGTTTCCGGGTAGTTTACCATAAACAGTACCTACCCCTTTTTGGGTAGTTATTTCCCGCGGAATTTAACTAACGCCCTGTTCCTACCTAAAAGAGCTCTGTATAGGTAAGAGAATAGGGGAATGGTTGAAAAGGTTCAAAAAAAAATATATGAAACTGCAACCAGAAACAAAAAAGGATATCACTTACAAAATCATTAATTAACCAAACAAAATTAACTAGACTTAACTAACAAACAAAATTAGTTTGCTATAGTTTAAGAAAAATGGATTATCTATGATCGTAGCGTCTGCAGCTATACAGTCGTAGATAACCTTGGGTAAATTGTATAAAGTTTCTTAACACTAGCAATTAAAAAAAAAACACTTTATCTATTAATTTCCCCAAAAATGGTAGGGAAAAGGATAGAAAAATGTTGTAAAAAAAAACAATAAGTAATAGATACTATAAGATATAAATAAATTAATTTAAACCGTAATAACACTACTATAACAAAAAAACGTATATGTATAAAGTGTATAAAAAATGTAATAGATATAATTAACTTTCTTTAATAAATTGATTAGATTATAAATAAAAAATATCGTTTTTAATTAAGTAGGTACTTATCTCGTCTCTAAACGTTCTTTTCTTTTCGGCTCCGTTGATGACTTTAAGCTTTTCCTTTAATTTACAGGGTTTTCATAGAGGTACGTATAAATATACCATGTACCTAGATGATCTGAGTTACGCCGATTACGTTGATTAAGATCGCACGTAGGCCTGGTTTAAGAAAGGCATCAGTACCAATGTAGGTATAAGTACCATGCGAGTACTTGGTACTTCTGGTTTGATTGATGTCAAAAGAGGCTTCAATAATTACAGGAGCACATCCAAAGTAGGAAAATATTATACCACATTCATCAAAATAAATTGTGGCGGCCACGACTTTTAGTGGCAGTCTATGACCGCCAAGATGGTGTACGTATAGTGAGCGTAAACTATGTATAAAAATGGGTTGGTTAACACTGGCTTTAAAAAAAAACACTGGTTTTCGCTACACTCACCTCTAAAAAAAAATCTGACTAAAATACGAGATAGTAACCCATAAATGCATACACATGATTATGTGCTAAGGTAGGTATTGGCTTGTCGGTCCTCAGAAGGCTCACCAACCCAGAAGTTTGGCTGGTAAAAAAAACAATACAAAATCACTCGTATTTCTCCGCACATTAAGGTAAGTTTCATTAATTTTTACCGTGGGTTATCAATAATGATTCTTGTAATATTCGATAATGAATTCAAATGTTCAAATTGTTATATACTTAAATGGTAGTGTTACTAATATTGTTCACTAGCGCCCTTAGCACAAATTCCAAAGAAGGACAGTAGTCTGATGTACTACCTAGCACGTAAGTATGACTATTAAAAGTCGATTTTTAGATAGAGAATTCTAGGACCAGGCACATGACAAAATCCTCATACATACATTCCTCATAGTATGGATCGTCCGATTCCTTCCACCAATCATAAAAAGACAACGTATTATCTTGTGTGGGTGGACTTTGACCTTCATCAGGTATTCCTTGTTAGTCTTCCTCCAACATGTTTCCTTAACGATCCATTTGCCAATAGAGGGAGTGGAGTTAGTTAATGACTAACTTTAGTTTAAGGCTGGCAAACACTTATTATTTTTAGTTTTTATTTTAATATAAATTTATTAATTTTATTTTATTTTATTTTGTTATATTATTGTTATTATTATTATTATTATTATTATTATTATTATTATTATTATTATTATTATTATTATTATTATTATTATTATTATTATTATTATTATTATTATTATTATTATTATTATTATTATTATTATTATTATTATTATTATTATTATTATTATTATTATTATTATTATTATTATTATTATTATTATTATTATTATTATTATTATTATTATTATTATTATTATTATTATTATTATTATTATTATTATTATTATTATTATTATTATTATTATTATTATTATTATTATTATTATTATTATTATTATTATTATTATTATTATTATTATTATTATTATTATTATTATTATTATTATTATTATTATTATTATTATTATTATTATTATTATTATTATTATTATTATTATTATTATTATTATTATTATTATTATTATTATTATTATTATTATTATTATTATTATTATTATTATTATTATTATTATTATTATTATTATTATTATTATTATTATTATTATTATTATTATTATTATTATTATTATTATTATTATTATTATTATTATTATTATTATTATTATTATTATTATTATTATTATTATTATTATTATTATTATTATTATTATTATTATTATTATTATTATTATTATTATTATTATTATTATTATTATTATTATTATTATTATTATTATTATTATTATTATTATTATTATTATTATTATTATTATTATTATTATTATTATTATTATTATTATTATTATTATTATTATTATTATTATTATTATTATTATTATTATTATTATTATTATTATTATTATTATTATTATTATTATTATTATTATTATTATTATTATTATTATTATTATTATTATTATTATTATTATTATTATTATTATTATTATTATTATTATTATTATTATTATTATTATTATTATTATTATTATTATTATTATTATTATTATTATTATTATTATTATTATTATTATTATTATTATTATTATTATTATTATTATTATTATTATTATTATTATTATTATTATTATTATTATTATTATTATTATTATTATTATTATTATTATTATTATTATTATTATTATTATTATTATTATTATTATTATTATTATTATTATTATTATTATTATTATTATTATTATTATTATTATTATTATTATTATTATTATTATTATTATTATTATTATTATTATTATTATTATTATTATTATTATTATTATTATTATTATTATTATTATTATTATTATTATTATTATTATTATTATATTATTTATTATTATTATTATTATTATTATTATTATTATTATTATTATTATTATTATTATTATTATTATTATTATTATATTATTATTATTATTATTATTATTATTATTATTATTATTATTATTATTATTATTATTATATTATTATTATTATTATTATTATTATTATTATTATTATTATTATTATTATTATTATTATTATTATATTATTATTATTATTATTATTATTATTATTATTATTATTATTATTATTATTATTATTATTATTATTATTATTATTATTATTATTATTATTATTATTATTATTATTATTATTATTATTATTATTATTATTATTATTATTATTATTATTATTATTATTATTATTATTATTATTATTATTATTATTATTATTATTATTATTATTATTATATTATTATTATTATTATTATTATTATTATTATTATTATTATTATTATTATTATTATTATTATTATTATTATTATTATTATTATTATTATTATTATTATTATTATTATATTATTATTATTATTATTATTATTATTATTATTATTATTATTATTATTATTATTATTATTATTATTATTATTATTATTATTATTATTATTATTATTATTATTATTATTATTATTATTATTATTATTATTATTATTATTATTATTATATTATTATTATTATTATTATTATTATTATTATTATTATTATTATTATTATTATTATTATTATTATTATTATTATTATTATTATTATTATTATTATTATATTATTATTATTATTATTATTATTATTATTATTATATTATTATTATTATTATTATTATTATTATTATTATTATTATTATTATTATTATTATTATTATTATTATTATTATTATATTATTATTTTATTATTATTATTATTATTATTATTATTATTATTATTATTATTATTATTATTATTATTATTATTATTATTATTATTATTATTATTATTATTATTATTATTATTATTATTATTATTATTATTATTATTATTATTATTATTATTATTATTATTATTATTATTATTATTATTATTATTATTATTATTATTATATTATTATTATTATTATTATTATTATTATTATTATTATTATTATTATTATTATTATATTATTATTATTATTATTATTATTATTATTATTATTATTATTATTATTATTATTATTATTATTATTATTATTATTATTATTATTATTATTATTATTATTATTATTATTATTATATTATTATTATTATTATTATTATTATTATTATTATTTTATTATTATTATTATTATTATTATTATTATTATTATTATTATTATTATTATTATTATTAATATAATAATTATTATTATTATTATTATTATTATTATTATTATGTATTATGTATTATTATTATAATTATTAATAATAATAAACGTTGCCGCCACCGCCCTAGTGTCAAAAAAATGAACAGATCTCGATCCTACCCTATCTCAACTCCATATACTACATGGCCAACTGACAACGTCTCTTCTTTGACACTTGACATTTCGCAAATGTCATGATGTTTTCGTTTTCGTGTTATTTGGATGCCGGTGGTTTTTCGATGGTAAGTAATTTCATTGTTTTGGCGTTCTAAAATGTTTTTTTGGTTTTATTTTATCATTTAGAAAATTTGTGAGCTATGCTAGGTGCCCATAACAAATTTCCGGATTTGGCGGATTGTATCCATGCCGGGGACGGTAAGTGGGAAACCTAGCTAACTAGTGGGGAAGAACCCAAGCTATAATAGCCGGGCTAAAAATAACTACATTTGAGGTTATGAATGTCCATTAGTGTCCATTAGTTGTGGCCGTGGGTATACTCAATTCCTTAGCCTTTCGGATTATTTT